>OZ012609.1:4338-604338 GCA_963942555.1 Aleiodes leptofemur
GGCAGAAAAACAAAAATAGAGAGAGGGAATGCTCCATATTCGATATAACAAGGTCCTATGGCTGAAAAATGTCACCTACAGTGATCCAGGCCCACTACCCATTAGAAATTTCATGGAAAATCATCCTGGATCGTTATCTCCACTCCGGGCATGCAAGTTTGGATTCCCTAGAAGGCATATTGAGTGATGTGGAAGAAGAAAAACGAAATCAGAGAAAGGGAATGCTCCATGTCCGATATAATATAACCCCATAGCTGAGAAACGTTACCTACAGGGATGCAGGCTTACTACCCATTAGAAATCTCATGAAAAATCATCCCGGATCGTGATTTCTACTTCAGTCATGCAAGTTCGGACTTTCTAGAAGGCATACTGAGGGATTTTGAGGAAGAAAAACTAAAACAGACATAATTTTGCATGAAAAAATTGAAATCTGCAGCTCGCGTTGCCCCAATTAGAATAATATGAGGTCCTCTCTTCCAGAATATCGTGGCTGGTGGTTCAATTTCACTTTCTTGCCTAGATAATTTCTGGAAAATCATTAGAAATAGTAATTTTCTTCTACTTCAAGGACTTTCAGGACCTAGAGAAGGGAAGTCCATCGATTTTGCATGGGAAATTCGAAACGCGGAGCTCAGGTTGCCCCAACTACAAGGATATGAGGTTCTCCCTTCCAATCTATCATGGCAGTGGTTCAATTTCACTTCTGACCAGGCTGTTTCATGAAGAATTATTGAAAACAGTAATTTCTTCTTCATTTAGAGGACCTTCACGACTCTAAAAAGAGAAATCAATTGACTTCGCGTGAAAAAATCAAAATACGTAGCTCGCGTTCCACCAATTAGAAGAATATGAGGTCCCTCTTCTAAAATATCCTAGGCAGTTGTTCATCAATAGAAATTTTGAAGATAGGCTCTTCCTCGTCATTTCATCGAATAGCTGAGGGAATTTCCGCTGGAAAAGATGTGTCAGAAAAGATTTTCTTGTATTTTTTAGAAATCCAACTTTTTTCATCAAAATTTCAAGAAATTTCAGGGAAAAATTCACATCTTCATCCATATCTCTGGTTCCGTCCGTCGTAGCGTGAATGATAAAAGTTCATTTCACATAGAACAACTTTTTTCCATTGTTGATTCGAAATCTATACAGCATGATTCGTGTACATCCTATAGCCTTTAGAGACTTCTACATACTTCTAGGAGCTTCTAGAGGCTTGTAGAGCATTTTTAGATGTCTGTAGAAGTCTGTAGAGGACTACACAGGACTGTAGAGGCCTGTAGAAAACTGTAGAAGGCTAGAGAAAGCTGTCGAAGACTGCAGAGGTCTCTAAAGGACTACAGAGGGCTCTAGGAGACTACAGAGGGCTCTAGAGAACTACAGAGAGCTCTAGAGGATCACAGAGGGCTCTAGAGGCCTACAGAGAGCTCTAGAGGATCACAGAGGGCTCTAGAGGCCTACAGAGGGCTCTAGAGGACTACAGAAGGCTTCAGAGAGCTATAGAGGACTATGGAGGGCTATAGAGGGCTACCGCAGGGCTATGGAGGGCTATAGAGGACTATAGAGACCTAGAGAGTGCTATCGAGGGCTATAGGGTGCTCCAGAGGGCTATAGAGGGCTATGGAGAGTTATAGGAGGCTATAGAAGGTTGTAGGAGGCTATAGAGGGCTATAGAGGACTACGAAGGACTATAGAGGCTATAGAGGACTATAGATGGCTATCGATGTCTACAGAGGGCTACAGATGTCTACAGAGGGCTATAGAGGGCTATAGATTACTATAGAGGGCTATAGACTACTATAGAGGGCTATAGATGAGTATAGAAGGCTATAAAGGGTTATAATGGGCTTTAGAGAGCTATATAGGGCTATAATAGGCTTTAGAAGGCAATAGAGGGTTGCCAAAGGCTGTCGAAGGTTGTAGGAGGCTGTTAATTCCAATCAGTTGAAAAAAAAAAAATTGTCCAAAGAAAATTTTTTTGTACATGATTTTTTTTTATGGCGGATTTGGAATCTTGTGGTCATGATTCATGGACATTCATAAAGAAAATTCCCTTCCGACCAATTCTAAGGAAAAATCCCGGTTGGAGGATTTTCTTGATGGATCTTCGCGAATCATGACCACGAGATTCCAAATCAGTCATAAAAAAAAATTCTGTCCCGGAAAATTTTTTGGGACAAAATTTTTTTTATGATGGATTTGGAATGCAGTGGACATGATTTGTGGACATTCATCAAGGAAATTCCATCCGACCAATTCTAGGAAAAAATGCCGGTAGAAAGATTTTATTAATAGATCTTCGCGAATCATGACCACGAGATTCCAAATCAGTCATAAAAAAAAATTTGTACAAAAAAATTTTTTTGTACAAATTTTTTTTATGACGGATTTGGAATCTCGTGGTCATGATTCGTGAACATTTACCAAGAAAAATTGATTTCGACAGATTCTAAGAAAAAATCTCGGTAGAGGAATTTCGTTGATGAATCTTCGCGAATCCCGACCACGAGATTCCAAATCAGTCATAAAAAAAAATTTGTCCAAAAAAAAAATTTTTTGTACAAATTTTTTTTATGATGGATTTGGAATCTAGTGGTCATGATCGTGGACATTTACCAAAAAAAATCCATTCCGACAGTTTCTGAGAAAGAATGCTGGTAGAGGAATTTTGTTGATGAATCTCGCGAATCATGATTGGGAGACTCCAAACAGTCATAAAAAAAAATTTGTAAAAAAAAAAAAATTTGTACAAAATTTTTTTTATGACGGATTTGGAATCTAGTTGTCATGATTCGTGGACATTTACCAAAGAAAATGAATTCCGACAGTTTCTGAGAAATAATGCTGTTAGAAGAATTTTGTTGATGAATCTTCGCGAATCCCGACCACGAGATTCCAAATCAGACATAAAAAAAAATTTGTCCAAAAAAAAATTTTTTTGTACAAAATTTTTTTTATGACCGGTTTGGAATCTAGTGGTCATGATTCGTGGACATTTACCAAAGAAAATCCATTTCGACAGATTCTAAAGAAACAATCTTGGTAGAGGAATTTTGTTGATGAATCTTCGCGAATCCCGACCACGAGATTTCAAATCAGTCATAAAAAAAAAATTTGTAAAAAAAAAAAAAATTTTGTACAAAATTTTTTTTATGACGGATTTGGAATCTAGTTGTCATGATTCGTGGACATTTACCAAAAAAAATCCATTCCGACAGTTTCTGAGAAAGAATGCTGGTAGAGGAATTTTATTGATGAATCTTCGCGAATCATGACCGGGAGATTCCAGATCAGTCATGAAAAAAAATTTGTACAAAAAAAATTTTCTTGTACAAAATTTTTTTTATGACGGATTTAGAATCTAGTGGTCATGATTCGTGAACATTTACCAAAAAAAATCCATTCCAACAGTTCTTGAGAAAGAATGCTGGTAGAGGAATTTTGTTGATGAATCTTCGCGAATCATGACCAGGAAATTCTAAATTAGTCATAAAAAAAAATTTGTACAAAAAAAAATTTTTTGTACAAAATTTTTTTTATGACGGATTTGGAATCTAGTGGTCATGATTCGTGGACATTTACAAAAAAAAATCCATTCCGACAGTTTCTGAGAAAGAATGCTGGTAGAGCAATACTCACCCTTCGCATCCAGCCAGACTCGGCCAGCGCATCCAGCCATAGTCGACCATGCCAGGCCATAGCCGACCGTCGCATCCGACCACATCCGGTCATAATTCCCATGCCCGCACATGCCCGGCCATACTCGACCCTCGCGTCTCCATGTCCGACCATACTCAGCCACATCCAGTCATAGTTGGACATAGGCGGCCGTCGCATTGCGCCATACCCAGCCGTACCCGGCCATACACGACCATATCCGACCATCACAGTCAACCATAACCGGCCACACCCGGTCGTACCCGCCCATATCCGGACATACCAGGCCATATCAGGCCATACCTGTCCTATACTTGTCCATGGCATACCTGCCCAGGCCATACCCGTCCATACCAGACCACGCCCCACCATAGCCGACCATATCAGACCATACCCGACCATATCCGAACATACCCGGCCATACTCGACCATATCCGAACATACTCGACCATGCCAGACCACACCCGGACATATTGAGGTCTATTTCGCTCTATCTCGTTCGCGGAAAGTGAGTTTGCGGAAAGTAAGTTTGCGGAAAGTAGATTTGCGGAAAGTAGATTTGCGGAAAGTCAGTTTACGGAAAGTGAGTTTGCGGAAAGTGAGTTTGCGGAAAGTGAGTTTGCGGAAAGTGAGTTTGCGGAAAGTAAGTTTGCGGAAAGTAGATTTGCGGAAAGTGAGTTTGCGGAAAGTAGATTTGCGGAAAGTCAGTTTACGGAAAGTGAGTTTGCGGAAAGTGAGTTTGCGGAAAGTGAGTTTGCAGAAAGTGAGTTTGCGGAAAGTGAGTTTGCGGAAAGTAAGTTTGCGGAAAGTAGATTTGCGGAAAGTGAGTTTGCGGAAAGTAGATTTGCGGAAAGTCAGTTTACGGAAAGTGAGTTTGCGGAAAGTAAGTTTGCGGAAAGTAGATTTGCGGAAAGTGAGTTTGCGGAAAGTGAGTTTGCGGAAAGTGAGTTTGCGGAAAGTGAGTCTGCGGAAAGCGAGTTTGCGGAAAGTGAGTTTGCGGAAAGTAAGTTTGCGGAAAGAAGATTTGCGGAATGTGAGTTTACGGGAAGTGAGTTTGCGGAAAGTAGATTTGCGGAAATCCGATGGATGACCGATGTTACGGGGGGGGGGGGGGGGGGGGGGGGGGCAGCGGAGCGCGAAGCGCGACGCTGTCCCCCAGGGTACACGGAGCGCGTAGCGCTCCGCCATGGACCGGAGCGCGAAGCGCGACGGGCCATGTAAATCACGCGGAATACTGTAGTCCTATACGGTTGATTTTGGGACTTTTTTGTTTTTCGAAAAATCCTATATAGAGCCAGCTATCTGGCTCTATATAGACACTAATTTTTGTTGATTTTGAGAATTTTCTGTTTTTCGAAAAATCCTATATAGAGCCAGCTATCTGGCTCTATATAGACACTAATTTTTGTTGATTTTGAGAATTTTCTGTTTTTCGAAAAATCCTATATAGAGCCAGCTATCTGGCTCTATATAGACACTAATTTTTGTTGATTTTGAGAATTTTCTGTTTTTCGAAAAATCCTATATAGAGCCAGCTATCTGGCTCTATATAGACACTAATTTTTGTTGATTTTGAGAATTTTCTGTTTTTCGAAAAATCCTATATAGAGCCAGCTATCTGGCTCTATATAGACACTAATTTTTGTTGATTTTGAGAATTTTCTGTTTTTCGAAAAATCCTATATAGAGCCAGCTATCTGGCTCTATATAGACACTAATTTTTGTTGATTTTGAGAATTTTCTGTTTTTCGAAAAATCCTATATAGAGCCAGCTATCTGGCTCTATATAGACACTAATTTTTGTTGATTTTGAGAATTTTCTGTTTTTCGAAAAATCCTATATAGAGCCAGCTATCTGGCTCTATATAGACACTAATTTTTGTTGATTTTGAGAATTTTCTGTTTTTCGAAAAATCCTATATAGAGCCAGCTATCTGGCTCTATATAGACACTAATTTTTGTTGATTTTGAGAATTTTCTGTTTTTCGAAAAATCCTATATAGAGCCAGCTATCTGGCTCTATATAGACACTAATTTTTGTTGATTTTGAGAATTTTCTGTTTTTCGAAAAATCCTATATAGAGCCAGCTATCTGGCTCTATATAGACACTAATTTTTGTTGATTTTGAGAATTTTCTGTTTTTCGAAAAATCCTATATAGAGCCAGCTATCTGGCTCTATATAGACACTAATTTTTGTTAATTTTGAGAATTTTCTGTTTTTCGAAAAATCCTATATAGAGCCAGCTATCTGGCTCTATATAGACACTAATTTTTGTTGATTTTGAGAATTTCCTGTTTTTCGAAAAATCCTATATAGAGCCAGCTATCTGGCTCTATATAGACACTAATTTTTGTTGATTTTGAGAATTTTCTTTTTCGAAAAATCCTATATAGAGCCAGCTATCTGGCTCTATATAGACTAATTTTTGTTGATTTTGAGAAATTTTTTCGAAAAATCCAAATTGGGTTCAAAATGCTCACCCCTATAGGGTTCAGAAAAATATATAGTCGAAACGCTTCCCCTTCACATTTGCCGCACGAGCGTAGCGAGTGCGGTGGGTGGAGGGGCAGCGTTACATCTATTATTTTCCTCCGGTGAGTACAGTAGACTCTAGAGGACTATACAGGCCTTTTACACGAGTACAGTAGACTCTAGAGGACTATACAGGCCTTTTACACGAGTACAGTAGACTCTACAGGACTATACAGGCCTTTTACACGAGTACAGTAGACTCTACAGGACTACAGAGCGCTTTAGAGGACTGCAGAAGGCCATAGAGTGCTGTGGACGTCTATAGAGGGCTGTAGAGGGCTGTAGAGGGCTATAGAGGGCTATAGAGGGCTATAGAGTGCTTGAAAATTACATATCTTCATGAATTAGTGCTCATGGAGATTAAAAATACAAAAAAAAATTATGTGCAGTCATGGGCAGCTATGTGCAGCCCAAATATTGAAAATCTTCATGGATTGGAAGTTACAGAGCTCAAAAATACAAAAAACTAATTTCATGTGCAGCTATGGGCAACTATGTGCAGCCCAAAAATTGAATATCTCCACGAATTAGAGGTCAAGGAGCTTGGAACTGCAGAAAAAATATTTTATGTGCAACTATATGCAACTATGTGCAGCCCCAAAATTCCATATCTCCACAGATTAGAGGTCAAAGAGTTTGGAACTACAAGGAAATATTTTATGTGCAACTATGGGCAACTATGTGCAGCCCAAAAATTGAATATATTCACGAATTGTCGGTCGAGGAGCTTGAAACTACGAAGAAAAAGATTTATGTGCAACTATGGACAACTATGTGCAACAATGTGCAGCCCAAAAATTGAACATCTTAATTGATGGGAAGTCGAAGAGCTCAAAAATACAAAAAAAAATTTATGTGCAACTATGAGCAACTATGTGCAGCCGAAATATTGAATATCTCACGAATTAAAGGTCAAGGAGCTTGAAACTACAAGAAAAAAAATTATGTGCAGTGATGTGCAGCGATGTGCAACTATGTGCAGCCCAAAAATGTAATTTCTCCACGAATTGGAGGTCAGGGAGCTTGAAAGTACGAGAAAAAAAATTATGTGCAGCGATGTGCAACTATGTGCAGCCTGAAAATGGCATATCTTCACTAATTAGAGGTCCAGGAGCTGGAAACTACAAAAAAAAAATTATGTGCAATTTTATGTGCAACTATGTGCAGCCTGGAAATGGAATATCTTCACGAATTAGAGGTCCAGGAGCTTGAAACTACGAAAAAAACAATTATGTGCAATTATGTGCAACTGTGTGCAGCCTGAAAATGGAATATCTTCACGAATTAGAGGTCCAGGAGCTTGAAACTACAAAAAAAAAATTATGTGCAATTATGTGCAATTATGTGCAACTATGTGCAGCCTGAAAATGGAATATCTTCACGAATTAGAGGTCCAGGAGCTTGAAACTACGAAAAAAACAATTATGTGCAATTATGTGCAATTATGTGCAACTATGTGCAGCCTGAAAATGGAATATCTTCACGAATTAGAGGTCCAGGAGCTCGAAACTACAAAAAAAAAAAATTATGTGCAAAAGTGAGCATAATGTGCAGCACCGATCGCACCGCCGGGGATCGGGGGGGGGGGGGGGGGTATTGGCAAGTCTTTGGCAAGTCTTTGGTAAGTCTTTGGCAAGTCTTTGGCAAGTCTTTGGCAAGTCTTTGACAAGTCTTTGACCAGTCTTCGGCACGCCGTTGGCGAGTCTTTGGCAAGTCTTTGGCAAGTCTTTGGCAAGTCTTTGACCGGCCTTTGGCCAGTCTTCGGAAGGCGTTGGCCAGCCTTTGGCAAATCTTTCACTAGCCTTTGGCAAGTCTTCGGAAGGCGTTGGCCAGCCTTTGGCAAATCTTTCACTAGCCTTTGGCAAGTCTTTCGCTGGTCAATACCTTTACGATAGTACAAAATTACAAATTTTACATAGGATGGAGTGTTTTACAAGGAAAATTTGCAATTTTACAGAGCAATGCAGTGTTATATAGGGAACATTCGCGATTTCGCGTAGAAATAGAGTGTTCTATAAGGAGAATTTGCGATTTTACGCAAGAATAGAGTGTTTTATAGGGAGGATTCACAATTCTACTAAGAATAGAGGGTTTTATATGGGAAATTGGCGATTTTACGTGACAAGCAAGTGTTTTATAGGAGAAATTTGCAAGTTGACCTCAGAATAGAGTGTTCTATAGTGCAAATTTGCATGTTCACATAGAAATGCAGTGTTCTGTACGGAAAATTGGCAATTTTGCGTGGAAATAGAGTGTTCTATATGGAAAATTCGGAATTTTATATCGTACCTTACTCATATCATTCGTCACTTATAAGTGACAGAATTGGCCATTCGTCACCTATAAGCGACAGAATTGCACTTTCGTCACTCATAGGAGACAGAATGGGCAATTTGTCCCCGTTAAGGGATGCAGCTCCGGCAACCTTCCTTTGCCAATATACATTTCAAAAATCAATTTATATTACTCAATGAATTTGCAATTTTACAGAAGAATAGAGTGTTTTGTAGCGATAATGCGGGATTTTTAAGGAAAATGCAGTGTTTCATAAGGAGAATTCAGAATTTCGATTGAGAATACAGTGTTTTATAGGGAGAATTCGGGATTTCACATACGGATGGAGTGTTTTATATAGGAAATTTGCAATTTTACATAAGAATACAGTGTTTTGTATGGAAAATTTGCAATTTTACACAAGGATAGAGTGTTTTTCATGGAAAATTTGCAATTTTACATGACAATCAAGTGTTTTATAGGTGAAATTTGCAAGTTTACATGAGAATAGAGTGTTTTATAGGGAAAATCCATTCAAAATACCAACTTCCCTTCAGTACCCCTTCAAATCTTGTCCAAGGCAGTCAAATTCTTCAGAAAGACGGGAAAATCATTTGTGACACATGTTTTCTACCGCAAACTCCCTCAGCGTTTCAATGGACTCATGAGAAAAAATCCATCTCCAATATTTCTAATGATTAAGAGAGTTCATCACGATATAGATACTGACAATATCATAAAAACTCTTCGAATCAATAGAAATATTGGAGATAGGCTCTCTCTCATTATTCCATTGAAAAGCTGAAGAAATTTGCGATGAAACCATGCGTCAGGAATGATTTTTTCGTATTTTCCAGGAATTCAACTTTTTTGGTCAAGATTCGATGAGATTTCTGAAAAAATCCACTTTTTTGTTCCTGTTTCTGATTCTATTCGTCGCAGCGTGAAAATTTCGGCTGGAGATGAAAGATGAGATCATTCGCTATCGATCTATAGAACTTTGAATCGAAAAATAATCATTTTCGAGATAGTTATGAGGCAAAAACTGATTTTTACAATTTTGTCGATAAATACCTCAAAAAATAATATTTTTGAATTCAAAACCCCATGAATCGATGGCCAGTGATCTCACCTTTCACCTTCATTCGTAATTTCTACGCTGCGACTCATAGAATCGGAGATATGACGGAAAAAGTGAATTCCTCAAAAAACGGGAAGGGGTACCTCTTTAAATCTTGACCAAGGAATGAAAATTCGTCAGAAAGACGGAAAAATCATTTGTGACACATGATTTCTACCGCAAATTTCCTCAGCTTTTCAATGGATTCATCAGAAGAGATTCATCTCCAATATTTCTAATGATTAAGAAGATTTATCACGATATAGATACTGACAATATCATAAAAACTCTTCAAATCAATAGCAATATTGGAGATAGGTTCTCTGTCATCATTCCATTGGAAAGCTGAGGAAATTTGCGATGGAAATCATGTGTCAGCAATGATTTTTTCGTATTTTTCAGAAATTCAACTTTTCTGGTCACGATTTGATGAGATTTTTGGAAAAATTCACTATTTTGTTCATATCACCGGTTCTATCTGTCGTAGCGTGAAAATTTCGAATGAGGATGAAAGATGAGATCATTTGTGATCGATTTATAGGGTCTTGAATCGAAAAATATTGATTTTTGAGATAGTTATGAGGCAAAAACTGGTTTTCACAATTTTGTGGATGAATACCTTAAAAATCTATATTTTCAAATTCAAAACCCGAGCAATCCATGGCAAATAATCTCACCTTTCATCTCCATTCGGAATTTCCACGCTTCGACTAATAGAACTGGAGATATGTCGAAAAATGTGAATTTTTTCAAAAACGGAAAGGGGTACCCCTTTCAATCTTGGCTAAGAAAGTAAAATTTTTTAGAAAGACGAAAAAATCATTCGTGACTCATGATTTCTACCGTAAATTTCTTCAGCTCTCCAATGGAATCATCAGAAATAATCCATCCCCAATATTTCTAATGATTAAGAGAGTTTATCACGATATAGATACTGACAATATCATAAAAACTCTTCAAATCAATAGAAATATATGAGATAGGCCCTCTCTGATCATTTCATTGGAAAGCTGAGGAAATTGTCGATGGAAATCATGTTTCAGAAATGATTTTTTCGTATTTTTCAGAAATTCAACTTTCCTGGTCAAGATTTGATGAGATTTTTGACAAACTTCACTTTTTTGTCCATATCTCCAGTTCTATCCGTTGTAGCGTGGATATTCCGAATGGAGAAGCAAAAAGAGATCATTTGACATCGACTTATAGTGTTTTGAATCGAAAACTATCAATTTCTAAGATAGTTATATAGCAAAAGCTGATTTTCACGATTTTGTCGATGAATACCTCAAAAAACAATATTTTTGAATTCATAGCCCCATGAATCGATGGCAAATAATCTCACCTTTCACTTGCATTTGGAATTTTTACGTTGCGACCAATAGAACCGGAGATATGTCGGGAAAAGTGAAGTACGAATGGGAAAAGTGGATTATGGATTGGAGAAGTGGATTACGAATGGGAAAAGTGGATTGCGGATGTGGAAAGTAAATTAGAAACTCCATGGTGATGCCATATCAAGGTCTATTTCACTCTATCTCTCTCATTTACCGAGATAATCACGAAAAACTGAGGAAACTCTATGGTGACCTCATATTTAGTTCTATTTCGCTCTATCTCGTTTATTAACTCAGAAAATCGTGAAAAAATGCCAAAACTCCCGGCTGATCCCATATTTAGGTCTATTTGGCTCTATCTCGCTTATTTACCGAGAAAATCGCGAAAAACTGCAGAAATTCTATGGTGATTCCATATTAAGGTTCATTTCGTCTATCTCGCTTATTTACCGAGATAATGACGAAAATCTGCAGAAGCTCTATAGTGATCCCATATTAAGGTCTATTTCGCTTTATATCTCTTATTTACTGACATAATCGCGAAAAACTGAATGAACTCTATGGTGACCCCCTATTTAGATCTATTTCGCTCTATCTCGCTTATTTACCGAGATATTTGGGAAAAACTGCAGAAACTCCCTGCTGATCCCACATTTCGGGCTATTTCACTCTGTCTCGCTTAATGACCGAGATAATCGCGAAAAACTGCCAAAACTCCCTGCTGATACCATATTTAGGTCTATTTCGCTCTATCTCGCTTATTTGCCGAGATAATGACGAAAATCTGCAGAAGCTCTATGGTGGCGTTGACTGTGGTCAACCGTGGTGGGCTGTGGTTGGCTGTGGTGAGGTCAACTGTGGTCATCAGCGGTCGTCTGTGGTCAGCTGCGATCAACTGTGATGTTTATTACCAATCGCCTCACCTTTGCAAGGTAATCATCAGGGGAAATCCATCGCCGATATTTTGACGGGTTTCAAGAGTTTTCGATCATATCGTATACGATGCCACAGTGTCTGACAGACACATTTTGTCAGGCAGTTTTGTCAGGCAAAAGCGCTTGACAAATTTTGTCAGGCAAACTGATATGACAGCCAGGCGACGGCGGCAGAGTATTTTCACTCTTTTTGTCAGGCAGTTCTGCCTGTCAAATTTTGTCAGGCAGAGTATTTTACTCTTTTTGTCAGGCACTTCTGCCTGTCAAATTTTGTCAGGCAGAGTATTTTACTCTTTTTGTCAGGCACTTCTGCCTGTCAAATTTTGTCAGGCAGAGTATTTTCACTCTTTTTGTCAGGCACTTCTGCCTGGCAAATTTTGTCAGGCAGAGTATTTTACTCTTTTTGTCAGGCACTTCTGCCTGTCAAATTCTGTCAGGCAGAGTATTTTAACTCTTTTTGTCAGGCACTTCTGCCTGTCAAATTTTGTCAGGCAGAGTATTTTCACTCTTTTTGTCAGGCAGTTCTGCCTGTCAAATTTTGTCAGGTCTGATACCTAGGCGTTTAGGTATCGCGTCTAGGTATGATGCTTAGGTGCGTAGGTATCGCGTCCAGGTATGATACCCAGGCACCTAGGTATCACGACTAGGTTGATTACCTAGGTACCTAGGTATGATATTTAGGTTCAATACCTACGTACATAGGTATCATGTCTAGGTGTAATACCTAGGCGGATATTCCGTTTCAATTACAAGTTCGATGCCTACGGGGCTAGGTATCACGTCTAGTCTCGATACATAGGCGGCTAGGTATCAAGCCTACGTTCGATTCCTAGCCAGCTAGGCTTCATGTATTGGATTGATACCTATGTACCTAGGTATCACGTCTAGGTTTGATACCTGGATGGTTAGGTATTACGTCTAGGTTAAATACCTAAGCATGTAGGTATACGCCTAGGTTCGATACATAGGCGAATAGGTATCACGTCTAGGTGCAGTACCTAAGACCTAGGCACCCCTCATAGGTACCCCTCCTAGGTACCCCATCTAGGTACGGTACCTAATGCCGTGATGAATCCAGTAAAAAAATACAACGAGTTATATGTGTGGTCGCTTTTGATTTTCAGAACCAAAGTCTTCCAATCCAACTTCACTAGGCCCCAGCATACAGATCCCCAAGGTAAAATCTACATTTCATATTGATTTCAATATGGAAATGAACTGGGAGGTGCAAAATGTATGGGGTGCCCCTTATTGGATTAATCACCGGGAAACTAGAGGCTACTTTCCCGGTGATTAATCCAATATTCAAGTACACCGAGCAAACTGAAATGTCACTTTCATTTCCATAGCCAAAGACCTTCGATTCACCTTCCTTGGACCCTATTCTTACAAATGCACAACATAAAATGAAAATTTCCCATTGAGTTTCATATTGAAATGGACTGGGAAATGCAAAATATATGAGGCTCATAATAATAGTTCCATGGGAAGACCCCAAGGAGGAAAAACAATTGATTCTGCATGGGAAATTCAAAACCCGCAGCTCGCGTTGCCCCAATTACAAGAATAGGGGTTTGTGAAAAAATTCACTGTTTTGGACATATCTCCGGTTCTATTCATTGCAGAGTAAAAATACCAAATGGAGATAAAAGAGGAGATCATTTGGCATCGATTAATAGGGTTTTGGAAAGAAAAATATCGATTCTTAAGATAGTTATGGGGCAAAAACTGATTTTGACAATTGTGTTGATGAATACCCTAAAAATCGATATTTTCGAATTCAAAACATCAGGAATTTATGGCAAATGATTTCACCTTTTATTTCCATCGGGAAGTTTTACGCTGCGGCTAATAGAACTGGAGATATGTCGAATTGTGTGCGAGGATTGTGTCGATAAATACCTAAAAAATCTTTTTCTTTCATTCAAAACCCCATAAATCGATGGCAAATGATCTCATCTTTCATTTCCATTCGGAATTCTCACGCTATGACCAATAAAACTGAAAATATGTTGAAGAACGTGAAATTCCCCCAAAATGGAGGGAGGTCTCTTCACGAATTAAACCTCAAGGAGCTCAAGAATGCAAAAAAAAAATTTATTTGCATTATGGACAACCATAATGCACATAAATTTTGCACATAGTTGTCTATGTGCAGCTTAAAAATTAAATATCTTCATGAATTATAAGACTCAAGGAGATAAAAAATGCAAAAAAAAAACTTTATGTGCGACTATGGGCAACCTATGTGCAGGTTGCAAATGACATATCTCCACGATTTAGAGCTCAAGGAGTTCAAAACTACAAAAAAAAACTTATTTGCACAATGTTCGACTATGGGCAAACTATGTGCAGCTTAAAAGCTGCAGCTTAATTAATTTTAAATAATGGCTTCGGAATTCATATTCAATTGAAAAATAATAAGACCAAATATCAATTTCGAATATTAAAATTCGATCTTTTAAAATAATAATTGCATGAAATTAAAGGCCCAAAAGAATTATTTTCAAACATTTCGTTCTTTAGATACAACTTTTATTCAAGATTTTCTTTCTCAACTCTCATTTTCTTTATCCACGGATGCTCGCATTTTCAATGTATCATTAATCTCTTCTCAACAAATAGCCAATAAAATTCCACCCATTTCAACTTTCGTTTTTTTACCCTCCATATACAAATGTGATAATATCTGTTCTTGGTTTCAAAAGCATCGCTGAATTTCCCTATCATTTTTTAATGGTCTGTTTTTTTCATAATTACAACAAGGACATTCACTCAAGGAAGAAAAGGAAACTGGGTAATTAAACAATGGAAGGAAACCCTGGCGCATCCATCGATTACTATTCGATCGCCATTCGGTTCGGGGGTCGACTTGTGCGCTCACCTGATCACTTGTCGAGCCTGAATCGATGGTCATATGAATAACGAGATGACCAGCGATCAACTGAACATTGGGTCGACTGTCGGTCGATCCCAGGTGGAAACCTCGACTCGACTAACGATCGACCATGAACATTTTTTGAGCACTTTTCGATCATGTATGATAAAGAGCTTCATCAATCCGCGGCTGACTATGTATGGAGTCGATTGTTAGTCAATACATATATCCAATCGACGACTGATCGAATGATGAAATTTCTGGAGTGCGTGTCGATTGTAGGTGATGAAGTGGCCTATCGACCAGCAATCGACTATGTGTTGAGTCGATCGCTGGTTGATGATATCGATGAAAGCATCGAATCGACTCTTGACTGACCACTGAAATTCCTTAAGTGCAAATCGATTGTGGGTCATGAATTGCTTCATCGACCCGCGATCAATTGAGTATAGAGTTTATTGTTTGTCGTTTCAGATTCATCGGATATTATAATTTATCACGATGAGTTACTTTCCGGATTCCCTGAAAAGTTCCTCTGGAAGTTCCCCTGAAAGTTCCTCTAGAAGCTCCCTTAAGAGTTTTGAACGCTCATAAAAGTTTGACGGTTATAAATGTCAGTTTAACATTCTTAATCATTCAGAATGTGTTTGATTCATAGTCAACTCCAGCCTAGATCAAACCGTACACCAAAAGGGAAACCCTTTCAATACTTGGACAGAAAAAAAAATTCTTCCAAAAATATTGAGAAAAAGATTTGCCACATGTTTCCGCCTAAATTTCTTCAGCTTATCAATGGAATCATTAGAAAATTTCCATCTCGAACCATTCAATCGAAGTGTTCATTTTACCCCATCTTTCCCTATGTTAAAATTCTTAGTTATTCTTGAAAATCATTTTTTTTTATTAGAACTTGACAATAAGACCCTAAACTGCGTTGAATTTTTAGAACTGTTATTTTCTGTTAACTTTTTTGCAGATTGCTGACTAATCGAAAAGTTTAATTTTTTCCGATTAAATATCTAGAATTTCAAAAGACATTGGGATAAACAGAAATAAACTACAAATTTCCTTGACTAAGATAAAAATTCTCTGACTTTTCCCGGTCAATCGCCACCTTGAGTCGTTTGAAGATTCTCATCAACGCAAATTGACTGGCAGTCAACTCGAAATTCTATTAATGTAGATTCGATAGTCCACTCTATTGCTTATAATCCATATGTAGGGCCGAGACGTTGATGTACGGTTTGATCTAGGCTGAAGTTGACTATGAATCAAATACATTCTGAATGATTATGAATGTTAAATTGACATTTATAAACGTCAAACTGATTTTATGAGCGTTCAAAACTTTTAGGGGAACTTCCAGAGGAACTTTCAGGGGAACTTCTAGAGGAACTTTTAGGGGAACTTCCAGAGGAACTTCTCAGGGAATCCGTAAAGTAACTCATCGTGATAAATTATAATATCCGATGAATCTGAAACGACAAACAATAAACTCTATACTCAATTGATTGCGGGTCGATGAAGCAATTCATGACCCACAATCGATCTGCACTTAAGGAATTTCAGTGGTCAGTCAAGAGTCGATTCGATGCTTTCATCGATATCATCAACCAGCGATCGACTCAACACATACTCGATTGCTGGTCGATAGGCCACTTCATCACCTACAATCGACACGCACTCCAGAAATTTCATCATTCGATCAGTCGTCGATTGGATATATGTATCGACTAACAATCGACTCCATACATAGTCAGCCGCGGATTGATGAAGCTCTTCATCATACATGATCGAAAAGTGCTCAAAAAAAGTTCATGGTCGATCGTTAGTCGAGTCGAGGTTTCCACCTGGGATCGACCGACAGTCGACCCAATGTTCAGTTGATCACTGGTCATCTCGTTATTCATATTACCATCGACTAGTGATCAGGTGAGCGCACAAGTCGACTGCCCCCAATCGAGTGATCCGCCAGGGGTGCGATTCTCAGGAACTTGCGGAAGTGTGGAAGGTCAGTTCATGCTTGAACCAGCAGAGGGATACGACTGATATAATTCAATGGTGAGCATGCAACTCATTGAATGACGATACGTCATGGAAGAATGAAGTGTCATAGACAAACACTCACAATTGAAAGGCATTAATAAACTATTTACTATGGTCATGATTAACCACATCGTAACGCATGAAGAGTTTAATGATGCATTTTCAATGCGATTGTTAGATTTTGACTGTTCATTAGCCCACGGCTTACTATAATTCAATGAGTTGCATGCTCACCATTGAATTGGACCAGACGTAGCCATCTGCGGGCCTCATTGTGTACCTACCTTCCACACTTCCGCCAGTCCCTGAGAATCGCATCCCAGGCTTCTGTTGCAGCTGTTGTGGAATATCTTCAGTAATTTTATTATTTGGGTTCTGTAGCCCGCGGAGGCGCTGAAGCGCTCTGCTCAAAAGTGTGGGAAGTTTAAAATGAATAACTCAGTATTAAATTGACACTAACACTTGTTTGTTTTATTAATTAACATAAAAGATTCACTCAATTGAAATTCATCGGTTACAATCACATTCGAAGCTCAGGTGAAATTATTATTTTTCCAACAGAGTAAAAGCAACGCTTAATTTTTTTTCACAAAGGCTATAATATAATGAAAAACTTAACTATTGAAAAAAAAATGAAATAACTCAAAGTCAAATGCAGCGATAATAATTTCAGCTGAGCTTCAATTGAAATACTTCAAAAACAATTAAAGAATGACGGAGACATAGGGTGCATAACGATGAAAGAATTAAATGAAAGCAATCTTAATTTTTTTTACAAATGTTTTTTTTTCGAGAATAAAAAAAATGATAAATTGATCATGTCAGGTTTTTTTTGCATTCTGTTGACATTAACGATAAGGCAAGAATCGATGGAAATTAGAGTGATATTAAAGCTGACTCGGAATTTTCTCTCTGCAATGAGCGAAATTGAAAAAATCCTCGAAAGAGATACGAGTTACGAGAATAGGAATAATGAGACTTTCCAGAGGAAATTTTCACAAATATGTCAACAATTACTTCTTAAACGAATCGTTTTATTCGAGATTCCTTCAATTGATGAATAGAATCATTGAGGAGGATACCATCTTTATGAATCCATTTTAATTATTTTGTTAACGTTTTCTTATTTCTTTTTATCGTGTACACATTAGGTATGAGACCTCGTTGCTTTCGAAATGAAAAAATGGGGAGAAAAATAATTTCTCAGACAAAAATGCTACTCTTAACCGAAATTTCGGAGGGTAAAGAAACTGTGGGCACTTGACGAGTTTCATGTGGGTAGTTGCAAAAATGCAATGAATGTGTGGGCAGTGTTAGCGGTGGTCACTTGCTGGTGGGCAGTTGCACTCATCCCGGTTTTCGTAGGTATTTGCAGGTATGAAAACCATATAATATTTGTCTGCAGGGACGACTGAGGGAAGTTGGAATGATCAAATACTAGGAAGGACCAAAATTTATTTTTTTAATTGGATGAAATTTTAAATTTCATGATTTTCGTTCGCCAAGATCCAGTAAGTGAATAACGATGAACAAGTTCAATTGGGTATACATTAAAATATCTTCTATTTATCTCATCATTTCGTTTCGCATATAAATAGTGTACAATATGTTACATATTTTCATATTTATATGTATATACATAAATTTCGAAAAATCTGTATAAATTACATTAATCCCACTTACACAAATATTTCATGCTGACATTCATCTTTGTGATGATTTATATAAATTTTTTTCTCTGAACATGACTCTCAATGAATCAGCTCATTTGAGGACATTTGTGTAATTTCGTGATGAAGATAGGAAACAATCAGAAGAAAAATAAATTAAATATGTATTTAAATCTGAATTTCAATCACTTTTCATTTTTTTTTAATGAAAAATATTATTACTGATTCATTATTTCCATTTCCATTGATTTCTTCTTTCACTCTCGTCCAAGGCACATTTGAAATATGAATAATTATGAAAGTTTACTCTCAAGTAAGTTTAAGGCCTAAAAAAATACGAAATTTTTACATCATTCATTGATTATTGGGGATTCGTGACTATGAGTTCAAGCAATTGTTCGTAGTATGATGGGAAGAAAAATTTACATGATTAAATAGTAGAAAAATATAAAACATTCAAAAACTTGTTTAGCCAAAATCACAGACAATTCTCTTTCTCACCCTCTCTATATATATATATAGATATATGAATATCCCTCATTTTTCCTTTTCTCCTTCCAAATTATCAAATTAGAATAATTGCATTATATGATTTTTCTTTCTTGCTTCAGGAATTAGTATTTCTGAAGTTTAAAAATACATTAATTGATCAATCATCAATATTATAAATATCTATAGTATCATTCAATGCTCATATGTATGTGCGCGCAAGTGTTTTCCATCAATGCTACAATATATTTTGTTTATGGCAGTTGTATTCTTCTTTTTTTTCAAACAACTGCAATAGGATTTCTTTTTTTTTTTAATACTGTTACCACTATTCATCAACACCAAACAATTGATTTAATGTATAATCAATATTACTTCATGAAATCGTTTAATAAATCCGAGTTAATTGATGAGAAAAGAAATTTTTAACGAATTAAACTCTATGAAAAAAAAAAATTATCGCTTCCTTTGATTCTATACAGTCTAATTTTTCCAATCACTGGAAATATCTCTATATTTCGAATGCTGAATAAAAATTCTAACCCCCTCCCATCACTTTATTTAGGAAATAAAACTGAATGGCAATCTCCTTTTTTCTATGAATTTTATGCCAAGTGACACCCTCTAGAAGTCACTCTCTTATATATCCAGCACACAATCCATCATCACTTCATCCATCACTGATACTTGAATTATTCGCAAATTCTTCAAAGATCATATCACAACATGAGGATGGCAAATTATTTCGTGAGTTTTGTCCGATTGGCAGCCATTTCAGCGAGACACGCCAATGCCTCCAAGTCTGGCGATGCACACCATGCTATTGTGAAAAGTTATAAAAAACTAATCATATTTTCCTGTCAAGTCTAATCAATAATAATAATGGGAATGATTTCAAATTTTACGCACGTCGTTGCTCACCTCCCTCCGGCGCATTGCTGCTGATGCTGCTGTTATTGCTGTAGCGATTCTTCAATGCTGTAGCTAATGTATTTCTAGTAATGCATTGTTTTCGTGCCTTTCGCTTCTGACTCCCAACTAACAGAATTTTTTGTGTCTTTTCATGTAAACTTTGATGATGATTTATATAGCCACGTTTCGCTGAATGCATATGCGTTTCCTGCTGTTGCTGCTGCTGAATGTTTTTCTTCTTAGTACGTTGTTGTTTTTTTTTTTCTTGGAACTCTTCTAGACTCAGCGATGGTAAAGCTTCAATTTTCTTCTCCAAATTAAAATCTCTATATTGAACGAAAATTATTTTTAAATCAATTCCTTAACACTCATAATAATAATAATTTTGATAATTTTAAAAACTCACTCGGCTCTAAAACGTTTACGGGAATTACTTGGCAGTAGATACTTGGAATCTTGTTCCGCTCCTTCAACAGTCTCAGTATCTTCTGGTCTGGATGCTTCAACTCGACATTCAGCACTATTCAACACATGAATATTAGAGTAATAGTATAGATAATATACTGCTTATGAAGATTGGAATATATCTATCATAGATATTGCGTAAAAAATATAATAATGTAAAATATCAAAGAAACTCCACCTATCAACAAGATGCTCCAAGTCACTACGTGTACTATTGCCTCCTTCACTACTTAATGAATCAGTCTTTTCGCTTACATTAGACGATATTGAATTTCTACGTTCATTCATTGTTTTTTCAGTTAGTCCACCTCCGGATGATGATAATCCATCAGATAATCTTGGGCGTTTTGTTTGTTGAGTCATGGAAGGAGCAGCACAGAGTAGTGACCTCTGTTGCTCAGCGAGGAATTTTTGGTAACGTAATCCTTTGCAGCTTCGCTCTCCACGATAATTAGTTTGCTCTTCGAGTAAACTCACATCATTCGTCTTACTATCTATAATATATGCCTTTCGTTCAGTTTCACGATTCACTTGCTGCTGTTGCTCCTGCTCATCATTCAACTGGTGTTCCTCCTCATTATTATTCGATTCACTACTGTTGTTAAATAAAGCAACCCTGCATTCTCGTTTCTGCTCAAACTGAATTGGCATTCCTCCAGTGTAACGTTTTTTAGGCGGCTTTGGTATATTACAATCATCTGATCTATGACCCATTATCACCTGTCTATCAACACCAACACCACCACCATCAAGACTGCTACTACTACTACTACTACTACTACTAGTATGGGGATTTTTTTCAGGTGTAAAGAGTGAACTGAGACCACCAATTTGAGATTCATCAGCTAGTTTACCAGGTTGAATACTCTGATCATTCGTTCTGGCTGTTACTGAATTTGAACAGCTGGAAGCTCCATAACTACTCCCTCCTAATAATTCAGAAATCTGGTCATCGTTCGACGACGACGAAAAGCCACTTTCCTGTTTTTTATTTGTCGGCCTTGTTATCAACGTTCTCAGTGGTGGTGCTGGTAATTTATACCATTTGAAATCAGGATTTGCATTGAGGAATGCGTCTTTATACTATTGTATTGAAATAAAAGAAATTTAATGTTATAATGCTTATACTGAAGGAAAAAAGAAGTAGATGTAGAGAAGAGAATTGTACATAAAAAATTTCAAACCTCTTGAGCCAAATTTATATAAGATTGTTTTTGATCTGGATAAAGTGTTGCCCACCATTCACCGAGGACTCTTGTGACAGCACGATTTTCCAGGTTAGGAAAGTGCGATCGCACACTAGTACGATGTCTCTTACAAAAAATCAAAAAAGCATTCATTGGTCTTCTCGCATGATGAGCAGGTTCTCGTCCACATTCACGATCTTCCTGATGCTGCTGCTGCTGCTGCTGTTCATTCCGTAATAGAAATGAAAAACAGAAAGAAATAATAGTAATAATTATCATCATTATTATAGTATGCTTTATCTATAAATATTTTTCCAAAAACTATCTTTATCATCAACAATTTCCAATCCATAATATATTAGATTATAATCATAATTATTCAAGATGATGTAATTTGCAGGATTTGTCATATAAATTCTAACAACTGAAATGTTGTACAAAAACACATACAAATGATTAAAGAGTAACAACAGCTCATTTTTACGCAAGTTGAAAGTGTGAATACGGCAGTAAAATTAAAATTTGTCAATTAATAAAAAATTTCAACAGTATCAAGGCGCGATTACTTAATATTAATGCTCTGAATTGTGTTAACATTCATAGTTGATCAATTATTGAATCTTAATTTTACAATAAAATGTAATGAATATATATATTAGAATTTGAGATATTTTGAAGACCTACACATTGGTATGTGTAGAGACGTCACATAGCATCATCGTTGACAATAGTCAAGAAGTATGCAACAATTACTACTTATTGATGAGATGGAAATATACTCATTTTCATACTTAAAAACTACCACCTATTATGTAATAATGTAATATGAAATAACATATAATAATAAATAATAAACCAATGTGAATTTTCTGAAACTCACCTTCTGCTGTTGTTCGTTGGCAGCCATTTCTGATTTCACTTGACAATTCACTCAACGGCGCATAATAAAGATAAAGCTCTCATCCAATCTCTCTCTGTCTCTCTCCCTCTTTCTCCCAGCTCTTGTTGTTTTCTTTTTTTTTTTACTTCAACTTTATAATATTTCTTTCTATAGCAGCAGCAGCAGCCACTGTCATCATTTATTATTTTGGTCACTTTTATTAGCATTTCAACTCTGATTCAATTCCTTTTGTCTACATTTTGTTTCAAATAAATCGAGCAACAGCAAGTCTCCAATTAAATACTTCTATATTGTAAAATATTAATTCCTATGCTATTAATCGTGAATTTTCACACATTTACTCGGTCTTAACATTATTTCACTAGATAGATCGCGGGTCGTGTCGTTTGTCATTGTTACCATAGTGCAATACAACTATCATCACATGAAAATTTACATAATATTTGTAGAAATTGATCAAGTAGGATTTCAAAGAAACATAAATAATACGATTGAATAAATGAATTGGGGGAGAGGGGGGGGGGGTGGAAAGAGTGATTATATACTTTAAAAAAATTTTACTTGGCACGATTATGGTGGAACTGACACTAGTTGATAGCGTTGCCTTAGAAAGAAGAAGGCATAAGTGTGTTTCTGAGTTGACGATATGTTTAACCTACGCGCATCCCACACTAGCACATATTACCATTTCATACCTTTACATATACATATATATATGTATATTATTATATATACACATATTCTTCCTCATCACCATTGGAGCGGTAAAGAGTGTTGGTAACAACACGCACACACACACACACACACACACACACACACACACACACACACACACACACACACAAGTCAAAAATGTTATACGCTATTTCGATTTGTAGCGGCATCTGTGCGCCTCTCTCTCTCACTGTGAGACTGGCTGCTAGCTCCATCGGCTACAAAGATGTCGTATCATATTCAATTCTTCTCACCTTTCAGCAGCACACACAATCCATTTTCACTATCATTCATGAATTATATATTGATGAATTTGAAATTGAAGCTCCCCCTGATGGATCGGGCGATTGCATATCGATCAGACAGTCGATTTTTTCACAAACTCGACTGTCATGTGACCACGATGCGACTGCGTGTGAGTGTGTGTGATGACGATGCGACTGCTATGCGACTGCAATGCAGCTGCGATCCGATCGCATCGTGATCGAATCACGGTCGATTCCGTGAAAAAATCGACTGCCCTGTTGCATGATCCACCAGGGCCAGCCCTTCTCCCATTTTTGATATTATTCAGTTTTCTGGCGAGATATATAGGTGGTTCAAGATTAATTTTGATTGCTTGTTACGATAGATGTACATGAACATGCATTCACTGACAATTAATTATCATTTTAATATGCAATAAAGGAATTGTCAATTGTTCGTGGAAAATGAACACATGAATTATAATCTCACTGTCCTGCATACGTGATCTTGTTTTTGTGTTCCGAAGGCAACTGAAATTGGTTTGAATTTATTTGAAAAATAAATTTCTATTTCCCACTATTCATTATACTGTAAATAGTGGGAAATTAAATATAAGGAGGATTCTTCAGCAGATTACCATGGAGTAGATGGTTTTTTTTTTATCGCCTAAGACATAAAATTTAATGGAGAATGTAGAAGGGGAATACCGCACGTGGAGCAGCTATGGCTTCTTTGGCTGAAAGATGAAACAATACAGGTATATCTATATCATATGGGTTTAACAGCTGGCATCGCTCAAGCCCCGCTCTCTAGTAAGCAAATTTTTCGTATTTTCTTATTTTTTTTATTTCTCTTTCGTCTTACCAATACCCCCCCCCCCCCCCCCCCCCCGCCTTCCCTGTTGGATTTTAATCGTTTTTATCTTGTTATCTATCTACAAGAATCACACTATACACAATTTACCAATGAAAAATATGTGCTATCTTTTATTTATTATTATTCAGTATTCGTAGTAAACTCATATGAAAGTCAATCAGTCTTTGGCGCGCAAGTTCATTTCACAATCTGCATAGCTTTGATCATCATCTTGAAGTTTCTCTCCTCGACACGACAATCATCCCCCTCTGCTTTCCATACTTCCTTCCCTTTTATGTGTTTATTATCGATTTTTTGCGACTCACTCAATTTGGGGGAGGGTGACTAATATATATCGCCCCCATCAATCTCAACTTGGATTTGAAATTGGTACAGGCAAATAATAATTAATCTTCGATTAGATTTAAATTTGAATAATCTATGAATTTAAATATTATCCAAATATATATTCAATTACTTCAGAGATTTATTAATATATATATATATATATATATATATATATATATATATATATATATATATATATATATATATATATCTGATATTATAGCATAGTAGAATAAATATACTTCACACGGTCGATTTTCTGTTGTTGACCTGAATCGCCACCAATAGTCCTTATTTTTTGATTCACGTAGCTGTAGGGCTACTAACATGATGATATAAAGCTTCATAATGGAAGATTGATGTTTCATCTTCTTTGAAATATAATACAGGCCATGACGCCCGCCCCTTCCCCCTCATTCACTCTATCGTCGCGGCAAGCTCACTCGTAAAGCCGCTGGGTGGCGAACTGCGTGATACAACGAATAGGATTAGTTCCATCGGCGCGTGACAAATAAATCAACAAATAGATAAGATTTTATTGCAATTTTTGTATTTTTTCTTCAATTACTAATGAAATTACAACTACAAATCCCGAGGAAACCATAGGATTATAGATGCTCATTCGGAGAAATTGAAAAAATCAAGAAGTCGTTATACATTCATGCAATGTTATTTAATTTCATTTTAAGGATAGCTTCCATTGAATGAAAGGACGAATGCAGGCAAATCTATATATTTTGATGCACATAATATATTTATTTTTTTTCATATTATTCCATTTGGCCGTAAGAATTTTGATAATGAAATTTAAATTGCTGATGAAAACAAAAAAACGAGAAGGAGAAGGTAAATTATGTATAATATTAAAGGGAAAAACAATTTTTGCTAGAAAGCCTCATCATCAATTTAAATAATCATGAATTTCACATTCCGGTAGAGTAGTATGTCATTATTATTAAAAAAAGGTAAATTCCCTCATTTTTTCTCCAATTGAATCGTTAAAGAGATGAGTCCATTCGTATTCAGCCGTTTGATTCGAAAATTTCAAGTTTCTCACAATGGTTATTATAAATGATTATTTCGACGAAATTACTAAAGCCTTATATATCTACTTTGATCCATTGTCCAAGGCTATATCTGAAGAAATAAAAGTACTTGAATGTACGTGACGGGCATTGTTTGATGGTGCGCCATCATTTTCAAATTCCACGTGAACAATACACACACACACACATACACATGTGAAATCCTCTATTCACCGCTTGCTATTATAATTTTCCTCTCATAATGTATTATTATAATTACATACTCGATAATAATACAAAAATAGCTGTAAACTAGCCATTTCTCTCTTCAATTCATGTATTGTGTTTTTTCTTCAATGAATATACATGTTTCACTCAATATTCCATAAATGAATGACTATTACAACGAGGGACAACGGAGCTTAATGAAACACTAATCTCTATATCTAGGAATTTAACCGCATAAGATTATATATGTTTCCATTTAGAAATGCCACTTTGACATTTTTGAATTCGTGTGGCGTTTTTGAAAAGAAATTGTATATTTTGTCAAAGATTTTTAATATTGGGGAAAATGGTTAAGGAAAATGGACATTAGCGTGCAACGGCCGGGATACATTTTTTCTGAGGATTCTATTGAAAAGCTGAGGAAATTTGTGGAGGAAACCATGTGTCAGAACTGATTTTATTGTATTTTTTAGAAATTCAATTTTTTTGGTCAAGGTTTGAAGGATCACACCTTTCTATTTTTTCAAAAATTCATTTTTTTCAACATATCTTCGGTTCTATTGGTCGCAACGGAAAACTTTTGAGTGGAGATGCAAGGTGGGATCATTTGCCATTGATTTATCGGATTTTCAATTTAAAAATATGGATTTTCAAGGTATTTTATTATGTACACCACTGTGAAAATCCGTTTTTGTCCCATAACTATCTTGAAAATCGATATCTTTCTATTTAAAACCCCATAAATCGATGGTAAACGATCTCGCCTTCGGCATCTCCATTCGGAATTTTTAAGCTAGGACCATTGGAACCGCGGAGACATGTTGATGAAACAAGTGGATTTTAAAAAAAATGGAAAGAGTTGATCCTCCAAACCTTGACCTGAAAAATTGAATTTTTAAAAAATTCCAAAAAATATTTCTGACCCGTGATTTCCATTGCAAATTTCCTCAAATTTTCACGTGGGATGGCGAGAAACAACTTATCTCTGCTATATCTATTAATTTCAAGAATTTTTCATAATATAGACATCAGAAACTGAACTGGATCCACTTGCCCTTCGTGTCTGGTCTGCCTCACTTTCTCCCAAACAACTAGTCCCCGATTGGATGCGTTGTTCACCATTTCTTCCTGCCAGTAAAAACAAAAAGACGCAAGTGTTGGAGATACGACTCGATGTTAGTAATTTGTGGCACTGGTGGCCGTTTGTTATTCATAATTTTTTTTCTTGGATTCATGCAAGGCAAGCCCACGGAGATGTCGATTCGAGTTGAAAAAAAGATATGACTTGTTGTCATTTGCACTACGAGAAAATTGGAAAAATGGCGCTTGCGACCATTTGTTATCAAGGCGACGATATGTATTGATGTATACAACAATAAATATCGTCCCTATAGGGACATATCCAAGAGTCAAATTCCCTTGGCTTTCCAGCGAATGGAGTGCTTTCTTTTTTTTTTGTTTTTCATTAATTCAACTGCTACCAGCTATATTATTTTTATATTCATTTGGAAGCGTATTCTGACCGCTTCAATGCGCCAACCATGTACATATTCGTGTAGGAATGATATCTTCACAGTATTATCAAGTATGAACACAAGACAATGTGATTTAATCACTTTTTTGATTAATTAATCGGTTAAAGTTTTACTATATCAACCAAACAATTCAGTGTGTTTGTTGGATAGAACTTGATGATTAGAAAATTCAATTACAAAGTTCAAGCTGATTTCCTTTCTGCGTGTGTGTGTGTGTGTGTGTGTGTGTGTGTGTGTGTGTGTGTGTGTGTGTGTGTGTGTGTGTGTGTGCGTGCGTGCGTGTATGTATACGGTGTGATGTATCACGATACTTAGATTGAGTCTAATATACAGCCTCCGCCGCTCCAACAGGCTACATTTTCATCGACCAAAAAGCAATTCAAACTTTAATCCTCAACTTTTATACATTAATAATAGTAACAGTTGAAACATTCAATTCTCTCCACTTTCGGTTAATTATTCTCTCAGAAGCAGTTTGTTCCGATAAATTCCCAATTTCCTCAATCAAGTGCCGAGAGCTCCATATTTTTCTGTAATGAGATTTGAGAAAAATGAATAAAATATGTCAGTATTCAATTATTATAATCAAAGGAAATAAATTTTGGACTATTTTAGCAAAGAAATCATATACAAAAGAGAAAAATGAACAGCATGGTGTGAATCTTGCAGGAATTTTCCAGGAAAACTCGCAGAAAATCTTCCGTGAAATTGTGGTAAGAACTTTTGGTAGATCGATAGAAGTGTACTTGGGGGCAGAGAGAGAGAGCAGGCTTTGAAAATCTGTATTTCCTCAATTATGAGAGAAATATGAAGGGAAATTGTATTCGAAATCCCAGTAATTCTAATTATTCTTCGTATTCAAGGAATTTTCAACATAATTCAAGTTCATTTCGAAAAGGTATACATAGAAAATGGATAAATTCTCTTTGGAGGCTGCAATGAATGATTGATACCGAATAAGAAATTCTAACAAGCAGAAACACACACACACACACTCGTGTACAGACAAATGGGGCGAAACTGATGATGGAACATCAGTATAGAATGAAGAAAACAAACGGTGATACAGGAGTAATACAAGGGTAGGACGAGGGAAGGGCTGCTGCCGTTGATAATGATGCGTCTGTTTGCACGTTGGTAAAAGCAATAGCGGAACTATAATACCAGGCCTACTATACATATATATCGAAGCAAGACAATTCCGCCCGGTTTTTAATTAATGCTCTCGCTTTCTCTTGTTCTCTGTTCTTCTCGCCATTATGCTCTCCAGTACGTAATTGCGACATACCATTTATCCATCTTGTATTCAAAGACCAAGGAGATTAGATTTTTTCTCCGAGAAAAGAAATATTAAACGAAAGTAGTATTTGTTCTTTTCTCTTCCTCGGTTCACGTAAAAAACTTTTGTCTCGGTATCAGACCCAGTTGTTTTGCCACCTAGCTTAAGCATCCGCCCGCTGAATGAGTAAACTTGTAATACTCAAGAAAAGCTCTTCCCCAAACTATTCGCTGTCAATCCTATGGAATCACATTACTTTCAGACCTCTACCCATTTTCAATCAAAAAAACAATTCCGACATGAATTTTACATTGAAATTCCCTTCAGCAAGCAATGCTTTCTCATAGAATCTTCAATAAAATTCCATGTCCCATCCCGCTCTATTCCACTCTCCAACTATTTTTCCACATTATTATGGAACTTTTATTGAATCATACTATATTTTTGTTCGTAAAATTTAAACAGACTTCCACAATTTCATATTAATCTAGTTCCCCCTGCAATCCCTCATTTTTTATGCGATCGAGTTAGCTTGTACGAGATTATCATCGATAATGGAGTAGAAAAATTGCCCATCATTAACTTAAATGTTGCTCTATAAACGTGAGACGAGATGATAGCTCAAGCTAGACGAGTATCTTTTTTCCATTCCATCATGTCATTCATATCCTGTGACTCGACTAAATTCAATTTTATCACGTGATGGACAATTGAGAAACGCTCGCATACCAAAATGCAACCATGCAGCAGCACTATTCTCAAAATAATGTTGGGGAAAAAAAATAAAAATTAATCATCAGTACAATTCAAATTGTAGTATAATTGTAGTATTAAATTTTTAATTATTTTATTCTCTTCTGCTTCTATTATTTTACTCCACTGTAATCATTATTTTTCCGCAAATGAAAGAAAGAAAATGAGAGGAAATGGTTAAATTTATCACGTCTGTTGTGACAGTACAAATGGCAGAACGCATTAACGTTTTACTACTGTCAGGTCTATCGTTAACTTCGGTAACTACTATACTGTGTCACTCTTATACACCGCACGTGTGTACTACGCAGCCTCAAGTCTTTGTTTTTTTTTTCTATTCTCCTGAGAGCAGCTTCTGCCCTCTCTTCTGAATCTATCTTCTTCTTTCAAGACAAAAACTCTGTCGTAATCCGTAGCATTATCTTTTCCTTTTTCGTCTCTCCTCCTCCCCTCGAAGCAAATATATTTCAATTATCGAGGAAAAAAATGGGAAATGAATTGATTTAATATGATTGTAGCCTGAAAAACTACTTGGTCAAAAATAAAAATTAATTTTTTGATGATTCAATTTTTGTCCTCAGCCGAGGACATTTTCCGGTTAGAAAATAAATGTCAAAATTTATTCTTGAGAATTTTTGTAAAATTTGACACTTTTAGTTGGGAAATAGTGTTTTAATCTTTTACAGCATTGAAGAATTTCATTTTTCAGGGGATCTGTCTGGTTTGGTATTGGTCTTGAACGAAAGGTTAAAACATTTGAGAAGCTTCATGGGGCAAAAACTGATTTTCACAAAATATCCCACAAGTATTTCCGTTAAATTTTCCTAAGAATTCTGCAAGATAAATTCAAACACGTTTTTCCCATTTGAAACACGTACTTGTGCTAGCCATTTTGATGGAATTATTAAATTAATTCTATCTCAAGGAGTTTTTCTGTCAAGGAATGTACATTTTACTCCACTTGACTCGCCTATTATTATTGTACACCTATCTATGTGGTGAAATATAGAATTGATTGTATAAAATGATTAAAATAGGGAATAGTATAAACTCACTTCTTTTATTGATAAATGAATTCTCGCTTCTTCTATCCTTTTTTTTTTTTTCAATTTTCATAAGAGTACATCTGGATGATGAACGTCATCGGTGCACTCGTTGATTGTACACTCCGTCGGATAGAACACAGGCGTCAATACTGGCCTTGATTCCAATTGTATACACTCTCCACCAGTTGTTTGATTCGATCTAGATACTAGACTTGATAAAAGACTCTCCTGTACCGTAGTATCATTTCCATTGCAAAGTCTTTCACTTCTGTAAGCCTCAGTAGTGGTACGTGGTGTATAGTTTCTCGCTGTTTTCACGAACGGTAATACCTACACTCAAACACACACACACATGAAATTAAGAAGTAATAAAAACAGTCCGAGAGTCAGATAAATACTCTCTCTCTCCCCTGATTCCTTCTATCTCGATCTTATTTTTGAATAATATGAGTAATAATAATAATAATAATAATAATAATAAAAATGGATATATACATGCGTGAACTCTTTGCGAAAATTATCGTTGAGCCAAGCGTAGAGGAATGGATTATAACAGGTACTACTCATGGCCAGCCAATGGATGATGAAGAAACACAATCGATAATATGTCCAGTGATTAGTATCGGCGTAAAAGTCATCGACAACGTTGAGCATATTGAGTGGTAACCAACATACACCAAAGATTGTAACCATCGCAATTAACATACGATTTGTTCTTCTTTTTCTCTCTCTATCGGCTTCTTCTTTTCTACTTCCCGTTTTACTTCCTGGCTTTGATTTAGCACGATCATTGAGCCTTATTGATACACAAATGTAACAAAAGGCGATAACAAAGAATGGAACAATAAATTGTAAAATCGATGTAAATGAACTGAACAGTTTACGGAAACGAAGACTTGGCCAATGCTCCTCGCAATAAGTAGGGCTACTATAGTAGGGTTGCTGCTCTTCGAGTGTCATGTACAAGCCATAAGGTAGAGTTAATAGCAGAGCGATGATCCATATTCCAATGATAATAGCCAAACAGACTTGTATTCTCATACGTGGATGAAACGGATATATTATAACTAAAAAACGATCAACTGCTATACTCGTTAGTGTGAATGTACTTATGTATATGCTTACACCTTGGGCATATGGTACTAAATGACACAGTGTCTGGCCAAATACCCATCTACCAAGGAATGTATATAATGGTGTAAACGGAACTGCCAATACACACAAGAGTACATCGCTTAGTGCCAAATTTGTTATGAAGAGATTTGTGACTGTTTGCATCTGTTTATTTCTCACTACAACATAACAAACTAGTGCATTACCAAATACACCAATTATAAATATTGTTCCATATAAAAAATAAAATATTCCTTGAACCCACATATTTGATGTTAAATAATCGGTTGTAACATTTGCGAGTGCTACAATCGTTTCATTATTATCATACGTTTCACTATTCATGTTTTCTTCTATATTTTTTTTTTCCTATGAGAAATGATTTTCTTCAGTTTTAATTAGTTTATAGCAAATAATGTGTTTCCTCCATTTTTTTCACACACACGCGCTCAGAGACTGGATGCAGAATTACCAGGATTGAAGACTTGATGATATAATTAAGCAAATTTTATTCTCTGCTATATATATATATATATATATATATATAAACATATTTAATTTATTTTCCACTAGTCCTTTTTCGCATTCTCTTTCTCTCTCTCTCTCTCTCTCTCATTTCAATTTCCGTGTTCTGTTCCGGTTTCTCACTCTCTGAATCTATCAAGTTTTAGTTATCTTCCTCAGCTCTCTAAATCCTTTCAATTAATTTTCATAGAGCATTGCAATTGCTCTTCTAGATAAAAAATGGTGCACAATAGAATATTAAAGCTCTCGGATATTTCTGCAATTCCCCTTGCCACAAAACAAGTATTGAAGAAAATTTATTTAAAAAGACTAGCTCTACTAGAGATTGCGGATGCGCTACTAGATTATAGCCACCTGTTGAGATACCTTCATATCTCCCTCTCCCTCTCTCTCTTTCTCTCTCTCTCTCTGTCACACTATACTTGGCGTACAATATAATACCCACTTGATTTATAATTCTTCACTACTCCATACAACTTTATATTCAACTTTTTTTCTCGTTACGCGTATCTTCTGATTTTCCTTCCCCCAAATTGGTTGACAAGAAAACGCGAGTTTATAATTGCTCGTTACAATTTCACTAGTATGTACTATTATTACGCACAAGTAATTTTCATTATTAATAATCATTCAATGTAATTGTATGATAGTAAATTTCATTTGGTTTTTGAAATTTGATCGACTTGTGATCAACTCGTTGTCACTTTTTTTTTCCTTCAAATAGAATAAAAAAACATTAGATATTATGGCCATTATAATTCTGACAAGCAAGCAAACCGATAAACACAAAAGAAAAAAAAAAACACTATTTTAGTAAACATAATAAATCCTGACCCAGTCGTAGATGAAACATGTTGAAATTTCGTCTATCAACTGAATTCAGAAAATCGTCCAGGCGCTTCCACTGAAGGATTCAGCTTATTCCGGCGCAAGCGTAGAACCAGTGTATTTACACGCCTTCTCACCAGCGATTATATTTTTCATTGTAAATCCTCTCATTTACCATAGTTTATTTTCACATGACAGTAAATGATATATACTCGAGTTCCTCTCCAAATTACTGCCATTTCCTTGCGTCTTACACACAACCATTCAAACTGGTTGCAAGTTCGAGTAAGCTCAGAAATAAATAAATGAAAAAAAAAAACAAAGTAATAATGACAAAAAAAAAATCCCAATTCACCCAAGACGGAAAAAGAGAAAGAAATGGAACAAGCCGGACTCGCGTTTAGTCCTTGAAGTATGAAAGCTGTGGGAAATTTGCCGGCTGTTGATGACAGAGAGCAAGTGGTGACGAGCAGTCTGAGAGCTTTTTTGGATACAGCTATGGTTCACACAGCTTCACGAGTAGGAACATAATTCGTAAAAATGAGTAAGAAAATATGAACATGGGATATTTCATTTGACAATCGTGTTTTCATTGTAGTTAAAATTCAATTTCCCAAAGACAGCAGCATGAAACTTATTCAACGTAAACATAAGAGTGGACTACCACTTCAATTATTAGTCATTATTTTATATCAACTAGTACTAGTATATAGTAATAGGAGGGGAATCGAGGAGTAGGTACGATAGAAAGGGAATAAATTATTCATTCTGGAGCTAAAACGTGAATCTTCATGAAGTACTTACAGTGATCTAACGTAATTGATTGATTTTTTTTCGTATTTCCATCCCCAAAAATTCTTGTTTCTTGAAATGAAGGAAAAGTCATATTCATGTAATTATTCATATACCTATATTTCACTGAAGCTTCAATTTAAATTCACATAACATATGTGCATGTGATTGATACTCCATGTTATTTTTCTTTGTACATATTTATGTTAATAAGATTATTGATTATTAATCTATTTCACTCGGAATTTTCAAAGCACTGTCTCGCCCTCTGTTTCGCTATCATTCATTCGTACTACTTTTAGCTCTTCTTTTTTCTCTCCCTCTCTCTCACACACACGCAATTTTACGCAATTAATTTCTATTTTTAACGAGATTGATCAAGGGATCAGATCAAATTAGATCAAACACATTATTTACATTATCAATCTGCCAAGCTATAGAGATAGTTAAACAGAAAACAAAAAAGAAAACAGAAAAAATTAAATCATGTCAATTGGCAGAATTGCTGCAACCTCTTACATTTTATTAATAGAAATAAATAGAATAGATGCATTTAGTGGTGCAATTAATAGTGGTGAAAATAATTAAAAATTTTAATCATTCTCAAATTAATATCAAATTTCATACAGGAATATCGTCTTTGTCTCAAATACATTCCACAAAGACATAACTGTCATTCCACACACAGTATGATCATTTTCAATATCTCTATGTACAGTAGAGAGTAAGAGACACTCATTTCCGCTTTTCGTTTCTCTCGCTCTCACTCGTCCGTTGTGACCAAACATGGTTTGACTTCAAACTAAAAATTTGTTTGCATTTCTAGTTGAAACTCCTCCACAACATGATAAACAACAATAGCAACAACAACAGCAACCACCACAATGATAATGCTTCTGACCTAAATTCTATATTCTTACAATAGCTCAACCAATTTGTCAATGTTCTCCTCCTCGCTATACAGTTACTTATTCAGTTAGATATAAAATAATGAGAAAATTGAAGGTGGAAAAGAAAAAAATAATTTGTACTAATCAGTTGTGTGATACAATTTGTCCATCATAATTTAAACATTTTCTTTTCACACCAATAGAAATATTATGCACAATAATAAAATTATCGCTGCATCATCATCATTATCATCACTGTGATGCGAACATACAACACTCCGAGTTGAGATCCAAAATTATCTTTCTCATATTAACTAAAATAATGATTGTTGTTTTATATGAAATGAATAATATTCTGCTTATGCTGCCTTCGTGCATACAAAAATATGACTAAATGGACAGAGTTTCTTTGATTAATTTCTTCATTGTATTTCCCATTGTGGTACTCGGTGGTCCTGACGTAGTGAATGATAATTTGAATAGATACGGCTGAATATCGGGATAAGAAGTATCGAAAATGAGATCCAATTCAGCTTGATTCGGCATTTTGGGTAAGTAATCGTGACGATTCATCACTTCAGTTATGTACAATATTTTGTCAGTCAAGAGGTCACCAACTTTTTCCCTGCATATTTGTCGTTCGTGCTCAGTAGCTAATTTGATCAATTCTAGTCGGACTGTCCATACTTCCCAGGGTATGCATTCAGGTTGGAATGGCCAGCGATTTTTCTTCTTTTGAAAAAATTCTAACGATATTTGACCTGATCCAGGACTATCTGTTGATCTCAGAGCTTCCGAAAAACCAGATATTTCTTTCTTTAAAGCTTGATCCAAGTGTACAGAGGAACAACAGACATAGGTAAAATCGATAAAGTCACAGTCAACGTCCTGATAACCGACTGTTCCAACTGAATAGCTGCCCTCTTGTTTATATTTAAATTTTCCGAGGCTCCGATGAAATAGAACACTGTGAAATATACTCGCAACAGCCTCATCAACCTGACGTCCCTCCATACTTAATTCAAATAACTGAGTCCGTGCATTCATTTTTTCCACCTAAAATCATATTTAAAAAAAAAAACATCACAATTCCAAAGTATTTAATAATAATTTTGGAAAGAAAGCTTGCTTTACTGTTCATTTATCATCATCTTCATGCCTCTTCTGAAAATTACTCTCTCTCTCTCCCTCTCTCTCTCTCTCTCTCTCTCTATGAATAATGTCAAAACTTGTACACCTAACCTCAAAATGAAATTTCAACAATACTTCATCATCATCAAGAGACATACACTTCTTTGAGATGTTTACTCATTTAAAAAATAATTCATACATACTCTCCACTTCAAGCAACTCTATTAATTAGGCGATCCTGAATACATATTTATATTACTGCTTACGTCATCTCTCGGACACTTGAAGCTCTGGCAATTTTGACTTTTTTTTTTACAGATTCTTTCATCTTGCACTTTTCAAGAGAAATTTTTTAATTTCAAATCAAAACGATATTTAAAAAAGATATGGGTGAAGCGAAAAAAGCGAATGAAAAATGAGCTAGGAAAAATAATGAATAACATAAAAAGTGGGAATTCATTTTTATGTAACAACAAAAGCGTATTATTGAAAATATCATAATTGTTCTTCTTATTATTAGTAGACTGTAATGAAAATTCTTACCCAACTATAATTCTTTGATCATTTGTAAGTTCCTACTACTGGACAGAAATAAAAATTTTGTATTTTGAAATATCATATGGTGTGCAGCATCATACAGGCCAATTGCTCAGTAGTTATTATTATTGAAGAAAACAATATCATCAGAGTTAATTTTTTTCTTTTAAAGTCATCACTCTAAAACTGTTCAATTACTTTCATTTTGTCATTAATTTTTGCATACTCCAATGATCTACTTTAGTTTTTTTTTAACTTGAAAATTTTTTATTTTCTTCTTCAATCAAATAATTATCACAATATTCTTCAATACGTTCGACTTGAATGCATAATAATTGCACTACTGTAAAGCTTCCATCGTCGATATTTCATTTTAACAATAGTCTTATTATTAGTTCTTTACTTGATCTCTCACACACGATATGTGGACAGAATTATTCGTGTCCCGTGAATCTTTGAACCTGCCACCAATCCAGACCAGAATTTTTTTGACACGCATTTGTCGGTAAACAACAGCTGTGCACGGCTGATTTTCACAACACAATTTCGCGCACACACACATACACACAGATACTTGCTGGATATATATAGTATATGTCTCATAGATTTTTAGAGATTAGGTAGGTAAGTGGCGGCACCTGGCTCTCTTTCTATGAATCTTGTCCTCCTCCTCCCCATTATATATAGGAGTAGGTGGGGCAATACGGACATAGGGGGTAAAATGGACACATTTGAGTATTTATGCATATATTATGAAAAAATGTTTAAATGAATGAAAATATTGGAAATGGATATTTTTTAACGATTCCATCGGAAAGCTGAGGAAATTTTAGTCAAGAAACATGTGACAGAATTAATTTTTTACAATTTCTTGAAAATTCTATTTTTTCTGGGATTTTTGAGGGGTAGCCTTTTGATTTTTAAGCAAATTCAGTTTTTTGGAGATATCTCTAGTTCCATTGGTCGCAGCAAGCTGGGACCGTTTTCAAATGAAAGTTGAGATCATTTCCCATCGATTTATGGGGTTTTGGATTCAAAAATATCGATTTTTTACGTAGTTATAGGACAAAAACCGATGATCATAATTTTTCACAAAAATTCACATAACTATCTGAAAAATCGATATTTTTGAATTCAAAACCCCATAAATCGATGGGCAATGATCTCACCATCCATTTAAAATAGGTCCCAGGTCGTGACGACCAATAGAACCAGAGATATTTCCAAAAAACTGAATTTTCTCAAAAATCAAAGAGTTTATACTCCTTAAAAATGCTCCAAAAAAATCAAATTCTCAAAAAATTGAAAAAAATTAATTCTGGCACATGTTTTTTGACTAAAATTTCCTCAGCTTTCCGATGGAATCATTAAAAAAAATCTACCTCCCACTGTTCCATTACATTGTCCATTTTGCCCCACGATCCCCTGATTGTCCTCCTCATCCTCATTATATATAATTTTAGAATCAAAAGAGGTGGGGAATAATGGCATGAATGATATTTTTTCGATGATTCCTGCATTAAAATGCAATGCGCATGTTTTCCATTGAAAATATCCCATCTCACAAGTATTTCCGCTAATTTTAAACACTAATTTCATTAGGTAAACCATCATAAAGTTTCCAACAAATTCTCTGATTTTCTTCTTCTTATTCCTTCTAGCTATATCTCCATGGAGGGGCAAGTGCCATATTCTCTGATTTTCGATCTCTTTTGTTTCTTCAAATTTTTCCACCACAAGTAATTACAAAAATTAAGTACCTATAGATACTCTGCTAAGATAAACTTGCACATGGAGAAATTCACATTTTATTATATTAATATTTAATTTCCACAATTTACTTTTGATACAATTATAATTAACATTTCAGGAATCAGACGAGTCACGGCGGATTGCCCAGATGATTTTGTATCATTCAGAAATAATTTTACTCACACGAGCTTATTATTATTAGTTACGAATCAACTATCGTCGATACACTTGATCTTTCCCCACATATATTCTGATGATAACTAGTTAACCGAAACTTCTCGAGAGTTTCATGTGCCTACATATGAATTATGATTATTTCATCAAGTTTTAATGATTTGTGCCCAAAAATGAGCGAATATTTAAGTACAATTATAAATTTATATTAACGACTGATAAAATCTAAATCCGAAATTCAAATCCATTTTTTCCACGCTAGATAATTATAATCGTAGTAAAAGACATTACATTAATTCGTATTTTGCATATGAAAATTTTAATTGAATTATACTCATTACAAAAATAATATAAAATTCAGTCAACGAGAATGACAATAATTTTCTACATTGAAGCATGAACAGAGCGAGTCTTTGTACATAATTCTTATTTCTTTCTGCCCATTTTAATATTATTCATGTGGACAATTATGTGTGGATAATATAATTGTAACGATGATACTACAGTTTAATAGAAATGTGCAATTGTCTTTCATGAATTTCAATAAATTGTTACGAAGGAAGTTGAATGACTTTTCATCCACTACATAATATAATTATAATAATGATGATGATGATCAAGAACTATTTTCATGTTTTGAGAAATTTAATTTCAAAATTAAATGAGAAAAAAAAACAAGAGATAGAGAAAAAAAATATCAAAGTAGTTTTATTAATCAATCATTCAATCGATTTCTATGGTTCAATGATTGTCGATTGATTTCGACCACCACCACCACCACCACCACCACAGAAATGTAATTAGAACACAGTGGATTTTTAAAATATAAATATCACTCATCAGACGCTTGTCAATAGCAGCAGCAGCAGCGTCGTCGTTTTTCTTTTCTTTTCATTCATTTTATTTTTTATACCTTATTTTCTTTTTCAATTTTTAAATCTTTTCTATTGATTTACTCTCTTATCCAGGCATTCATTTATTCCTTTATTTTTATATTGAAATTATTATTTATTCATTAATTTATATTTTCATTGTGTTATCTTGCCACTTCTCGCCGCAGTTGTCTGGTTGTTGTCTGGTAAGACCAAATGTATCTTCTTCACCTTCATATATTCTTCAAATCTTCAGGCATATCGTTCTTGGGATGTTTATTCTCAAAATGTTGTTTATAAGTTTTGGGATCGGGCATTTGAGCCTGTAAATGAAAATGCATATTATTTTTTCTTTTTCCACTAAGACTATATCTACCTATATAATTTATAATCATAAAATTATTAATCCACCCACCTTACATACAGCACAAACGTGAACTAATGCTTTTTGTGCAGCTTTTTTTTGGTCATTAGCACTGTGCCCTTGTGCTTTTTTCAATTTGCTGGCTTTCTCAGCTGCTTTTGCCTGTGATTGGATCTTTTGATGTCCACGTGCCATCCTATGTGTATAAGTGCAATTTAACAATTGAAATCGACAGAATTTCAGACATTATACTACAAAACAACAATTATAAAATTTGTTTATCTTCTAATAAACTAAAATCTCCCAGAGTGAGCGAGAAAGAGAGAGAGAGAGACTGAATAAAGCATATGGTATAACCAACTCTGTCTCTGATATCTGCACATAGAGTGAGAGCCTCTTACTAAATTTTTTCATCGCCACAAAGGTATTATAACAATTGACTGTTTTATATTACATGTTTACTATAATATAATTGCTATACTATTCGTCTATCCACTAAATCAATCGCATGAGGAAAGTAGCTAAAGCAGGAATATATATATATATACATATATATATATATATATATATATATATTAGAGAGAAAGCTAAAAACCGAGTAGGTAGAACATGTATTGGATTCCAAATTACCTTGTCTAATTTCAACAGCCCAACAATTTTTCCGACACTAATTCAGCCCAATTCGTAATAGCTAACTATAATTTTTTAATTATCTGGAAAATTATAATTTTTCGGATTAACTTTCAACGTTTCGATCAAATTTCGATCTCTTCTCCTCTACTATTTTTTCATATAAATATCTTGAGAAAATTTTAAAGCACCACAGCAAAAAATATTATTATTATTATTATAATATTATATACATACCCAGACACACTATTCAGTGTACAGCCAAGTGCGCTCGTAACGACGCTCTTCCATTGATTAGTTATTCTGACTCTCACAAGAGTACGTTTTAAGCAGTCTCCAGAGTGGCTACTGCTGATGGCAGCACATTATACACACACACACACACATACCGTGTAATTATTGGCAGATGTTTGGAAAAAAAACAATAATATTATTATAATTAATATACTGATAAATAAAAAATGTGAAAATAACACTAGACAGTCCAACTTGGTGTTAAATGCTGTTATTACATGTAAATATTGTTTTTTTTTAATGAAAAAACCATTTTTTACATGATTCCTCAATGTTTTCTGTTATTAATGTAATAAAAAAAAAATAGGTTTACTCCAATCGATATCTCATGGGCTTTCCTTCCATGAATCTCCAGTACTTCCGTCGTTTTGTTTTTACTAGTTCTTACTGAAAGCGAAAAAATTATGAATAACGCATGCCATGGGGGACTACTTAGTTAGGGAAAGGTGGGGCAAAATAGACAGGAGGGTAAGATGGATACAGGTGAGTTTTTCATGTCTATATATCCTGAAAAATGCTTGAAATTAATAGAAAATATTTGAGATAGATTGTTTCTCGCCATACCATTGAAAAGCTGAGGGACTTTGCAGTGAAAATTGTGTGTCAAATGATTTTTTTGTATTATTTAATAATTCAATTTTTTTGGTCAAAGTCTGAAGGGCTACCCTTCTCCATTTTTGAAAAAATTCACTTTTTTTTAACATATCTCCGGTTCTATTGGTCCTAACGCAAAAATTCTGAATGGAAATGAGAGGTGATTTACCATTAATTAATGATATTTTGAAATGAAGAATATCGATTTTTAAGATAGTTATGGGGCAAAAACTGATTTTCACAATAGCGTCCATAAATACCTCGAAAATCGATATTTTTGAATTCAAAACCCCATAAATCGTTGGCAAATCACCTTTCATCTTCATCCGGAATTTTTACGCTACGACTAATAGGACCGAAGATATGTTGAAAAACGGTTTTTTTACAAATAGAAAGGGCCTTCAAACGTTGACCAAAAAAATGGGATTTCTATAAAATACAAAAAAATCATTTTTATTTTTCGTGACATCACTTTTTGCGGCAATTTCGGTCATATATAGGCGTTCGTTCATGAGAAATTCATCCGTACTTTTTCTTTTTTGTGGCTCTGATCATTCGATCATCTGGCCCCGTTCATCCAAATTTAAATGGGGAGAAGTGATGTCACGAAAAATAAAAATAATCTATACACAGTCGATAAAATCAAAACTCCGTAACGAAAAAAAATTATTTCTGACACATGATCGAAAACAATCTATCTCCGGCCGTTTCATTCTCATGTCCAATTTCTTTCACTTTCCCCAAAATTAAAAAATCTGGAGAACAAATAGACGCGATAGCGTTATTAATTTTTCCCTGGATTAAAGAACAGTAAGAGTCATTTTGTTATTGGAATTTATAAAAAAAATCATGAATGTCATAAAATAAACTTTAGCAGTGGTTTGGAGAAGACGCGACTTTTTGATTTTCATTCCTGAGTTTTCGGCACTTACGACCATTTGGTACTGAGGCGGCGATATATATATATTTCCATCAGCCTGGCATCAGATCATCATCATCTCATACATATCGTTGCCTTAGAAACAAAGGAGCGTAAGTGCTATGCTCATACACAACACTTATGCCCCATTGACTCTAAGGCGATCTTGAAACGTCCACTAGAAGGATAACGGCCGGACGACCAAATGGTCGGAGCCATAATAAAGAAGAAGACTCTAAGGCGACGATATGCGAATAATATAATATTTTCTCTTCTTCTTAATTGTGCTGCGATTGGTCGCAGCTGGCCTTCAACCGCTAGATTATATAGCCAACTTTCAAATATAATATATAACTGCCTTTGAATGGATGATGACAGTTGTAAAACTGTCCAGTAGGAGGATTTTCTTTGTTTGTTATTTTTTTTTAAACAACAATTGGCAGAGATATCTCATCAGAAGCCAGAATAGATCAGTCGTCCCTATCCGTGTTTGTATCCATTTTTCGATGGAATGAAAATTCAAAAAACCTAATATTCACATTCATAATATAATACCCAATTGGTAGAGAGGAATTCTGTCCTAACCTTTATGTTGTGTTATTCTCATTTTGAAGAATTACAACTTATATTTATCAAATATATAATATATTCATAATAATAATAATAATAATAATGGATATTTCATTAAACTCAAGCATAAAATCAGGAGATTTATCGCATAATATCGATGGATTTGTGAATATTCCGATGGAATCGCCCAGTCTAGATTCAATCGGAACTAAACGTCGCAGGTATGCTTTGAAGTTGTTTTCTTCTTTCAATGAAAAAAAAAATCAGACTGACTAACTAAATTTTTATTTAATGACTGAAACAAATTTCGTTGATAAAATTTCAGTTCATCAAGAACAATAAAACGCAAAAAATTCGATGATGAATTAGTTGAAACTACATTCAATCTTCAACCAGCCGCAGCAAGTGGAAAATCGGGTACTAAATCCAGAATCATGTCAGTCACAGTAGCAGCAGCAGCAGCAGCAGCTGGATCAAGTGGATCCCTGGAAGGAATGAGTGCTCAGGCAGTTGGTGGCCCCTCAACGGTTGCTGTTGCTGCATCGACACCACCAGCTGCGTCTATTCAACAATCAGATAGAATGAATAGACGACACTCCACTAGACCGTGTGGATCAAATGGATCTGGCCGAAAAAGTAAAAAAAATAAACACCATACACATTCAATCAATGCAACAAAGGATCTGGGTAGGTGGAAGCCAACCGACGATTTAGCATTGATCACTGGTGTGCAGCAGACAAATGATCTGCGTATGGTTCACAGGGGGACCAAATTCTCTTGTCGATTCACACTCCAAGAAATTCAACAGAGATGGTATGCTTTACTCTATGATTCAGCTGTTTCACGAGTGGCAGTTCAGGCCATGAGGAATCTACACCCTGAATTAATAGCTAATGTCCAAGCAAGAACATTGTACAGTAAGAGCGAGGAGGATCTTCTTGGTACAATTAAATCCACTCCACATCCAATGTTGGAGACCTTTCAAAGACTTCTAGAAGCAAATTCTCAGGTATTCTATTCTGCACGAACTGCCAAATCTCTTATGGCCCATTGGCAACTGATGAAACAGTATCATCTACTGCCTGATCAAACCGTTCAGGCACTCCCCCGCAACGACGTGGCCATTCTCAATTTTTCGGACGCTGAAGATATGATGAATGATAGCGAATTGATTGAGCAGAAAGACGATATAATCGATACTGAGCTGGCAATAATAGATAGGAGAAATAAAAAAGAAATTAGAGTACTGGAGAATGAGCTCAGTAGATGGCAAGTACTCGTGGACAGTGTAACTGGTGTCAATCCTCCGGATTTTGATAATCAGACACTTGCAATATTGCGAGGGCGGCTCGTTAGATATTTAATGAGATCCAAAGAAATAACGGTGGGTCGATCGACTAAGGATCACAGCGTTGATGTTGATTTAACATTGGAGGGACCAGCGTGGAAAGCTTCACGTCGTCAGGGAACAATTCGTTTGAGAAATAATGGAGATTTCTTCCTATCTTCTGAAGGAAAGCGCCCAATATTTGTTGATAGCAGGCCAATTCTTGCTGGTAACAAAATGAAACTCAATAATAATAGTGTCATTGAGGTAATTATCTATTTTATTTCACGCAATAAAACACTTGTTCTGCTGCACCAAAAACCACCTCATGAAAGTATATTTAATATATTTTTTACACAGATTGCAGGTTTGCGCTTCATATTCCTGATAAATCAAGAATTAATATCAGTAATACGTCAAGAAGCTGTCAAATTGAATCTGAATACTCAATGAAATCACACTACTACTGCGCTACTACAACTATTACTTTATTAGAACATTCTGTTCTGTTTTTTTTTTATAATTACTCTCCTGATAATTGAATATCATTAACGATACTTGTCGTCGTCGTCATCATCATTTTTTATAAAAATAATTATGAAATAAACTGTTCAAATAAAGCCGCGTTTTTTACATACATAAGCACCCACCAAGGTATGTCATTATTTTCTCAGCCTGTTTAGATGCCTTTCCAGTAAAAAAAAAAAAAAAAAAAAAGAAAGAAGAGCAGGGGGATTCGTAATTTCCGATTCATATGAAGTTTCTCGGATAATAATTCGCAGAGGATAGATACATGAGTAATAATAATAATTCAAGGTCACATCTAGAGATGGGCGCCCGTCACATGACGCGTCACAAGACGGTCATATGACGGTCATGTGACGTCACGCGACGAAGTAGTTGTGACCGTGACAGAATTCGGTCACAAAATTTCACTGAATGACGGTCATAAAACGAAAATAAATTATGACCGTCATTCAAATCAAGTGTATCAAATTCCCACAGATTTATAAAATTAACTGAATAAATGACCGTCATAAATTGAAAAAATTTAATGACGGTCATTTTACATCTATAGTAAATGAATTTGGTTATGAAAGACTCAATTGAAATCCGTTTGAATTGAAAAACAAAAAATTCATATTGCAATCAAATGTATTGAATATTTACTGATTTTTCAAATTGACTGAAAAAAATGACCGTCACAGAAGAAAGAAATTTAATGACGGTCATTTTACATCTATATAAATGTATTTTACTATCTCACTCATTTTCCAGTCTTGGACAAGCATAAATTTAATTATGACTGTCATTTTTCATTTGAAATTTTGTGACGTCATGTGACCGTCACAAGACGGTCATTTTTTGGTCATATGACGTCGGTCCAAAAATGACCGTCATTGCCCATCTCTAGTCACATCTCTTATTGGTCGGTGGTCATGCCATCTTGTGGCAAATGCCTCGCGAGTATAAGGGTGCTTTCCAACAAGTATTGTCGTACTAACGAAAGAATCGACGTGAGGAGCTAGGCTCCCACTACGGTTCTCCGTGTCGATTCTTTCGTTAGTATGAATATACACAGTCTCGACTGTGTACTAGTTGGAAAGCACCCTAAACTGCCATATGTTTTTATATTTTTATTGTGGTGAAGAGTAACCTTGAAAAAATTTCATTATCATAAACATGATGATGAACTTTATATATGATTCATAATAATGAACAATAATAAGAAAAAATCGTTTTTTGTCATGTCATATAATCATCAGTCAATGTATCCTCCCTCACTATCGTGATTTTAATCATAGATATCAACTCAAAAAATATATAGATAGATTATACGAAACAATTGCACTCGCTCTTTCATAAAAACCCAGAGAATAATTTCTCTTGACTGAAAAACATAGCGTTGCCAATGGGTCAATTATTAGATGACAATAATCATTGTAAAAATTGATTTAAAATGGATCTATTATCGCAAGAGCCCCTTTTATCAACAGATGAAGTCACCAAAGGCTTTGATCTTGAAGCCGGAAAGCGTTGGATATATCCAGAGAATTATCCAATTCGACAATATCAATTTACAATTGCTAAAACTGCATTATTCCACAATACTTTAGTTTGCCTTCCAACAGGTGAGTTTTCGTTTATTTCAAACACGATAGATTATTCGACTATTATAAAAAGTAAAAAAATAAATGAAAATATATTTTTGTGTGTTTATATTAATTCAGGTCTTGGAAAGACATTCATAGCAGCTGTGGTCATGTATAATTACTTTCGATGGTATCCAAAAGGAATAATTGTTTTCTTGGCTCCAACAAAACCTCTGGTTGGTCAGCAAATTAACGCTTGTCATGAAATAATGGGTATACCAGTAAGTCAAACCATTGAATTAACTGGAGCAACGAATCAAAAGAAACGTCACCAATTGTGGAGAGAGAAGAGAGTTATATTTGCAACTCCTCAGACTTTTCAGAAGGATTTGGAGCATAAAATTGTTCCAACAGACCGTATTAAATGTATTGTAATTGATGAAGCCCACAAAGCATTGGGTAAACACTCATATTGTGAATCTATACGTATGATGCATGATACAAACGAGTATTTTCGTTTAGTTGCTCTATCAGCTACTCCAGGTGGTAAGGTTGAAGCAGTACAGGATGTTATTCGGAATCTTCATATAACGCATTTAGAATTGAGAGATGATATATCACCTGATATTCTTCCTTATATTAATGAGAGAAAATTCGATATCATTGTGGTTGGACTCGGACAAGATTTGTACAAATTCAAAGAACGTTATATTGAAATCATGGATATTCACGTCAAAGTCCTCATTCAATGCAATGGTATAAGAGGAGGCTGTACTGCTAATATATCAAAGGGCCGGATCTTTCATATTCTCAGGGAATTCCAGTCAAAAAAGAATAGCGCCAATTATGGAACTATTATGAAAACATTGAATATTCTTCTTACAATGTATCATGCTTATGAATTAATTGTTCGCCATGGATTGAGGGCTTTTTATAATTTTTATCAAAGCCATTCAGATAAACCATGGCTGGATAATGAGCCAAAATTGCAAGAGCTTCTTGAAGATATTAAACAATATATCGGTCCATTTCCAGATGTTCGTTCCATTATCGATGAAACTATTACGGAAATTCCAAAGAATATTATTTTTGGCCACGATAAATTCAAGAAATTGCAGAATTTATTGATTCAACACTTTCAAAAGTCAGCATCTTCTTCTCCATTGAATGATAAAAATAATAAAGAGAATAATAGTAGTAATAATAATAATACGAGGGCAATTGTTTTTGTTGAATTTCGTGATATCGTTAATGAAGTCTTTGTATTACTACTTCAATCTAGTCCTTTGATACGTCCACAGATATTTGTTGGTCAAGCTGGTCTCAAACAAAAAGCACAAAAAAAAGCATTGGAAGATTTTCGGAATAATCATGTGAATGTACTCATTTCAACTTCTGTGGGAGAAGAGGGACTGGATGTCGGTGAAGTAGATTTAATTATTTGCTTTGATATTTCTCAACAATCGCCAACACGATTGGTCCAACGTATGGGAAGAACAGGGAGAAAACGTGATGGCCATATTATTTTTCTAGTTACTGATGGCAAAGAGCATCAGACTCTGCAGTCTGCCTTGGCACGTAGGGATTCATTGAATAACAAAGTTTTACATTCGAGTGATGTTATAACAGCAGCACAGCAAGAAATCAGTCCACGAATGATTCCAGAAGATATTACACCAGAGTGTCAGAAAATTCATATGACTATTATTCCAAAAATTTCAAATGAAAAACGTAAAAAACTAGCTACTACTGGTGCCGCCGCCGCCGCTCGATCACTACAATCCAAGGAAAAAAATAAAAAGCAACAGAAAGGTGCTTCAGAGGAGCTATTAGTAGTAGCAAAGAAAAATATTCAAAAAGGATCGCTCGTTAAATTTCTCACTGCTATTTCTAATGAAGACAATAATCATCATACTCCTGCTGCTGCTGCTGCTGATAATGATGATTATGTTGATAATGACATGACAAGTCCAATCATCCAGCCAACAAAACTAATTGAACATAGTCACATTATTAATCATCAATCTATTAATTCCAAGTCATCAATAAATTATAATGCAATCAAGCCGTATGAGATTAAACTCTTGACCAATGATCAGGAAACTCTTGAATTTCTCACATTCTGTGCGACTAGACAATCAGAACGTGATAATAGAAGTAGCAAGATCAATGATGATAACATGTTATTAAAAATACCATACGTCCTCAACTATTGTACAGATGATGAAACAGCAGTTTTTTCCTTCAATGATTTGAAAAATCCTGATTATTCAATTCTCTGCTGTATTGATAGACTCGAAAAGTTCATTGACCCAATGGAGAAGGAGGAAGAGGATGCGGAGTACCATATAATTGATGGCAGCATGACCAATAATGCTTTGATTTCTCGAGGAAAATTCTCGTACAATTATCACGAACAATGCTGCTCGTCGTTCGAGAGATGTGATGAGAATAAATTTGAAGATTTTCTTAATTCCAGTGGCTCGGAATTAGAATTAGAACAGAATGTTGCGATAGTAGGTGATTCACCCCTTCTGGAATCAGTCGATTGGACAAATCATATGACATCTGGGAGTTTATTAAAAAATAAAGAATCCGAGTATACTTTTTCAAATCATTTCGTCGATGATATATTAAATAATTCATCTGATAATGATGATGATGATGATGATGAACCAGTTAATGGAATTGAAGAGAAAACATTATTTCAAACTTCAAAAAATAGACAAAACGAAGGAGAATTAGGCAAAAGTGCATTCGAGTGTATATTGGATGAAGCATCGGATAATGATGATTCTAATGTACTAACTCAATTCAACAATTACGACGATGATATTTATTATGTATCTCAAGAAAAAGATATTGAAATAGTAGCTGAGAAAAAAGAAAATATATCATTGAATGGACTTGCATTAAACGTAGAAAAGCCATCACCATCTATCAGTGATAATGAAGTAGATATGAAAGTAGATGAAAATTTGAGTATTGAGAACAAATCACATGATTATTATTCAATAGACATGAAGGAATCTACTAATGAAATTTCATCAGATCAGAGAATAGTTAAATCTTTGTTAAATACGACGATGAATGAAGTAAATGTAATTGAATGCCAAGCGATATCATCCAATGAGAATGCGATTTTCCAAAAAAAAGCAGAAACAGAGAATGGCAATACAGAGAATGAAATTGAAGAAATTGATCATTTATCCGGTAAAAGTAATTCAATTAACAATAACCAAATTGTAAATTCGTCAATTATTGATAAGGATCATACAATTTATAGGAATAATAGGAAATCAACAAGTACCGTAAACTACGAGCCTATTAGTAGTAGTATCATGAATTCTATGAAGAGCACGAGTGAGAATATAATTAATATTGACGATAATAACATTGATGATTTTGATTGGAGCAGTGATTTTGAGACGACTCGTTTTGATCATCCCATTACAGAATCTAAATACTTTGGAGAATCAACTCTCAAGTCAGCACCTGTAGTCGGAGTCGTCACTTCTAAATTGCCTAAAAAATCGACGAATAATAAAAAGCAAATGGAAGAGGATAAATTGATAACTATCCGTAATACTCTTTTCACAAAACCAAAGAAAAAATTCACTATCTACAATGTTTCATCATCAGACTCGGATGATGATTTTTCCGCGAGAAAAATTGAAAAAACCGTTTTTAATGGATTACAAAGTAACGTGAAACGTGAAATGATGAACGTGGCTACTACTATTACTACTACTACTACTACGACTAATAGAAGCGATAACAAGGAAATATTAAGTTTCAAGAATAAAGGAAATTCATCAGTTGGAAATAATTACACAGCATTGGACAAGAAGGAAAAATCATCTCATAGTTTGATAAATGATAGAAAGAGAAAATTCATCCGAAAAAAAGGGGGAAAAAGGAAACTCAAAAATGATTTAATTGATGACGAGGCACAAGTATCATCAGCTGATTCACATTCCAATGATAACTCGGAAATTGATGAAGACAATGATGACGAGGATCTTGAAGACTTTGTGAGTTATACTCAATACCAAGATGATTCTGTTGATATGAAGGGGTATTATCTTCAGAGCACTCGCAGTCCTCAAAAAGTAAATGGTTTTCATATTAAAAAGCCCACAGCACCACGAGTTCCAAATGAACAAATTTATTCACAAATTGTACACGATGAAGAAGCAGATTCGTATTTATATGACTCATTTTGTGTACGCGAAAGCGAGGAAGAAGATGAAAATAATATATCCTCGGGGGAAATAACAATCCTGCAGCAAGTTAAGCCCAATTCGAATAGAAAACGCAAACGAAATAATTTCCAGAGATCTCGCAAACGCAAGAGAATTCTTCTTACCTCGTCGGACAAAACCGGTGGCGGCGGCGGCAGTGATGATGATAACAGCAGCGAGGATGAAACCGAGAAGATGCGTATTGCTATTATGAATACGTCAACAATGACACAAAAATAATTACCTGTAATAAATTCCTATTGAAAAGAGGATGACTAAAGACTAGAATCATTATGAAAATTTTCAAATTCCATGTAACTGCAGCAACAGCAGCAGCAGCAGGGTTCATTTCTTTTTGTTATTTTTTCTCTCGAAACACATTAGTGTCGGGAAAATTACTCGCAAGTAAGATAATAAATCGTTCAAGTAGTACGCAAAGCCATTGGAAATCCATTATATTCTAATGACACAACCCTAATCAAGTGAATTTCCAAGGGTCATAAGAATTGAGGGATTATCGAAGGCATTTACCTAATTGCCAGTGAAAAGTATAAAAGTACATGTATCAAGTGGGTCTCAAGTCAGTTGGCTGATTTCAGCACTACAGCAAAGGTATCCAACTAGACACCCCAGTCTTTCTTTTTCTCCTTAAGAGGTAATATAATAAATTTATTTCAAACTATTTCATCATTGTCAATTGATTAATAAATAATTAATTTAATTTCAATCTCCACAGAACAAAATTGACATGTTTCGTCGTCTGGTATTCGGGGTAGTTGCATTATTAGCAACAACCACAATCAATGGAAATGTATTACCTCAAATGCAGAAAGATGTAATATCAAGGATAAATCAACAAGCTATCAAGAAAATAGACAATGGACCTTCTTCTTCCTCCTCAAGTCTTTCGTTGTCGTCGTCGTCGTTTCCCTCTTCTGCAAGAAGCTCGAGGCTCCCACCATCACAACATTATTATCCAGTGTACCCCCAGTATGACGAGCCTTCACAATATCGAATTCAAACGCGTCCAGAAAATTATGTACTTGCAAGTGATACTACCACTGCTGCACTCCAATCACCCCCTTATCAAGGATTATCTTCTGGCTGGTCTTCAACTATTACCTCGAACATGGTGCCTTTGGGAAGCTTCGCACTCACCTACGGAACTCGTGCAGCTATTCTTGTTTTCCAATTCATTATACTCTTGGTTATCGGATTATTTCTAACAACATCAATCTGCACATTTTCACCATTCTGCTCAATTACATTCGATGGATTTGGTATAACTAACAATCAAGTCAGAGAACAAGTTCAAGAATTAGCCAGAGCCTATATAACACCTGAGAATCTCAATGTTGCAACTATGTTAGTTAAAACAGCTGTAGAAACATATGGGAAAATGCAACAGCAAGCTGACGAAGAAACTTCATCAGGAACAGATAATATCATTACCCCAGTGAGGGAGAGAACAACTGAGAAACGAAGACGACGTAGACGTTAGAAAATATATTACAATAATCCCTTTTTGCCTTCAATTGGATAACAATTTGTATATTTAAATAAATATTTTTCGTATTTTGAAACAATATCCTCATTTTTTCTCTTTCTTGTATTCCAAGGATGGTATCTATAGTTGTATTCCGAAGAGGAATAATAATAAAGAAGAAATTCGTAAGTTTCGCGCATACGTCAATCCAACATAGTTATTTCATCAGAAAGTACTTCTCCTACTCCGCGTGGCCCCTCCTCTTGCCATCAAGTTGTTTTATTACTGGAACTTTTATCTCTCGCTCTTCATTGCACATCATCAGTTGTAGCGCTTGCGTTCTTTTCCTATCCAGTCATTTTTCTTCCCCTCGGGCTCGAACATCTCGTTTTTTTTCTTCCATTTTTCGCATGGACTGTATGCATGGTAGAAAATCGCACCGTATCATCATCTAATTTATAGATCAAAACAAGTCACAGTTTACATTTATAGTTTTCATTCTCCTAGTATGTAATTATTTTCTTGTCACAAATTCATCGGTTAAAAACTCGTCGTCGATCGACAAGGCATCACACCAAAATCATCAAGTATAATTATCACAAGAGAAATAAGAATAGTCACTTGAACAGATGCTCATCAATTTTTGTCGACTTGTTGTGTTCTACATAGATAATTCATTCTACTGGTCGACAAGGTAAAATCGAATAGACATTTCATATATATTTATATTCATCAAGTGAAATTTATATTGAATAAACTAATGAAAACTGGATAATTTTGCATATTATCATCACCAGTAATCTCGCCGTTGCACCAAGCCAACTCGACTATGGAACAAGAATTTCCCCGATCAAGTGCCCTATTATCCTCTTGGCCCTATCTGAAAGGCACCACCAAGTCATTAATTTTCGATAATAATTAATTAGCACCAGTATGACAAGTAATTCACAAATTGTTAATTGGACTGCAGCCAGTTTGGATATTTATTTTTTCTACTAGATAATCTTATCTAAAAATAATTTTTATCCGATAAACGTAAAATAGAGGATTACAAAATTGAACAATAAAACAGAAAATTAATAATTGAACAATTTTTAAATGGCAAATGAGGCTATTGGGGGGCTCTGGATCTTCGGATACGGATCGCTGTGCTGGAATCCGGGTTTTGAATTCAAGAAAAGTATAGCAGGTTACGTTAAAGGATTTGGGAGAAGATTCTGGCAGGGAAATGTTAGTCATCGAGGTACCACTGACAAGGTATCTTGTAAAGAAAATTCAATTAGTCTCTCTCTCTCTCTCTCTCTCTCTCTCTCTCTTTCCCTCTACAAAATATCATTAAAATCCGCAATTGTTCATATAATTTCCAGTATAACAGATGAACAGATATATTTGCAAGCAATATGTTATCAATTGAATTGCGTTTCAACCATCAAAAATTAACAACAAATCACACGTAATCAATGTACACGTAACATATGGAAATTATGAATTTGGTCTTGTTCTTCCTCTATTGATTGGGTTATCACAGTTTATGAATGGTGATAATTAATGAATTATTTTCTTACATTTCCAGCCTGGACGAGTAGCTACACTCATTGAGGATCAAAATGTATGAATATGCAAGTGATAAAATTACGATAATAATAATAATGAATGTTATGATAATTTTTTAATTAATTTTTACTTCAAGGAAGTAACATATGGTAGAGCTTTCGAAGTAAGTGACAGTACAGCTTTGCCCTATCTGAAGAAAAGGGAATGCACATTGGGAGGATATTTAACGACAATTACAACTTTTTACTCGTGCGATGGAATACATAGTTTTCCAGTGGTTATTTACATTGCAACTGAGAAAAATGAGTATTGGCTTGGTGATGCACCTCTACCTGATATTGCTCGACAAATTTTAGAGTCGGAGGGACCCAGTGGCCATAATGTAGAATATCTACTGAGGTAAAATGATATAACTGTGAAAATCTAACAAATGTCCTTGTTATTGTAATAATCAATTAGGCCTGGGTTGTAAATCTGTTTAAATACGTTGATTTACAGATTAGCTGATTTCATGCATCGATTCATACCTGAAGCCCACGATGAGCATCTTTTTACTCTGGAAACTCTAGTTCGTACAAAAATCAAAGAACACAACATGTGCCTGAAAAGACTGATGGGACAACGTCAATTCACAATACAAATGGAAATTCATAGAAATTTCGAAGTTTCTAATGATGAAAATATGCGGAATAATCTATCACGAGGACATTTATTAGAGTACACAGCTAGAATTCCTATAAAAACACTGCGTTGTTTGAAACCATGATTTTCCATTTCCCCATGGTTCATCCAACATGTTTGAAATAAATTTATTATTTTGAATATTAAATTGCTTAAATGATTTTCAACATTTCTCTATGAATTGCAAATTATTATCGAGGGAGGAGGGAAGGCTCGGTGCAGCAGCAAGTATTATTTTCTTGTATAAGGCATTAGAAGGAAAAAACAGTAGGTATTAATTTTTCGTAGGACTATAATAATTAAGATAATTGAGAGCGTCACAAACGAGTGCTGGACGTCCAGTGCAAGTTTGAAGCAGTCAATGCCAATTATTTGGCCCAGTGGCTCTTGGCTGACAGCAAGTGATTATTTTATGGAATTATCATTGTGATATATTACAAGGAACAAGATAAATAGTTGTATGATAATTATAAAAAAATGCCCGGTGGTGTTGTATTTCTTGTTTGTATACCGACATTGTCGTATGAGCATCAATTGATCTTTGGTATACCAGTTAAAGTATCAAAGAAGAATGAAAAATTTGTGGGTCGAGATGGTGGTGCTAAAGTTGATTTGCGACTGAGAGAAATGAAAAATCGTGATTTAATCACGATTGGAGATGATACGGATGAAGATATTGGAAATGATGATGATGATGATTATAAGGGGGAGAAGGGAATTGATTCCAGGAGGAGATTCAAGTCTCAAAGTTTAGGATTTCCTGGTTCGACAAGTAAACTAGCTGATAATAAACCTAAAATTTTCGTACCGATGGAAACAGTTTTAGATGAATTGTTGAAGAAATTACGCATAGAACATGTCGTCTGGTGTAAAGATAAGGCCAACATGTACTATGAAGTTATATTTCCAGTTCCAGTGGGTGATCCTTGTGAAAATTGTCTACATTGCTTGACTGAAATGGGTATTGGCACTCGAATGAATTCCATTGTGAGGTATTTCTTTTAGACAATCAATGATAATAATTGGGATTGAAATTTTGAAATCAATACAAGTATTCGAGATGAAATATTATTTTTGAATAATTCATGTGACAAGCCGAGAAATTTATCGGTAGTAAAATATGTTGGAATTGATTTTTATGGAGATTTACTGGAAAAATTTACTTGTCAATGATCAAGAATTCAAGGTATTTTTAAAAATTTTCATTCATTTATTTTCTTGCGTTTTTGAGATATCTCGTATTCTCCATTGGTTGTAACGCAAAAACTCGATTACCAGATCAAACGAGTATAATTTCCAGCCTCCTCGTGAAAATAAATTTTGACACTCTTACCAGGAGTATTATTCTCGTCACACACGAGCAGAATTATCAAATAAAACTATTGCCAGCCACATTCTCCATATCAAGAAGCCGATTTTACTACCCTTTTTTTTATATCCATTTTCATATTCTAGTGTCATACCAACCCAGTGTACATACAGTAGTGTGGGTAATTCAGGGCCATCGCAAATTTTCAATAATATTAAACTACAAGAAAAAGATGCAGAGGATCGTCGAAATGCTTGGGATGCATTTGTCAACTCGATAAGATCCAAGTTGACGGTGAAACAAGTTGTCGATGGAGTACGAAGTGGTGGTGATCTCACATTCGATTATATACTGCTTGTATTAACTGCCGAGTAAGATACAATGATCGTAATCCAAGTATCCGAATAGTTACTTAGTGAATCATCATCATCATCATTGATTCATGATTATTTTCTCCAGCTGTTTGGCGGCACTCGGACTTGTGGAAAATAGTGCTACTAATGTGGTTGCTGCCATGCTAGTTTCTCCATTAATGGTATCCATTTATATACTGTCAACAACAACATTTTCAGGCGCGATAGAAAATTAATTAATTTAAGCGCATGTTTTTTTTCTCTCCAAGGGGCCAGTAATGTCTTTAACGTTTGGAACAATAATAGCTGACCGAAATTTAATCTGTATCGGCCTCAAGAGTTTAATGCTTGGCATATTTCTTTCCATACTTTTTGGCTTTATATTTGGATTAATTTTGGGTACTACTCAAATGCCATGGGGCTACAATGACTGGCCAACTGATGAAATGAAAGGAAGGTATAATAAGAATAGTTTCATTCTTTTCTCTTGTACCCTTTGATAAACAAGAATTCATCATATTTATATTTTAAATTCTTGGATAGAGGAAATTATAGATCTCTCTGGATGGGTGTACTTTGGGCACTGCCTTCAGGTACTGGAGTTGCCGTTGCTTTACTCCAGGGAAGTAATGGCCCTCTAATTGGTGTAGCAATTTCTGCATCCCTCTTGCCACCGGTGGTCAATTGCGTATGTTTTATGCAAAAACAACGGCAATTTATTGTTGTTTTCCATATACTCATATAAAAAATGTTTAACATGTAAATTCAATTATTGATTCGCAATTCGTCGCAGGGTTTGTTCTGGGCACTTGGCTGTATCTGGCTCATTTATCAGCCAATAAAAATGCCACATATGAAAGGTGAATCCTACACAGACTTGAATAGCTCATATACCTACATTTACACAAATTATCTTCCCACTGAATTTTTTTGCAATGGAATAATTAGTGCCTGCTTGACATTTGTCAATGTCATGTGTATTTTCATTACAGCAATAATCGTCCTCAAGGTCATTAAAATAAATTTTATTCCATTATATCTTCAAGTTATCTTGTTTTTTTTTTGCTTGGTGAAAAAATATTATAATCAATATCACATTTCAGATTAAAGAAGTCGCTGCACCGTATACGTCCACACCTGAATTACGAAGATTTTGGCAGCATGATATTCGGATGGCACGTGACAAAAATACATCGAGAGACAATAGCTCGATTGATTCAAGGTAATTAGCTACTACACTACTACTACTACTACTACGACTACTACTACTATGTCAAATCATCTGAGGATAATGAATTATTTGATTTTCCTCAAGTTATTATGAAGGCTTGACGAAGAATAAACAGCAGGCACTCGAGCGTACATTGAATGAAGCTGTACGAGAGGCAATTAATGATGAAACATTCCAGAAAATAAAAAGAATGAGTTATGGACAACACGGCCCTGAAGATGTAAAGTCACACAACTCTTTCAAATTAATTTTCCATGAATTTTGCAGATATTAATCAATTTATTCAAAAAATTCTCTTTCAAGATCACGCCGAAATTGGGTTTTGCTGGTAATCTTCCAGTATCAAAAACAGTACATCAAGATATTCATACTGGATCATCTTATCGACAGAATGAAGGCCCATCATCATCATATCCAGAAAGCACAAATGAAGATTTGGCTGCTCTTGATAGACTTATAACTTACCTCCTTGGTCAGCAACCAAGTGGCCAAAATATAGAAACTTTCCGTCGTTCTCGCCGAGCAAGTCGCAGCGGCGGCGGCGGCGGCGGATACCGTCAATTATGCCCAACTGGCATTGATACAAGCGATAATCTCCAAGCTGGCGGCGGCAGTTTTGATACTACAACATTGTGATTCTCATCCATTATATTATTAATTCATGACACTTCATGCTTGACCATGTAAAAGGAAAGAACAATATATCCAAATTAATCGGATGTATTTGTAGAAATTTCATGCTCTTGATATATTTACATTAATATTGAAATCAATCGTATCGAGTGGGATGGAAAACTACTATTCAAATTCATCAAAAGTTGATGGCTCGGTTCCAAAATATCGATCTCCAAAATTTCCAATACCAGGTAAAACGTAAAACTTCTCATTAATCTCAGGATCTAACGCTGATGTTACAATTTTCACGCTGGGGAATGCATAAGCTATAGAATGCACTCCCGATTCTGCCATTAATAGTGATACAACAAGTATATTCTCCTCTGCAACATCATGATCCAAAAGTACTCGGATAGCCATCATTGCTGCAGCACCAGTTGCAACTGTTGCATCCATTAATATAACTCGAAAATCTTTTATGTCTTTCGGAAGGCGTTGATAATAAAGCTGCATAGAAAAAAAAAATATAATAATAAAAGATTGATCCATTCAACCGGCTTTTCGATATTCGGAAATATAGGGGCAAGATGGACGGAACAAGGGATGAAACGGTTTTTTTATGAAATTCAAATATATGGAAACGGGGCAATCCCAATCAATTCAAAGAGGCTCTCAAAAATGTCAAGGGTCCATGACTAAACAATTTTTTATAAGAAAAGAACATCCGAGACAAAAATCATAATTCCTCATATTTTCAATCATTAGAAAAAAAATATATATATATAAGAATAATCTCTCACTGTTTCATGAAAAATTTCCATTTTTCCCCACACTTGGCCAACCCCCCTATAATATTCAATTTCATATACTTTACCTCGGGTTCATCAGTCTCGAGATTTGTTTGAATAAGTATTTTGCCAATCCTAATATCTTTACAAACATCACATAGAGCTTGTTCCATTGTTTCACCAGCTCGCAATATCGAGACGCCACATATTTTATCTGTCGCACTGCGTTTTCCATGATAGGGTACACCCTGAGGTGTCTCTACCGTTATTTCTTCAAATGGTAGTAATGAGAGAGCATATTCAATTACAAGTCGTATAAGACGACGCGAATAAAATATGAATTCATCACGATCCGTGTGCTTGTTCCGGATGAAAGTATGTAGTCCTTTGACCTGGGGAGTATCTGGTAACATGTAGAGAGAAGATGGCAGTGGTTGTCCGATATATGAATGAGCAAGTTTTTCTCTCAATTTAAAGCCTCTTAATTGTAATTGTGTGTGAACGTGTTGGACAATGAGTTCAATCGCCACTTCATTGTCACCACCACGGGGTACAATTATATCAGCGTGCACCATAAGTGGTGCTATATAATAATAATATGATGGCTTGACCATTGTACAATATTGCTTGAGCACACCCTCTAAATCTCTACCTCTCTGTGAAATATCACGTCGTAGACGACGTGCAAGCCTCACATCTGCATCTGTATCCACAAATACTTTCATATCACACATCTTTAATACTTCTGGATTGTAAAAAGTCAGTATTCCTTCAAATATTATGACATTAGCACCATACATTGGTTTAGTTCGATTCTCCCTGCTGTGAGTAACAAAATTATAAATTGGAACATCAGCTTTTCTGCCTTCTTTCAATCTCTGTAATGTCGTTTTCAACAATTCAAAATCGAATGCATCAGGATGATCAAAGTTGTATTCATTACGAGCTGCCAAGTCGTGTTGTTTTTCATTGAGAACTTTATAAAATGAATCCATGCTCAACAGAGTGACCCAAGGTACATCCAGTGATTCAATTATTTTCGTTGCAACTGTTGTTTTGCCAGAAGCACTTCCTCCACATATTCCTAATGATGATTTCGAATAAATCCAGTTTCCAATAAATTAAGACTGAATAAATAACTAAAGAGTGATTCATTATTTTTATACAAACCAATAACAAATGGTTCAACTTGCTGTCCAGCTGAATTGTACCAGGGTGGTCTACCAGCGGTATATATAGTTCTTGATTTACTGCGTAATATCGACTCGGCAGAAGTTTTTTTACTGGACTGCGACATACTCGTTGTACGTTGTCTACGTGATCTCGGTGATTTTTGCGATCCTAGAGAATAATTTTTTTATGTATTCAAATACAGTATAAAATGGAGCACGAGTTTTCACAATTATATAGAATTTAATTCCTGTCTTTCTTTAGTTTATATGGTCGCCTTAGTAATAAATGGTCGTAAAAGTGGATACAGTTGAGTTTCTTCTGATGTCTATATTATGAAAAACTCTTGACTATTGATAAAAATATTATAGATAGGTTTTTTCTTGCGATTCAATTGAAAAGCTGAGGAAATTTGCGATAGAAATCATGTGTCGGAAATAATTTTTTTGTATTTTTTAGAAATTTAATTTTTTTGGTCAAAATTTGAAGAGGTACTCCGTCTATTTTTGAAAAACTTTTTTCAACATATGTCCCTCTTTTATTGGTCGTATCGTAAAAATTCTGAATGGAGATGAAAGGTCATTTGCCATCGACTTATGGTGTTTTGATTTGAAAAATATCGATTTTTAAGATAGTTATAGGCCAAAAACTGATATTCACAATAGTGTCCATGAATAACTGGCTAGTCGATATTTTTTAATTCAAAACACCATAAATCGATGGTAAATCACCTTTCATTTCCATCCGGAATTTTTACGCTACGACCAATAAAACCGGAGATATGTTGAAAAAAATTTTCTAAAAAAATAGAAAGTGCCTTTGAACCTTGATAAAAAAAATCGCTTCATTCTAATGTCCATTTTCCTTTATTTTCCCCAATATTAAAAAATCTTGGAAACAAATAGACGCGAGAGCGTTATGAATTTATTCCTGGATTGAAAAATAGTAAAAACAAAGATGAGTTTTTTTCACTTGTCCATGGGTAGTCATTTTGTTATTGGAATTTATAGAAGAAAAAAAAAGTCTAGAGTGTCATAAAATAAATTTTGGCAGTAGTTTGCGGAGACTTGTTGATTTCTATTCTCGAGTTTTTGTGCACTCTCGACCATTTGTAATCACAAGGCGACAATATGGTAATCCTCGGCTTGAATTGTACTGAAAATCATCCCCTCATCGAGTTTTTACTCTTTAGCCTGATTAAAAATTTTTCCAAATTTGGGATTTTGTGTTTCATTAATTAGTTCCTTCCTCGCCTGTGGGTTTAAATTTACCAGTTGATGGTGGTCTGGGTGACTGTGGTGTTGGTGTTGTGACATCACAGCGGCATTGTATTTCACCATCTTGACTGGTATCATCTGCTAGATATATACCACGATCCTCCAAGCAAACATCGCCATCACTGCAATATATAATAATATATATAATCTATCGCTAGCAGTATGGATCAATCATTTTACGTTTCTCTTCAAGTGCTTTTGGCATTATACTGAGAGAGTGCGAGAGGTTAACTGGTTTGATTTCTTTAGTAATAACAATCGAGTTGGTATTTCATTAAGTCTTATTACCTTTCAGAGCTCGCTGAACTTGGTGGTTCGAATTGTTGCATTTTCGCAGCCATTTTACTTGCCAAAATGAAATGTTATATCGTTTTTTTTTCCCTCAGATTGCAGTAATTGATAATTATTCAAAAAATTAATTATTCATAGATTGCCATCGAGTCGAGCAGCTGTTGTGTCTCTTAATAGTATTTAGTAGCGTCAAATAATAAATATATACCACGTACTTAGCACCACTACATTGATGTTCAATGTTTTGTTTGTGTGTGGAACGAGAGAATTATGTATACAGGGCAGCACAGCTCGGTCTGGCTCGATCTTCAAGCACCGTCAGGCACCGCCACGAGACTTTGGTGCGGCGCAGAAGGCAAATTATGAATGGAATTAGCGAATTATTTTCCACAAATTGGCGCTGTGCAATGAATATGGTTTGAAAGCATTGCAATTTCGGATTTGAGATCTTTTATGATTCTTTGAGATATCTCTCTGATTCTAATTGTCATAGGGCATTGAGGTTGCTTGCAAATGAAAGTAGACAAGTATTTATTTGCCAATGATTCGTATGGTTTTGAAAGAATGGTTCTATCGTTTTTAGGAGGTGATGATATTGAGAAAATCGCTGGAAATTATCATAGATACAGAAGAAGATTATATATTTCCAAATAACCGAGACTTTTTCAAGATGATTCACCTAAAAATATCGAATTTTCGAAGAAAAATTTGCCGATGAAACCTCCGAATCTCCAGACTAATATCCGGTCGAGTAATCCCAACTCCTGTTACTCTGACACATGATTTCCGACGTCAAATTTCCTAATTTTCCAATGGAAGTAATGAGAATTTCTTATCTCAAATATTTCAACGAATTTCGTTCTTTTTCTTCAAATAATGACTCAGGGATGACAAGTATAGCAAACATAATGTAATTTTGAAGAGATTAAAGGAAAAAAAAAAAGAGGAAAAAAAAATTCTCCATAGTTCCATGTAGACGAGTGACTCTAGATGATAATTTAGTTTCACCTGCAGAGAGATTGTAGCGAGTGGTATAATAGGATAAGCTTACTTATGGGATATCATATCTTATCGCTGATAGTGATAGAGTTGAATTTAGTACGACATTGTAAAGGTGTGGTTCGTGTGTAGGTTGCTCTACTCCTCCATTTGTATCCGATTCATTTTCTCTATTTCAATTCCTTACTGTTCCAGAGAATAGTTTGTAATTCTTGCATTTTATTGTTGGTGTTTAATCGATAAATGGATTAACAGCTTGAGAAGATGAAGTTCCTGATTAATTTTGTATTGGTGGGGGCAGCATTGCTTGGTAAGTTTGGCATTTTTGGCTCTCTCGCCCTCTATATGTTCAATTCAAGTAAAATTGAATGATTAAAAATTTCCTTGATTTTGTGGATGGGACAAGTAGTGTGGGCCCAAGAAAATGCTCAGAGTCGAGTTTCTGATGCACTATTGGAGTGTTACAATAATACACTCTTACTATTAGAAGAAAACAGATTACCACATACTATTCATGCATTAATTGCAATTATTCGAAAGATTGAAGACAATCCAGAAATCAAGCGGGAAATGGACTTGCGCAAACTCTCAGTGGCATTACTTCACAGGTATATATACATATATTTATATATATATATATATATATTAGTACTGTTTGAAACAAATTGAATGATGAATAATATGAAATTTTGTTTTGAATTTCAAAAAAATTCAAGATTTCGGCAGGATGGTATAGTATTGAATCCGGAAACTGTTCCTCAAGAAGGTGTGACTCCTTATGCCACCGATGAATTCCAATTTTACAGACACTCGGAAATGTTGAAATTAATACCAGGAAATGCCAACTCTTTCAATAACAATAGCATCAATATTATCGAGCGGGTATTTAACTGTTTTTTTATTGTTTTTTGCCAAGTAAAGGTAATAGGGCGAGTAGACCATTCTTCGTCCACTGATCGAACTATTGAACATATTTATTCTGGAAACAAGTGGTAATCCAACAAAATATGGTCTTTCTAATCTTCAAAACACAATATTCATCAATTCAAATAGGAGCCTATGAAACTATTAAATATATCAGGAATTATCAAATTTCTCATGTTCCATAAACTGGTGTCTGACGAGTCTGTTCGATCACTGGACCACTCGCCCTACGATGTATTTTCTTGAAATGATTGAATAATTGTTCCAGTGTTCATTGCATTCAATGATATCCAGCTCAATCGACACAATTGAACGTGGTGATAAATCCACGTGTCGTTTAAAATCCAACGAGCTTTATCACCGTATTTGGAAACGGAGTATAGAACTAGAACGCCGTGCCGAGTTAAAAAAAAACAAGACCGATGATGTGGAGACACTGACAGCTGAAGAAATTGAATCAATTTCGAAGAAGAATAATAACGATAATGTCGAAAAGAAGGATTCATTTGATCCAAATCTTTTCTATCCAGAATTACCATCGAATCATCCAGACAATGAAAAACTGCAGATGCCAACTAGAAGTAAATGTCCTTTGGAGAGTGGGGTACTACAGACCGATTGGGGAGTAGTTAGTGGTGGTGCATTGATTGCTGGCATTGCAGCTGCTCTTGAATCACAGAATATTCGTATTGGGGATTTCATTGCTTATAATAATAATAATAATAATAATAATAATAATAATAATAATAATAGACTTTCAGCGAGTGTTACTCTTGATAATAAATGGATTGCCACGCTGGCTGGAGATCTTGCAGAAGTAGCATTACGTCAAGGTCCAAGCCGAGATGATACGTATAAAATTGGTATTAAAGGATATTGGAATTCATCTTGTACTCAAAAATATTATTTCTTGGATGATGATGAGGGCTTGGAGTTGACTGGAGCTGAAATTCGAGGAGATCTTGATGGTCTCATACTTGCGACTTATGTAGCTTCTTGGTATTCGAGTATTCCAGATCTGAGACTTTCGCAAATTCTCGATATGTACTACAGTGATAGGGGTGTCTTGAATTCCAATATTCGAGCATGTAATCGAAGGAATTTACTCACCCTTATTGCCCCAAATGATACAGCTAGTCTTCAAACTTATGCAGCTGCTTTGGTATTAAATGAGAATACGAAATTACCAAAAGGTACTCTGGCACCAGAAAAAATTGAAAAATTCTCAGTCGAGGCTACTAATGAATTATTTAAATTCATTCCATCATCAATGAATGACGACAAGACATGTATAGAGACACATGCGAAAAAGAATTTATTCAATCGTCTTGCTGTAAATTTAACTATAATTATTGATACTAATTGGTCATTTGATTTCATAAAATCCTTGCTTGCCTATCTTCTCGAGAGATCAGAGATTAATAAATATGCCAGTAATTACAGATTAATAAATGGCTGGAATGGTCATGTGATGATAAATACTTCAAATAGTATATTGGATTTTTATGAATTTAATGAAACAAATTATAATTTACATGTTGGTCCATTTGATTTACCAAAATCATTGGATATTTTGAAGGAATTGCAGATGAAAAAACTTTATTATGAACAGGATGCGGCCATTGGTGGAACACCTTCGGATATTGTTCTAATTATTACTCGTGGTTCAACATCTATATCAGATACTGACCGAGAATATTCATCCGAGACAATTTTAAAAATGAGAGAAGACCTGCCAGATACTAATATTATTTTCTTGACTGGTGGCTCTAAAGACACCTGGTCAAATTTAGTGAACGATCCTGCTAATGATATCATTTCAATTCGGGGTAGTACTGGGAAATATAATGATATTATTGGACCAATTGAAAAATTGCTGAATAGAATGAAACAAATTCCAAAACGTCTCGTTAATTCTCAATGTGGGGCCAGTTATTCTTCAACTGGTGGAGAGTCCGCTTCATTCACTGATTACTTGGAGCCATCGGGAATTCAATTTTATCGATTGCATCCCAATTATTTTCATAAACCAAGTGATTATCAGGATAATCTGCCAACAGTGAAGATACAAGGAATAGCTGGTAGTGGTGGCATTTTGAGAATTTGTTCTTCGCGAAATCTTCTCCATATCAATTCAAGTGAAAATACTTCTAGCTGTACTACAGTAAGCGATAGTACCCACCACCGCATCACCGTCGATTGCCATGGAGCCAATTATATACATGAATGCAGCCCTCTGTACCTATCTGTAATGACGAATACAACTAGTGATGGTCTTTATCGATGCACTGGTATGATAATCATTTATTTTGACTTGAATCCGGAATTTTCTAAAAAACCAAAAATAATATGAATATAATATAATATAGGAAGAAAGGGGCGGTAAATTAGACATTCCCAATTTAATGACTTGAGATCAATTTTTTTCTAAAATATGATTCCATTGAAATCCCGGGGGAATGATTTCCAATCAAAATAAAATACCTGTCTCATAATTCATTGTTTGGAATTGGTTTTGTAAATTTTACCATCTCCTTGGGGGTACAAAAATCTCCTCTCCATTATCAACTTTTTTTGTTCATTTTTCCGAAAATATCCCAAGTTTTTCAACACTGGGAATCATCCGAAAAATCTCATCTCAAATATTTTCATTGATTCCAAGCTACATTTTCATCAACATCATCATCATCATCATAATATCGTCGCCTTGGTAACAAATGATCGAGAGTGCACAAAAATACGAGGATGAAAATCAACAAGTCCCCGCAAACCACTGGCAAAATTTGTTTTATTACATTCCAGATATTTTTTTTCTGTAAATTCCAGTAACAAAATAACTACCAATGTAGAAGTTAAATAACGTCATTTTTTTTTAATGATTTGAGAATTCGTTTTTTTTTCAGGCAACATTTGAAGAAGTTCTCCTCTCCATTTTGGGAAAAATTCACTTACTGCAAAATATCTCTAATTCTATTGGTCGTAGCGTAAAAATTCTAAATGGAGATGAAAGATTGTTTGCCATCGATTTATGGAGTTTGAATTAAAAAATATCGATTTTCAAGATATATATGAAGACTACTGTGGAAATAAATTTTTGACCCATAACTATCTTAAAAATCGATATTTTTTAATTCAAACCCCATAAATCGATGGCAAACAATCTTTCCTTCCAACTGTATTGGGAATTTTTACGCTATGACCAAGAGAACTGAAGATATGTGATAAAAAAGATTTTTTTTTCAAAAATGGGAAAGGGTGATTCTTCAAACCTTGACCAAGAAAAATGAATTTCTAAAAAATACAAAAAAAAAATCATTTCTGACACATGATTTCCATCACAAATTACCTCAGCTGTTCAATGAAATGGCGAGAAAAAGACTATCTCTAATAATTCTATTAATTTCAAGAGCTTTCCATGATATAGACCGTTTTGCCCCACTTTCCCCTAAGCAAGTAGTCCTCCATTGGATGCGTTTTTTACCATTTCTTTCTGTCACTCAAAACCAGTAAAAACAGAAAAAGAGCCAAGTGCTTGGAGACGCGACTCGCTGGTATGTAGTAATTTGTGGCACTTGCGATCGTTTGTCATTTATACTTTTTTTCTTGGATTCATGCGAGGCAAGCCGACGATACATTGATTCGAGTAAAAAAAGAAAGATATGATTTTTTGTTGTTTGCAATATGAAAAAATTGGAAAAAGTCACTTGCGACCATTTGTTACCAAGACAACGATATCAAAATCAAAAAGGCATCCCTCATGTATTTTTTATCCCTATCTTCTGCTAATTTTTTGCCATCATTTTCAGATTCAAAATTCTGCCGATATCCTGATATGGCTAAATTTACAATTTCGTATGAAAATCTTGTCTGTACGAGTGGTGCATCGTCCAGAATATCATCTCGACTTGTCCTCATGACATTCACAATATTCTCTATTAGTATTTCCATTATCTCGTCTTGAGGACATGAAAAATTTCTATTTTCATCTATTTATACAAGGAACTGTGTATTGACGAAAAAACATATCATCAACTGAAACTTTTTATTTTGGCATTAAAAATTAAATGAAATTTGATAACGACGAATAATAAAAATCAATAAAAAAAAACAATAAAAACCATATTGGTGATAAATGTAATTTATTTGTGTATTAATACATTATTATATTATGTAACTTTCATCAATCTTCTCTCGGAGAATTCTTAGATAATGCATCTGGATTATCAATAAATTCCGCAGATTCATTCAATAATTCCCCCAAAACTTGAAGGAGTTGATCTTTATAAGCATCAATACGGTCATACACATGCTGATCCTCTGGATTGATTAATCCTTGATTGGCAACCATATAACGTACAACAGTCCACATGATATCTCGAAATTTCAACAATACATGGGCAGTCCTGTTAAAATCATGAATATATATAGTATTATTATTTCTTTGAACCTACCGAGATATAACATAATATGATGATTATTAAATACTTGATTACATACTCTCTATTGCAGAGGAGCTTGACATTTTTACGTCCCTTCATGGTAAATAGAATATTTTGACTATCCACATGTCCATTGGCATCTGGCGCCCGAGACTCGGCTTCATGCTGCGAATTAATAATAATAATAATAAGAATTATAATTAATTTTCATGTGTACAAGTAGTCATGTATTAATTATTACCAAGAATCCCAATACTTGTGCTTGACTGAATAAAAATACAGTCAATGGAGAAACAATACTAGTTTCCCGAATTAGTGAAGTTCTTCTTTCTTCACTATGTGTACTTCTTACATAGGTCAAATAAGGACTAGGCCAGTGTTTCCTTTTGAAATTAACGCTGTCAGGTGTGATAGTAGCACGATTACCACATTCTGTGAGAAACGCGGTAATACCCTTCTTGACTTGTCCTTTCCTCATGTCAAAATCCCTGCGATATATTAGTTGATCCAATCCTGATAGCAAAACTCCCCTGACCAATTCATCAGTTTCAGTATATTTATTGATTTTACTATTGTAATCAAGAAAATGTTCAAAATTTTCGAGCATACGTGCATGGACAAGATGTTCGGCGTATAATTTTCGGACTTTACTGAGCGTAAACATTCTTTCGGGATAGAGTCGTGATTTAAAACAAAAATCACGTGCTTCTAATCTACTGCAATTATTATATGAATGCCACTGTTGATATAACCATCCAATGCTGCTGTGATCACTGGTTGGATGATACTGCATCTTGACTTGTCTGATGGCTTCTTTATTTTGGAGTACCCCCGTGAATATATCATTCTCGGCAGACATGGCAGCTGCTATTGTTACAATTGGCGAGACACAGTTGAATATAGAGGAGTAGAGTATGGCTTTGCTCAATTTTGGATGAACCGTGAATAGGGCTATTCTTTTTCCAAGTGGTGTTAATTTTTCATGATAATCAAGGGCACCCAATTGTATGAGATCATCAACAGCTTGAGCAATAACATGAGCTGCTGGTGCCTCTGGCATACTCCCCAAAAAATCGAGGGCTTTTTCATCACTGCTATATGTTTTTCCATCAAGAACACATTTTTCTAATGATGAACGTTTAATTTCTGGTATTGGATATGGATGTAATTTATCAAACATTTCTCGAGTTATAAAATGATAGCTTGTTCCCGGTCCTACTCTACCGGCTCGACCCTTTCTCTGGATTATATTTGCTCGTGATGCCCACTCGTTGCTTATAGATGATAATCCACGTTTTTCATGCCATTTTATTTGTCTATGTGTACACGAATCGACAACATAAACAACATCAGTTACAGTTATTCCAGTCTCGGCAATATCAGTTGATAATACAATTTTTCTCACATTATCACGTGCCTTGGTAAATATCTTTTTCTGATCAACATGAGACATTTTTGAATGTAGTGGTACAACTAATATCTCGCGTCTCTTGTGGGCCAACGAGCTATATTCCTCGAGATATTTTTTCATTTGTGCAATTTCACCCCATCCTGGTAAAAAACATAGAATAGCACCCGGTGGTTTATTCATGGTGATCCAGGCTATTAATTCAGCCATTTTAAATAAATCAAGTTGCGGTGGTTCATTTAATAATTCTGGTGTCATGGCTTTTCTATCATCAAAGCTCATGCCACCATATGAAACTGGTGATCGCAGGCCAAGTTTATCAATGTCCTCGATAAAATTAGTTTTCACTGGATAAATTTTCCCAGGTACTTGTACAACACTACTATGGAAATAATTCTGAAATAAATCAGCATTTATCGTTGCTGACATGATGATAACTTTGAGTTTTTTATTTTTTTTCATGGCTCTTTTCAATAAAACTAATGCCATGTCGGTATTGATTGTCCTTTCGTGCGCTTCATCGAGAATAACGTGCGAGCATCCTTGGAGTCCTGGATTAAATTGTAATTTCCTCAATAGTATTCCAGTTGTACAAAATAATATACCAGCTGGAGTATTTGGTAATTCCTGTGTCAATCTCACTTGATATCCTACAACATCACCAATTTGCTCTCTTCTTTCTTCTGCAATTCGTTCTGCCAAAGATATTGCCGATATTCTCCGTGGTTGTGAGACTATTATATTACAATCAGTTGCTTGGCCTCGACCAGCAAAACTATCCATTATATATTGAGGAACTTGTGTAGTTTTGCCACATCCAGTATCTCCCTTGATTACAACTACTTGATTATTTTCAATCTCCTGAAGAATATTTTCCTTGAATTCTCTTATTGGCAATTCAGATTGACCCTTGGTTGATAGTATCATCCTGTCTTCATATCGTGCCTGCAGTATTCTATTTCTCTCATATAATTTTTCAGTAGACCTGGCAATTGGATTAGATCTACCAACTGGATCAATTATCGCCCCCGGTTGAAAATAACTCTCGTTAATTTCTTTGAATGAATCAGTATTTTCGAGGCTTTTTGAATCTTTATTTTCTATTATATCTTGTATCTCTTGCTCATATTTTTCAACGATAAATCTCATATTTTCCACTGATTGCTCACTTATTTTTAATCGGTCTGGCTCATTCATCATTTTTTTAATATCTAAATTTGAATAAACTATTGGATTTCCATTGCGCAGTTTTTTTTCATTCTCCAACAAGTGGAGGACACGCAGAGCCGCAGCATGCCCAGCCAGACTTTTAGTATTCCCTGTAGTTGTAAATAATAGCTCTCGAGGCCACGTTATCTTTATTGTGCATGACCATGCTGCACCAGGCTTCTTTTTTGCTTGCTTGAAGTCAATTTTTAGACAATTCTTTGCGAGTTCATTCGTTACTTTTTGATAAATATCATGTAGTGTTGATTTTGGACTTTTATACATTCTTTCAATATCGGTCAAACTATATTTTGCTTTCGTATGATGATGATGATGATCCGATATTTGCATTACTGATTCACCAGTTCCTGCTGGATCGTCACTTGTTTCATTATTATCAATGGCAGAAGCATTTTTTGATTCATGAACATGTACCATTTGATCAACATGATTGTTGCCATCATTAAATACATGATCAACGTCTGGTCTCGTTGTCGTCGTCGTCGTCGTCGTCGTCGATCCCTTGACTTTTTCACCATCTCCCAAGGACGACATGTGAAATCCTCTTGCATGTTCAATTTTTTCATTGTAAAAAAATGATGAAATTACTCCTTTTTGTTGTTGTTTTCCATTTATATTTAATTCCTGAGGTACGATCTTTAGTTTAACGTAACTGCTCCTATTCATCCATGTGTTTCTGGTTAGAATTCTTCCGTATCTCAACATGATTTATCTTGATTCTTATTTTTAATTATAACACTGAATTATGAAACCTAATAACTTGACAAAATTCTTCTGGATACTGGATGATTTTATAAATATAAAACTAATTTTACCAGTTATACATGTATTGTCATTTCCTTAATTCAAGTCCATGTCATTTATCATGATTTTTCAGAATAAAATTCGATCATGTATAGCACTCGATAACATATCACTTGATGTAAATATACGAAAAAAACTCAAGATACAAGTCTTTTTTACATTAAAAAAAAAATTTGTTACGATCCGACATGTTTCATCCACCATGCTGCATGACATAACCCCTAACACTCGTCTTGCTCTTGGTGCCCGGCGATAGTATTGCGCATGTCCCTGATTTTCGCGCGTAAAATTTAAACCTGAAAATCTCGAAAAGCCTCTATTACCACATGAAACAGTTTCATTTCGTGGGGGGATCATGGTCTCATACATGCTTTTTTTAATCGAGTTCAATAAAATATTTTCAATCTCCAGCTAAATGATAACATGAAACCAGTGCGCCCCACCATTATTTTCTCTGATTTGTCATGTAGTTTGCATGAGAACGGGCCAATACGATGGAGGAGAGATGGAACGCCGCGCCAAACAATACATCTACAGGATATACGGGGAGCTCTGGAAACCCAAGTGGCACAGTGTGGTCACGTAGGCCCACCAAACCGCATGGTGGATAACGCACACACATACGCTCTACACTAACATTAGAGGGTGAAGGCACAAAATTCAACGCTATCATGTGTTAACGGTGCATCAGAGAAAGAAAAAAACATTTCCAATCTCGTGTGGAATCTCCAGTTAATAATCAATTAATCAAGTGTCAATTGGATGATTCTCCATCAAATATCCATGGATAACTCATAATTCAAGCAGGTTCGCTCAAATTATATTATTTTCAGCATGTGATAATAAAAATTTTTTACTCAATAATTTTCTGAAAGCCCCGCTCAGATGGTGTTGTTTGTACTCGCGGTTAATGGCCGATTCCCCTGTCTTGGGCTGTCCATTTTTTTTTATCTATTGATCAAAAAAATGAATACGTGAAGAATCAAAAGGGAAAACAATGTATTATACCCAGAAGTAAAAATTATTAGCTATAAAAAGTGTAAAAGTTATTAGCTTTTAGATTAGGGTGCAACCATGTTTATTGCTTGTCCTATTGTAAAAATGAAGAAAAAAAACGATATGACAAGAAAAAAGAACGAGTTTCATACAAACAGTTGTTGTGGAATGCTATGAATATTCCACAAGGATTTAATATCCGCCGAGTAGTGGGAATAGCAGAGACGCTTTGGCCCCCTTGTATCCCATCCCTCGTCGTTGTTCACACGTAAAGCTTTTCGAGTGGAATAGGAAAGACGCTTGATACATTACATGGTATATGGAAAACGGCGGCGCTCGGCCTATGCAAAGAGGATTTATTATACTCTCGAAATTTCAGATGCCCAACAAGGAAGACGCATGTATACACTAGACTCGAGTTTTGATCAAGTAAATAGTCCTCGTGTGTGTGTGTGTGTGTGTGTGATTAAATTGCAATTAATCAGATGTAGCACTACAGATTGAGTGCTCGGAGAGAGGGCTAAATTTTCATTTTAAATGGACAGATTTACTTGAAGAAACAAACGTCTTTTCCTGTGATTTTATATTTCACTTAAGAGACATGGATTATAATGGGCTGTTTTATCTATAAATACATGCATCATACGGGGTAAATAAACTTGACCTCTTGGGAATTTGTATTGTTGGACAAGACGCGTCTTTTCATTATTTCCTCTATACTAGTCTCGAGTATGAAACATGGGGAGGTTATGTTATCATGAGCATTTTTTTCATCTCTACAAAATAATAAAGAATACATGTTAATTTAATATTTTCATCAATCAATTTTAGATACATGTAAAATGTAATGATCTCATTATTCTTCTTCTTATTATTATTTCTATTATTATTATTATTATTATTATTAGTATTATTATTGTGATTATAGACCGAGTGGGTAGTGAACAAGCTAAACCCCGCGCCAATTGGAATTCACGAGAATATATATATATATATATATATATATGTATATATATATATATATATACATGTTCATGAGTATAGACGGGGAGCACCAGTGTGAGTGTTGAGAAAGGTTCGAGTCTGCGAGAAACACAGACGGGGCGAATGACCTGTCGTTGCGTTGGGTGGTGCTCGGTTCTCGCGTCGCGGCATCTTGTTTTATTTTTCACTCGCCCTCTCGCTCTTTCATACAAAAATATTTAATTGTGAATACTTGTTTATGTTTTAGATCAAGTATCCAGGTCGTCGATTTTACCACCACACTTGACTTGGGGAAAATAACCCAAGTGACAAGCGCGAGTAGCGAGTAAATAATAATAAAAGAATTAAAAAGAAAAAATAATAATAAAAATAGTTTGAAGATAATTTTAATTTCGAGTGAAAATTGAAAAAATGAAGTGGTCACCAGGTCCTTTATTCAGCGAACAAGTTACCGAATTGACGCGTGTATTTTCACAATGGAACGAATGCGAACAGACAGTGGTGCTTTATGCATTATTACGTGAAATACCGGCGGTTCAAGCTAGATTTTTAGCACAGGCTGTACAGCATTCGCTTCTCTCGGTCTCTGAACTCGACACCCAAGAACTCAATGCCAATAACCCAGGTAAAATTACCATAGCCATTTGAAATAACTGATTTAATTGAATTGATTAATCCTGATAAATATGACTAACTATATTATTGCTTTTTCATTGTATATTTGTAGCTTTCATAAATTCACTCCTGTCCGAGCCAACAGAAATAGCGATAAATCAATTATTGACTCATCTTCCACTTCTACGACCAGGAAATGTCGAGTGTAAACGTGTTTATTTAGTCGTTATACCTGAATTATTAAGTCATGCACTACAGACGCCTCTTTATACAGAGCAGACTCAACAATTATTGAGTTATACATTAATTCATCCAGCTATAACAAATCAAGAGCGACGTTCACTCTCCCAGCTAATGAGACATCTGCAAGAGAGAATTAGTAGTTCTACACCAGCAGCAATTCATGATCTCCATGAATACACAAATGCAACAATAAGATGGGATCCAGCATGGCAAAGATTGACAAAACAGCAGACAACGACACCAGTCCAACAGACTAAACAAATGAATTTTGAGTGTTTTCGTAATCACTCGCAGTCAATAAATGGATTTAATTTGCAATTTCAACAGCAGCCAGTTGCGCGACAGAGACGTTCGAATAGTTTAACACCACCAGTTGCACCACCACATCATTTGGAAATTGCTGAACGCACTAGTAATACTACTAATCCTGTAATTAGACATAAACCACGTAGCTTCAGTGTTTCTGGAGATAATTCGAGTCTCATGGGACTTGGCCCTCTGAGTCCACAGAGTTCATGTACTTCCAGTGGTAGTGAAGGTCGTCTGGACGAGGCGTCCAATCGAACTCTAACCAGTGGCATGAGAGATGTACCGACATGGCTAAAAACATTGCGTTTACACAAATACAGTTATTTGTTTGCCACCATGAGTTACGAGGAGATGCTTGAGCTTACTGAAGACCAGTTGGCAGAACAAGGAGTTACCAAAGGGGCTAGACATAAACTAGCACTTTCAATAGCTAAATTACAACAACGCTATACAATTCTCATTAATTTAGAAAAAGATCTCATTCAGCCGGCTCGTGAGGGCAGTAGTAGTAGTCAATCGGTTTCATTTTCCCAAGGACCGGCTCTATTAGTTTCAACGCTCGATGAGCTCAATACTATTCTAGCTACTCCACTCAAACCAAGTCAAGAGCATGATCCACAAGACATTCCAGCACAGTTTACAAGAGTTCTTGGAAAATGTAATTAAATTCCTTTTTATTATTATTTTATCTCATTACCGTTTTACCATACATCAGTATAAAGTTATATTATTTTAATCATTCTCTCTGCTTTGTTTTGTGATCACCAGTATGCAGTCGATTGGCTCTGGACAGTGTTGATGATGGCTTGTTGTGTGGTTGTATCAATATCCTGGAAAAAGTATTGCAGCATGACTGTTTCACTCCAAATCAGAAGGAGAAGGTACAACAGTGGCGTAGTCGTCTAGGGAATCCACGGCCAACTCCCAAGTATGTTCCATTGCCAGTTAAAATTTTTTTTTTTTTTTTTTTTTAATTATTATTTCAAATAATATTCATTCATCAATTGATATTTTCAAAGAAAACTTGTTTCATTACAGGTGGCAACACATGAATTATGGATATACCAGTCGGAGGTTTGGCAATCCACAAACGCCCAGTGGTGGAGTTCACAACAGAAAGCCGAGCCTCAATCTACCGCATCTACATGCTAATCATCATGCTCAAAATAGTGGATTTTTGGTTAGTTCACATAGAAACAGCATTTCTACGCCATACTTGCAAAACAATCATAATCAAGTCATGAGTCCGCCTAGTACATTGCGGACTATTCACGCCCCTGAAAAACGGCCTAGCCTTCAAGAAAACAGTCTCGAGGTAAAATTTATTTTCTAAGATACTAGTTGAAATTTATAATTCTCATGAACTAATAGTATTTGTTTTTTTTTCTCTCTCTTTCTCGTCTCAGCTACTGCAAAAAACTCTGCAACGTACCTACAGTGCACCACGAGATCATTTTTTGAGGCAACCTAGCCCACCATTAGAGACAACTGATCCAGAAATAAACTCGCGGCTTGAATCCCTCTGTCTACGAATGACCGAGCAAGCCATTGGAGGCTTTGGTGAGGCCTAATCATTTTTTTTCGTTTCATTTTTTTCCTTTTTTTTTCAAATAAATTTCCACTGATACTCATGTATATCTAGCCTCTTTTGGCTCATTTGAAATCTAGATATCAGTTAGAAAGCTGAAGAATGCCAAGATACTAGAAGGAAAAAAAAATAACGTGAAAAGATACACACCACCACAACACACCTCATAATTTCTTGCGTTTCTCAAATGAATTTGTAAATTATAATTTAAAAAAATCAACAGTTACTCCACAACTGTATACCATATTTATAAATTGACAATTTGGCAAGCCAAATGCTATTAGAAAGATAGAATCTTTCCTTTGACTATTTACCATGTCTTTATGGGAAATATTATATATTATATATTATTATTATGATGATATGATTATGATAGAATTTAATTGACAAGCATGATGAACAAGATGACTTTTCTTCTTTGTGAAATGAGAATGGTAATATGAATTAACAAGTGCGCGACATTTGTAATATTGTTTTATGTTATCCATTTCGGGAAATGGAATTCTTCTGATTTTAACGCTCGAATATGCATTATGAAGAAAATGATCGTGTAATGTATTTTTCTTTCTTTTTTTAAATTAACGTGACTGATTTTTAGTTCTTAACGATTCCGTCTGAGTGAATATATATTAGCATGACGACTCCACCAGAGATAGATGAGGAGAAAAAAAAAAGAAGAAACAAAATAAGGATATTTCTATACATGAATGAATCACTTTTTATGAATTCTGGAGTCTGTGACGCAATTTAATGTTTAAGGAATATAAGATGAGAAAAAAAAATTTCTCCTTGTCTGTTTATTACTGTAGAGAAAGAACATGACTGTTTGACCTGAGGTGTCATGGCACTGGATACATGCAACGTCTACTTCTCTTTCTTTTTTTTTCTTTTTCTCTCTTTCGTTTTTGTTTATTCTCCCGTCTTTTAATCTTTTTATACAACACGAAAATAAATAACACACACCATGTGGACGATGAGGAGTCTGAAGATATATATGCAGGATTTAGAATTTTCACACTTTGCCCATTCAATTTGCTCATCATGATTTACATTTTGAGAATCAATCAATTCTAAAGGTATATTTACAGAAAACATGGATACATAAATCATGTCATATAATGCTTATAACATCGAATCTTGTGGCTTCAAATAATAAATTCATGATGAAACGCTTCAAGGGCTATATGAATTAGCACTTGGATATAGCTTGGTGGTATACCTTGATAATAATATTTTGCGTGTAACAAAAATAAAAACTGGGTGAAACTCAGAGGAGAAAATGAAGAAAAAAATCATAATTTTACCGAGATCATGTTAATAAATTTAATTAAAATGGAAAAAAAAATTATAAATGATGAAAGACTGACAATTTCGCGCGTCTTGGTAGCCAGGAATAGATAAGGAAAAGGGTAAAAGACGTATAAACTAGTTGTTCGAGTGAAAAAAAAGGAAAAACTAGTAGAATTTTCTATTGCTCTTGGCACTTGTAAAATTACTTTATTCTGATGTAAAATTTTGACCATTGCTACTCGAAGGCGCGTGAATGAAACAATTGGAAGACTGCGGAAGGGGAAAAAAACCTGTCAAAATAATGATTAGAGAAAGGTATTAATGATAAAAACAAATGAAAAAAAGGAGTACTAGTAGTAATGTAGATTAATGCCTGAACTATAGCATCATATTATTATATACTTAGATTAATAATCCATGTAAGGCTAGAGTTGGTGATTGCTTTTTTTTTTCAAGCGTGTTCACCATGATCTGTTGTCTCGATCATGCGATGAGAGTGGTCCTGAGCAAGTCAGGCCGATGCAATTTTCTAAAAATCCAAAATTAATTAGATTCAAATATCTGAGCATGTGAAAGAAATTTAAAATGAAAAATAAATTTTCCAAACATTGGATTTTGAAAATTCAAGAATTCTCTTTTCTTTCACACTCACATGATGTAATTTCATTTTTTTTTTAATTCTCATGTGTTCAAGGATGAAACAATCCAGGTTCTCAACCCTTGAAACTCCAAGAGAAATATGAACAAAAGCTAGTCAAATGATAATTTTTTTTTTAAAACTTTGTTTCCTCTTCACAATAATCATGTTGATCACAGTTGATTACATTTATAATTCATGATAACGTTACCTTTTATAAATTGGCATTGATTGGTGTTCATCCAATAAATAAAACTGAAGAAGACAAATATCGTCATATTAATGAAAATCCTAAAGATATATTCAGATGTATTCATTCAAAATATAGATATATAAATGTATTTATAAAATGACGGTAAATGATAATAATTGAAAAGAAAACAAAAATATATAGAAATTAAAAAGCGATGAAATAAAGACTGGTCCCAATTTTGACGGTAGTACAGGAATTTCTTCTTGTTTGTGTAATAATTAATCAAACTAAGAGACAAGTCAGTATCTCATGAATCATAATTATGTAAAGAAGTAACAAATGAAGGATAAAAATAATAAGGAAAAATAAAGGCAGGACCTAATTTGAATGAAGGAGAGAAAACTCGAAAATTTCATTCGCAAACAAAGAAGTAAATTAAAAATGAATTATGTATGGAAAGCATTAGAATTGATTCAAATCAGCTGCAATTGTAAAAACATTAATTGACAGGGTGTGTTTTTTACATTAATTTAAAATCACGTTATATTATTTTATTTTTTAAAGTAGTATTATTCTATTCCTCTTTACTGTCGTCTGCATCAATACAATAGCTATAATCATTTATCACCAAAATTAAATAATAACAATGGTAATAATAATAAGAGTAATTCATAATTAATCATGATAGAAGTAATTTTAACGCTAACGATAACATGAATCATGCTCATGATAATAAAGAACTTGAAAGCAGAAGAAAGAAAGAACACCACAAACGTATTCAAAGTACCGGTGCTGCGATATTGTGTTTTAACACTTGCTCGCGCAATCGAAATTAATTCGTCGAGCCTGTCGAGCAGCATGTTGAATAAGAACATGTGGATGGATAAAAAAATAATTGTGAAAAGTTGATGGATGAACTTGGAGGCGAGGTACTCATGTATTTGATAAAATGTATAAACCGTGTTCTCTCTTGAAGCCTGTGGCGAGATTAAGGTTGTACTTAGGCGACGGCGACTGAGAGAAAAGTAGTTGGTGTACCACTCGACTTGGTTATCCCGAATATTGCTTCAAATTAATTTTAGACAGCAGTGGTTGCGTGTTACTTGGCCTGAATCTAATCAAAGCGAAATTTTTTTTTTCATCATGATTACAATATATAGAACATGAAGTACATATCGTTAACATGTTTAGAATCAGGGAAGCGTAGGTACCATATACTCACACTACTTTGGCTCTAAGGTCGGACGATATGATTTAATTCTTTTTTCTCTCCTAAGATTGCACCGATATATTTTGAGATTGATCAGGCACACTCGTGTTTCACAACCAGTCGAGTGTTCACTCGACACCCTGTTTTTTGTCTTTTTTTTTTTTTTTTTTTTTTCAAAGCCAACCCAGATGGCAAAATTTCTGAATCTCATGGAGATTGTCATGAGAATTGTCAAATTGATCTAATCACACAATCGTTCAATTACGAAAGGCTATTTACTTTCAAGTCTCTGTTTGAAAAAAAAAATCGAGTGTATTTTATCGTTGAATTAATTGAAGACTTATTCTCGCGATCAGGTATTGCTAACTGGGATATTTAGTTATGTAAGCCGGATAACTTGTAAAAAAGCAATTTTTGTACTATTAGAAATGAAACAAAAAAAATGAGAAAAAAAACAACACTAACGTCCTAGTGTGAAAATAAAAATGACTTTTCAATAAAAACATTTTCATACGTAATCTAGGAATTGATGGGATTATTTAATTAGACCCTCACAGCAGCATGGTTTGATGAGCAGTTTATTGTTTCATGTCTCGCAATCATCCAAGTCTCAATTAATCATGCTCTATTCATTGATCATGAATCTTGATTATTCATGTTATGAATAATCAAATACATACATGAACATGATCATGTTACCTTGATGAAGAAGAAAAAAAAATTAAAATTCCAACAACTGAGGATTCTTGAATGATTACAATTACAGGCTCCCTATAGTTGAATACATGTTCCTCAATCCCTTCCATTTGTATTTGCATACCAGACCATATGAAATACTGCATCATGAATGAGAATATTCAGGGAAGGGAAATAAATCATTTTCATTGGAATTTGCTGAGATGGGAACTCAGTGTAGAAAACGGGTGGACTTGGTAGGTTCAAGATTTTTCGCCAATCCATCCGATCCACTTGGACCACCATGCACGCAGATTGAAGATCAAGCCATGTATCTGCGACGTGCATGTAGCAAGAGTATTCCAAGAATATTTCCACGATCGTCATGACAACGTGTGATGATCTGACATGTTTTTAGCATCAAAAATACACGACACATGTTCCTGATGGATTTTTTTTGGAAACTGGAAAGTTTTCTTATTTTTTTTTACTTATATATCAACATGAATCATGAATTTTTAATATTTCAACTCTTTCAGTTCATGTTATTCAGGACCAAGTTTATACTAATTTCATGTTTATACTCGTATATTTTTTTCTTTACATTCATGATTATTTGTATTTACAAGATAAAATTATCAAATAATTCATTTCCATGTACAGTTATTTTTTATGTTTAAATAACTGCTTTTCTTTTGTTACTATACAGCACAATTATTATTTCTTTGGTGTTTTTCTTTTCGTTCGCAAATCAAATTCTCTATAAGTAGTGTAAACTTATTGAATGGTACATGGTTACACTCATTCATTATTCTAATGACTAATAAATCTCTAATTGTAACTTTCAAGTTACTCGATTTTATGTAGCTGAGAACTAGATATTATGGCATTACATTGGAAAATCACTGTGAGACAAATTCATCATGTTCAAATTCCTACATGTCTAGATTTTTTTTTATATCATGAATAAACTAGTAATACTTGGCGTTTCATGCATTAATAAATATTAGATTTTGTTCTATGCTCCATGATTGAAGAAATATATAAATATATTTATATAACGGCTGCTGCACATGGTATTTTTTTTTTCTTCAATGATTCTATTGAGTAGTTGAGAAAATTTTCAAGGGCAAAAGAATGATAATTTTTTGAAAATTCCACACTTTTGAAGGATATGTGAGGTTCTATTTGTCATAGAAACTTTACTGGGCTTGAATGAAAGGTGAAATGATTTTTTCCTCGATTCATGTAGTTTTGAGGAAAATAATTGCCCACAAGTATTTCAAAAATCAATCATTTTTTCTTGATAGACTACATGAATTAATGGCAAATCATGTCATTTTTCATTCCATCATGTCAATTCCAAGTGACTGGGAGCAATAAATAAAACGTCGAGATATCCCCGATGGACAAGTTAAATTTTTAAATCTGGTAAAAGATTAGCTAAGCCCTGATTTTCGATTGAAAAAATCGAATTTCCTAAAAATGAACTTTAAAAATTGTCCTTTTCAACTGCAATTTTCCCAGCTTGTTAATGGAATCACTAGTAGAGAAAGAAAAAAAACCATCTCAAATATTTTCACTGATAATATAAAACATGAAAATTATCATGTATCCATTTCATCCCTCATGTCCTTTTTACCCCACCTTGCCCTATATATTTATTTATTATTTTATTCCCCCGAACTATTTATCTTGCTCATGCAAAAAAATAATCTATACGAATAAAGATTTTAATATTGTTCTAGAGCATGTGCGCAGTTATATATTTTAATATTCAACACGATTAATTTGATGGATTGCCAGAAACTTAAAATGTTTACGCAGGTAAACTCGATTTTTTTTCAATATAACGATTGACATGAACACACGAGTGAATTCAATTGCTATTTGTTCAAGTACTATCGCCAAACAAGAGAATAACAATTCAATGAGTTGTGACACGTGAAATAGAGTTTGAGAAAATTTTGGAAAAATATCAATTAAAGCATGTGATACATGAATATTTTTCAGATAAGTAATTGTCGTTATTAATTCAATTGGCAAACTTACTCATGACTATGAACATCATATTTCCTGTTAAAAATTCATAATACTCAACATGCTGTATGAATTAGACAATCCTTTCAATGATTTATGATTAACGACGATTGATTAATCTTGAAGCATATGTACAAAACTTATTGGAAACATGCCACGCCTTTCGGGAGCACGTTCGAGTGCTCCCTCCATCCAGTTATCATCATCAGTGTGTTCATTTGTCACAATAATAACTTCACCCTCTCGAAATGAAAGCTCATCTTCATTGTCAGCTTCACAGTCGTAAAGAGCTCGACAGCGCCGCAATCCGTTCAAACTTAATGTTGTTGGCTTGATGGGAAAACAAATTGAGGCATATTATTACTTTATATAAAAAAACATGATCAAGTATCAAGTAGTACATAAATATAGATTCACTCGAACTATAAATCGGCAGTCTCATGCGTGTTATAGTTTCAGTGTTCAAGAGGAAAAAAAAATGCAGGAGCAAGTGGAATTCAATGGATATTCCCGATAGAACACGGTTGGAAATGATTTTTTAAAGCATGATTTCATTGAAAATCTGAGAAAATTTCCAACAACATGTTGGAATGTTGGGGAAAATTTTTTTTTCGAAAACTGCGAAAATGCAGCCGCATGCATTCTTGAGGAGGAAAAAATGGTCAGAGAATAATCAACAAGTGGATAATTTTTTTGTTTTTTAATCACGCAAATCCATGTCGAATGGCCTCTTACCAGTTCTGCTAGTTCATTATACCGACCAATTTTGATTTTTCAAAAATTGAGAAAATCTTTGGTGCTCTAATTTTTAGCTGAAATAGTCAATATATTTCTCAGCGGGGAGTTTCTCAATTTTCCAATGGAATCACCAGAACAATATTCGATCAAGAATAGTTTTACGAATTTCAAGCAACAATTTTGATCATATAGAATATCTCTAATTTCAAGTACAATCACCATATCCATTTCACTGTACTTCCCGCCCTTTTTTATTACTTCCCTTTTTCTGTATTTTATCTATTATCCATTACTTTCAACATGTTTTTACAAAAAAAAAACTTGAGATTAGAACCAATAATACGACACACAGTATAACACATGATGGAATTGAATGCATTGCTGCTAATTATTAATAGAAATGAATTGATTATATTAGTAATAAATGGTCGCGAGTGCACATTTTCCCAATTTTTTCATATTGCAAATAACAAAAAGTCTTTTTTCGTTTTACTCTAAACGATATCTCATTTCTTTGCATTGATGGAATAATTTTTTTTTCAAATAACAAACAGTCGCGAGTGCCACAAATTACCAACAGAGAGTCTCCAAGCACTTGCGTCTTTTTTTTTTTGCTGGTTTTTACTGACAGGAAGAAGTGGTGAATAATGCATTCAATGGGGGACTACTTGCTTAGGGAAAGGTGGGGCAAAACAGACATGAGGGATGAAAAATGGATACAGTTGAGTTTCTGATGATTATATTATCAAAAATTCTTGACTATCAAAATAGAAATATTAGAGATAGGTTTTTTTTCTCGCTATTCCATTGAAAAACTGAGGAAATCTGCGGTGGAAATCATATGGCAGAATTAATTTTTTCGTATTTTTTAGAAATTTTTTTGGTCAACATTTGAAGAGGAGTCTATTTTTGGAAATCTTTTTCCATCATATCTCCAGTTCTATTGTATGTAGCGCGAAAATTCTGAATGGAGATGAAGGGTGATTCGCCATCGATTTATAGAATTTTCAACTCAAAAATATCGATTTTCAAGATAGTTATGGGGCAAAAACTGATTTTCACAATAGTGTCCATAAATACCTTAACAGTCGATATTTTTTCATTCAAAACACCATAAATCGATGGCAAATCACTTTTCATCTCCATCTGGAATTTCAACGCTACGATCTATAGAAGCGGAGACATGTTGAAAAAAGTTTTTCAAAAATAGAAATAGGGCCTTCAAATCTTGACCAAAAAAATTGGATTTATAAAAAAATAGAATAAAATCATTTCTGACACATGATTTTCACGGCAAATATCTTCAACTTTTCAATGGAATCAGGAGAAATAATCCATCTCGGGTCGTTTCATTCTCATGTCCATTTTTCTTCATTTTCTTCAGTATTGAAATATCTTGAAAACAAATAAAGCATGATCAATTTTTTGCTGTATTAAAAAACAGGAAAAGCAAAGAGACGGCCATGTGGAAATATGGTTTTTTCACTTTAACATGGGTAGTTATTTCGTTATTAGAATTTACAGGAAAAGGAAATATCCGGAAAGTAGTAAAATAAATTTTGCCAGTGTTTTGCGGGGACTCGTTGATTTTCATTCTCGAGTTTTTATGCACTCTCGACCATTTGTCACCAAGGCGACGATATCAAGTATTATAACAGGATTTCTTTGAGAAAGCATCATGTTTTAAGCCCATTCTCCCTTACTATCACGAGAAGTCACGAGGAAAGCTTTAAAATATTCAATATAAAATGAATCGTTTAATGTGCACAAATGTGGGCTGATCATGGATAATCAAACGAAAAGAAAAACAACCGTATTGTATAAAATTCAACCAAAGTGAACAAAAAAAAAACATGTCATGTTAGTTTAACGCATTCACATGGCAGTGATAGGAACAACAGGAATTTCGAAGCGATTTATTAAATATCACATGCTACTCTCGTTGCGTGCAAAATTGCCTGTTACCGGATTCACATGATGGAGCAAAGTTGTAGGCTCCTCGGCGTAGCTTTCTAACCTTGATCGTTCCCTTCGCTGTACCAACAATTGTTAATAACAAAAACCATCAACCCAGCATTTCATTTTCCAGAGATAAAACACCATGATGAAAAATTTCATGCTCGTGTTCTTTCTAATTTTACCTCTTTTTAAAGAGTTAATCTTTTGCTTCATCATGAACATGTGATTTTTAATTCAAAAATTTACGTAAAAAAAACTTGAATTGTTTCATGAACAGGATTTAAGATATTTATAATAAAATATTATTCTAATCAACTATCACCAGGAGACATGATGATTTTTTTCATGATTGATTATGAAAATTATTTGTTAATAATACATGAGTTATCAAAGTGTGCTCAAGCATATCAAACGTGTATAACTGATAGAAAAGAAAGAGGAATAAATGAAAAAAAAAATGAAGAATTACAACTAGTTATTGTCAACATGATAATAATAAAAATGATTTTTACGAAAATCTCCCTCAATTTCATGTTAAAAGTACACTGCCCATTACTATTGTATCAGAAAATAATTAGAAATAGCTCACCTTTCTTGGTGGAGGAATAGGATTATTACCGACTCCATGTTCCGAGCACATGGAGCTCAAGGATTCACTGCTTCGTCCATTACTCAGTCTTGTTGATAATGATGCAATAGAAGGTGCAGGTGGTGGAGGATTCCGGGGTCTCTGGAGTGTAGACGTACTGGACTTGTCTACGTTTCCTGGAGTAAAAATAATACAAGGAATTAGTTTTTTTTTCATGATAATTGAATATTCTTCATGTTTTTCTTTTCTTTAAACAAATTACAGAGTATGAATAGAGTTAATACCATGGCCAGTAGTCGAGTCAGTGCTTGGTGATCGTTTGTGATGAAAACTATTGAGAGTATTCAGAGCATGCGGCGGCGGCGGCAAACTGTGCAAAGAATGACCAGCCAAAATTGGCTCACTGGTTGTTCGATTGTGCGTAGAATTTACGAGGCTTACGGAAGTTGGTAATGTCCCATAATGTGCTGTCAGCATGCTGCCACCACCACCAAAGGTATTACTTCCAGGCGGTAATGGCGGTGGAGGTGGTGGAGGTGCAATTCTCTTTTTGAGTGATCCATGAATATTCAAGCCCATGATTTCTGGGGGAGCCATTGGACTCGAGACAATCATGGGTTTTCTAGCTTGAGGTGGTGGAGGTGGTGGCATTTGTTGTCTATTCGCTACTGAATTCGATGAAGCTCCACTCTGCAAGCTATCGCACGTACTACTCCGACTCCTGAGAGTTATTGGCGAGTCACCAGGACCGGAACCAGAACCAGAACAGCCACTTGCACTTGCTCCTCCTCCTCCTCCTCCTCCTCCTCCGGCGTACGATGGTGGTCTGCTTCGTGACTTCTTTTCTGGAGTCAAGCATCCATTTCGATCTTCAATCATGGTCTCGTCATCGGAAAAGTCAGTTGATCCTTCATCATGAGATAAATTCCAATCAATATTGACATTATCAAAGAGAGTTTTTCGTCTTTGCAAAGCATGAGTCAAGAGTTCTTTGCAAGTTGGATGGCCCATTTCCTGGGCAATATCTAATGGTGTTTTATCGTGTTTATTACGTAAACTTGGATCAGCACCAGCTCTCAATAATAATTTCATTGCTTCAGCTCTATCATGCTTTGCAGAAAGATGCAATGCAGTATCTCCGTCAATCGTTGCTCTATCAATACCACCAGATGACATGTTTTGTACTAAAAAATCGACTACATGTAGGCTGTTTCCCATTTCCCTCAATATTGCCAAGTGCAAAGCGGTCTCTCCAACGTCTGAAGTTGGCAGAGGTGCTGCGAGATCTACATGCTCAGCATAAACTTGAAGCAATTGCTGGAGATCTCGGTTATTAACAGCATGCTCTAAATCAGAGAGTAGATCACGCTCATCTGCACACGTATTCATCACGTATCTCTTGTCCACATACTTTGCTCTTATGAACTCATACCTCTCTTCCATGGTTGAAGAAGGCGATGGTTTGAGATTGTGATGGAGTGTTGCTTCCATAATTTCATTGAATGACTGATTGGTCATGTATCGAGCAAGTAGTAATTGAGCTGTCCCTACATGATCCAGTGTCAATGATTGTATTCTAGACATGTGAACACCAAGATCTCTATGAATGCCACTGCACTCGATACAAACGAGTATACCCAAATTAGTTGAGAGCCACGTTGCATCATTTTGTGATGAACAGTCACAGCACTGATCATTACCGGGTAATCTCATAACGCATCTGATAATAGCCTGCTGTAATTCAACGAGACTGGGATTGCCTTGGCCAGCATCAGCCTTTCCACTAGCATCAAATGCTCTTAATAAAGCTCGTTCTTTACAATTAACAAGAACAGACATCCAAGCACGTTGATCAGCTTCATCTTCAGCTTGAAAATGATAAGTCCTGTTATAACTAATAAGATCAAATCCACGTTTATCATCAGGTACCAATTTAATCTGGCATGTTAACAAGTTGACACGAGTAGGTGGTTTATTCTCATCTGCATGACAAATATCAAGGTAACCCTCAGCTTGTACTGCGCATCTACGTTTCTGCCAGACACGTCGCATTTTCCCTTCACTTTTTTTCAATAGATGGCCCGTTCTTGTACAACCATGTTGTTTATCACCCTGAAGCTGATGAAGCGAGTATCCGGTGTTTGCATTAACACTCAATTCTTTGTCACATCCAGAACTTTTCAATAAGCTTCGTAATTCCGTTAGCCGTCTTCGTTCTTCATCTTGAGTTTGTCGAATTCTTTGTAATTTCATACTTAAATCAGCGATATATGATCCGAAATGCTCGATAGTTTTCAAACCATCCTGAAAATAACTGATTACCATGATTGAATTAGTTATATGGTTTACAGGCTTAACAAATAGTAGTTTCAGCTTAGATAGGAAGAATAAAAATTAAATAATTAATGGAACGATCATTACTTGGTTTGAGCATGATAATACTCGACAAGATGTTGAAGTAGTTCAATTCCTTTCTTTGTTTTGATTTCATTGACCTTTATCAAATACTACAAGTATAATGAAAGAGAAAAAAAAATATGAATCAATAATTTTAGCTAATAATTTCAAATAGAATAGAATATCATATTCAATTAATTAAAATTCATTTATAATATACCTCACACATTTGTAATTGGAATAATCGTCGTTCTTTTTCCATTTCATCTGCAATTTCAGCTGGTGTTACTTCCGTACGTATGAGGCCAGCTTCTTTGGCATGTTGTTTTTTCTCTTTCTCGATTTTTGCATATTTAGCTTCATAATCTTTCCAGGCTTTCTCGAAAGGCCTCTTCAAGTCACCCTTGACACCTCTAAGATCACCTTTTAATACGGAATCAAGTGGAAACATGACAATATTGTTGATATTCTGCATCTAAATAAAAAAAATTTAATAAATCATCAATAAGTTTGATACTATATTATGTAGTAGTATTATCCTTAAAAATTTCTTACGAGTGTTTTCATGAGTGCACTGAGTTCCTTCGTAACAACAGCAAACTTTAAAAATGCTGCGCCAATATCAGGCTCCTGCTCCTTAAGTGCAGCGTCTCCAAGTTTCTCCAAGGCCCTGCCTAGATAAACTTCATTATCTACATGAGCTGCAAGAGTTATATATTGATTATGAATTTATTTATTACTCGAGCAATGAAATTTATATGAATTTTCTTTATTGGTATACTCACCATTTCCTGAATTGTGTATTGCTTTAATAGCTTTCTTCAATTTAGTCAAGCCTTCTCTATCGAAATCCAATGTCTGAAAAGATCCACAACAACAAGTATAAATTTCAAAAAACTTGCAATAGGAAATATTTTATCAGCTTGAAGTACAAAGCACAAGCGTATACGACCGTGCTAATTTGATAGCCCATTTCAGTTGCTATTTCACTCGAATTCAAATATAGGGCAAGGTGGGGTGAAATGAACATGCAAGGTGAACTATTCGAGATGGATATTTTTTATCCATTGTGATTACATTGACAAGCCGAGGAAACTTTGAAAACATGTGGCAAAATGAATCTTCTTGATTCGTTTGGTTGAGATTTTAATCGCTCTCCAAAATTGAAAATAAAAGAAACGAACAAAAAACAAACACTTGCTCCGGCATATCTCCGATTCTAGTGGTCATTAAGCGACCTCGAGTTGATCTTGAAAGAAAGCTTATTTACCATTGATTTATGTAGTGGGAAAAAAAAATTTCTATCAATTTTTCAAATACTTGCAGGTTATTTTCGGAATATCAGTTTTTGCTCTACAAGTACTTGGAAAATTGATAATTCCATCATTTTATCCATGGGAAACGAGTTCATCTTTCATTTGAGACTAACCCCCCCCCCTCGTCCTTCAAATCTTGATTGAAAAATCAGATCTAGCACATTATTTGCACTGAAAATTTCCCCAACTTGCCAATTGAATCATGAGCAAGAAGAACCTACTTTGGACATTTCTCTTGATTTCGAGTCATTTTCATAATATAAAACATGAAAATCAAGACATGTTCCTTCTATCCCACCTCCTATGCTTTATTTATATATATCGTCACCTTGGTAATAAATAGTCGAGAGTGCCCAAAAACTCAAGAATGAAAATTAACAAGTCTCCTCAAACAACTGCCAAAATTTCCTTTATAACATGCTGTATATTACTTTTCTCCCATAGATTCCAATAACAACATGACGCCACTACACCATGTAAAAGTGAAATAACCTGACCTCCACATTTACGTCTCTTTGCTTATAGTGTTTTTTAATTCAGGGAAAAATTAATAACGCTCTCGCGTCTATTTTTTTTCAAGATTTTTCCATATATTGGGACAAGTGAAGGAAAATGGACATGAGCATGAAATGGCCAGAGATAAATTATTTCTCATGATTCCATTGAAAAACTGAGGAAATTTGCGGTGAAAATCATGTGTCAGAAATGATTTTTTTGGATTTTTTAGAAATCCATTTTTTTTCTTCAAGATTTGAAGGATCACCCCTTTCCATTTTTCAAAAAATTTACTTTTTTTTCAACATATCTCCGCTTCTATTAGTCGTAGCGTAAAAATTCCGAATGGAGATGAAAGGTGAGATCATCTGCTATCAATTTATGGGCTTTTTCAAACTAAAAATATTGATTTCTAATATTATCTTAAAAACTTAATTATTTCAAAAATTAATACTTTTCCATTCAGATCTCCAATGAATTGATGGCAAATCAGCCCACCTTGCATTTCCATTCGGAATTTTTACGCTACGATCAATATAAGCGGAGACATGTTGAAGAAAGTGAATTTTTAAAAAAAATAGAAAGGTCCTTCCAACTTGGACCAAAAAAAAGAATTTTTAAAAAATACAAAAAAATCATTTCTGACAGATGATTTCCACTGCAAATTTCCTCAGCTTTTCAATGGAATTTGGCGAGAAACAATCTATCTCCAATATTTCTATTAATTTCAAAAGTTTTTCATGATATAGACATGAAAAACTCACCTTTATCCATTTTACCCTTCATGTCTATTTTGCCCCACCTTCCCCTAAACAAATAGTCCCCCATGGTTATGCATTATTCACAATTTTTTTGCTGTCAGTAAGAACTAATAAAAACGAAAAAAAACAAGTGCTTGGAGACACGCGACTCGCTGGTAGTAATTTGTGGCACTTGCGACCGTTTGTTATTTATAATTTTTTTTCTCGATCCATGCACGGAAAGCCCATGACATGTTGATTGGAGCAATAATAAAATACACGGCTTTTTGTTATTTACAATATGAGAAAATTGAAAGCATGTGCACTCGCGACCATTTGTTACCAAGGCGACGATATGATCTTGGAAGAAGCAAGTCCGAATGAGCCGAAGGAGTCAAAAAGTTTGTTATTATACACATAAGGGGGGAGGCAGGTGATGGCTTGTTTGAATGTCCTGATCAAATGGAGAAGGCAAGAGAACTGAGAAACGAATAGTTTGAGGAATTCTTGTGGTCTGCGGCCTTGAGAGGTCGCTTGTATTGTGAATGGTGACGTGCTGTAATTTACAAACACGTCCAGCTCACAAGTCATGTTTTTTCAAGTGAGAGGGGAATTAGTTGCATCACAACAAATTTCCTTTTCATCATTGGACAGTACTCGATACAAATTTTCACGTAAACCCGAGACGGCCCGTCGTCGTCGTCATGATCGTCGTTTCTAATCCTTAACATGTTTTTTTTTCGCCTTGTAAAGACATGACATGGCATGTATTGATCGTTTCTATTTCTCATATGCAGCCCACATTATCCATTAAATTCATTCATGGCTATTCAAATATATCTTGTCAATGTGTCCAGTTGAATGAATGAATTAATTAATTTCTTTACATGAGAGAAAAAAAATAATTTTAAGATCATTTTTTTTATTTATTCTCATCATTTGGATATTGATTATAGGCATTGGCAAGATATATTGCTAATTTTATTTTTCTCTTTTCATTCTTCATTCGTATCAATATTATAGGATAAAAAAAATGAATAAAAACATGTTCACAGACCTCCTCGAGTGCCGTGATGGTCTGTCTACATTGTGGCATTCTTGATACAAACGTTGATGTTGTTGGTGAATTGTAATCCTCCCTCGTCTCCTCAACAAATTCACTAACTGCTATCAAACCCGGCATTTTAATTATTAATATGCAACACTTGACTGGTTGGATTTTGTGATAAAATAATGATAATAAAGAGTCAAGTGTGATTAATCACAGGTATAATAAAAATGTTATAATCATTTCAAATTTTGAAATCTACATTGGAATGTGTTTTATCACTGCATGAGAATACATATAGTTATATAGTAGTGAAATAACAAACTGTCAGCACTTGGCAAATCACAAAAGCAAGGAAGAGGTGATTGCAGGCTAGAACACACCTCTCGATTTGTCCGCCCCCACGGCCTCTCACTTGTTTTTTCTTCTGAATTTCTTTTTGTCTCCTTTTTTTTATATTTTTTATTTTTTACAAACAACAAGAAACGACAACGGAGCAAATGAAAGAGCTTGAACTGTTTTTCACCTTTTCTTATCCTTCTGCGAGATACACGCACATGATTCCTTTCTCGACATGTTATTGTGCTTTGGTACAATTATTATTCTCATAGATATATTCAATCATGATTTACATCTCCCGTTTTTACCACTTATATATCCATGTATTATTGGTTTGTAATAGCTTCATGAGACACACAATAGAGCTACTACGAGCTATGAGCAATTGTCACAGATTATCAAAGTCCACACTCGCTTTTTTCTGTTTTCTCAAATCCTTAGGAGCTTCTTATTATTATATTCTTGAAGAACGAGAAGAATACTAATTTTTCTTGCAATTGGAGAACTCTGATTGTAGCATAATTGTTGGACATGAATTGCTGGATGGTGTTTTAGTGACTAACACACATCCTTCTCAAGTCGACACTCACAATCCTCAATCAATCGGGTGCTCGGGTGCCACCGCCAGGGCAGCTCACACACATTTATATGTATACTATAATACAATCATGATAATAATTATTATTATTATTTTTATTATAGTGATAATAATAATAATGATAATAATACACTGGTTTTATTTTTTTTAATGCATATAGCATTTTTATTACACTGGGTGGGATGGAATACTTTTGTATCGGTATGGTGCTGCGCGTCAATGCTCACTTTTACTCTTTGCTTGTGCGCTTTTGTCATGAATGCGTTCGTAAATAACTCCCATGGCTTGTCGCTTAGATATATATACATGTATATATTTTCCTATCAATATTTACCCTTGACAAAATAAATTTTTTCTATTATTTTCTTTTTTTCTGTATATATTTTCTTATAGTAATAATAGTCATGTGGTGGCGTATATCATGTATATATATAGACGGAAACAAGCAGTATAGATTTATGATAAAACAAAAATGGTGGATTTGAATTCAAGTGAAAATAAAACTCGCTAGATGGCGACTGGAATTGATTTCGTGATTTTTATTATTGAATGAGAAATGTTTTATTTTATTTGATAATTGATGAAAACATGATGACAAGATCGGCATGATTAATCTCTCAATGCTCTTATTATAAACTACTATTTCTTTATATTTAATAATAATCATTACATGTATATATTAAATATTAATATAGGGGAGAGTAGGGCAAAATGGACACTGTAATGAAACGGTTGCAGATGGATTTTTTTTGATGATTCCATTGAAAAGCTGGGGAAATTTTAGCCGAAAAACAAGTGTCAGATGTATTTTTTTCGATTTTTTTGAAAATACAATATTTTTCGGGATTTTAGAGGGGTAAAAGTCTTTTCTTTTTTGAAAATTTTCAGTTTTTTGCAAATATCTCTGGTTCTATTGGTCGTAGCAATTCGGGGCTGGTCTTAAATGAAAGGTGAGCTCATTTCCCATCGATTTATGGGGTATTGAATTCAAAAATATCAATTTTTTGGAGAGTTATAGGCCAAAAACTGTTTCACGAAACTGTTTCACAAAAATGCCTATAAATACCTTAAAAATGGATATTTTTAAATTGAAAACCCTATGAATCGATGGCAAATGATCTCACCTTTCACCTCCAGTCGGAATTTTTACGCTACGACAAATAGAACCGAAGATATACTCAAAAAACTGAAAATTTTCAAAAAAAGTAAGGCTTTTTGAAGGGATTATGTTAATTGATTAAATAGAATTAACCACAATTAATCACTTCAATTATTATTTATTAATATAAATCTGTGTAATAACGATTTACATGATTTTGGATAATTTCAAATATAGAAATAGACGATTTACTTGAGATCAATAGAATTGCGACTGATCGGGTAAACCGCTTGAGACCAACTGCCCAAAACCCCCACTTGAGGTACTGGGGCAGTTGCGGGCCAGGTTCAACGACCCGGGGGTGAAACCACGCGCTGACTAAATTCGCGGGAAAATTTATTGAACGTTTGCCGCCACATACCTCCCCTAGTTGAAGAAAGTATGTTAATACTTGAAAAAAATCATTCTTTCTGCCATAAATCATTATTTTCTTAACTTAATTTAAGCTACTTAATTATTAATCAATGCGTTCTTAAAACTATATTTACAAAAATCTCTTAAAAAACTAATAATAATGATAAATACGCATGTGGGAGAAAGAATTTGAAAAAAAACTTTTGACTTTTCCTTCGAGCAAAAAATAAAAAATTAAAAAATGAAGGAAACAAAATATGTGGCGACTTGAAGTGAAAATGCCTTAGAAAAGAAAAATATTAAATTTAAAATAATAATAATAAAAAACTTTAACATTGTAAAAAAAAAAAAATATATGGAATCAAAATTTTGTTCCTCGACTATGCTTCTGATTGTCGAACACACGTCTGCAACTGGAACAAAAAATCATTAAACAAAATAATGACAAGAAATAAAAAATAAAAAATGAGAAATATAGCAAAATTGAACAAAATTATTGCTGAACAAAATTGACTGATTTTCTTGGCCGACCACGTGGCCTTGGGTTGTCTCGTTGATGCCGATATTGTCCAGCATATCCAGTGGAAGTACCAGGTATACCATCTCCTGCTCTCCACTGACCTGGCCTTGGTCTGGGTTCATGCTCTGGAGCTTCCACAGCATCTTCTGGAAGAAGATACGCTGGTTTCAACCGGTCAATTGAAACGAAAACCTCATCTCCATTTAATACAATTTTAAATGCTTTAGGAGTTCTGGCGATAACTTCATGAGGTCCCGTATACGGTGGTCTGAGAAGTCCGGCCATATTTTCGTTCCTGAGGAAAACATGAGTTGCCGTTTCCAGTTGTTGTGGAACGAATGTCGGCTTGGTACCATGTCTTGAGGTGTCCTTGGGTGCGAGATCTCGAAACTTTTCCCTCAGAGCTCGGATAAGTTGATGAGCCTGCTGATGAGTGGTTGATGGTGAAAGAAACTCGCCCGGGAGCCTCAAAGGTTCACCGAAGACCAATTCTGCAGGAGAAGCCTGGACATCTTCTTTGATGACTGCACGCATCCCCAGGAGAACAACCGGTAATGCATCGTACCAGCTGTCACCATGGCATTTGAGTGCTGCTTCTAACTGCCGGTGCATCCTTTCAACAAGGCCATTGCTTTGAGGATGGTACGTTGTCGTTGTGATGTGGCGAACACCCAGGAGTTGAGCCAGATGTTGAAACAGCTGGGATTTGAACTGTGCCCCCTGATCTGTTGTTATTCTCACAGGCATCCCAAAGATTGCAATCCAATGATGAAGTAGCGCCTCTGCTACTGCTGGAGCTGACTGATTTATCAGAGGAATCGCCATGGGAAACCTGGTAAACCTGTCTACAATGGTGAGACACGCCGAAAAACCCTTGGATGGAGGCAGGATGACCAGGTCCAGGTGAATATGCTCGAACCTGGATGTTGGGATCCTGAAGTCTGCCAGTGGTGCCCTCGTGTGCCTCTGGATCTTGTTCTTTTGACAGGGGACACAGGTCTGAGCCCAGAGTCGGCAGTCGTTCCTGATGTTCGGCCACACGTAACGTTGGGCAATCAGCTTGACCGAAGCCTTGATTCCAGGATGCGCCAAGTTATGCAGAGATAGAAAAACTCGTCTACGAAGCGATGCTGGTACGTATGGTCTTGAATTGCCTCTGGACGTGTCACAGTGAAGGCCGATTCGTGAGTCAGGATGTTCCACGAAGTTCAATTGCAGAGAGTTTTCTCTGTTTCGGAGCAATCGTTGGAGCTCTTCGTCCCGTGCTTGTTCAAAAGCAATATCTCTGTGATCTACAGCAGCAGATATGGCTTCTGTACGCGACAGGGAATCAGCAACAACGTTGTCCGATCCAGGTACATGACGAACGTCCGTGGTGAACTGGCTCACGAAGTTCAACCTTGTCCGCCGTACTGGAAGAATCTCCTCGTTCTTCTTGGTGAAGGAGTGAATCAACGGCTTGTGATCCGTGAAGATAGTAACCTGACGTCCCTCAATATAGTTCCTGAAATGCTTCACGGCTTGGTAGACTGCTTCCAGTTCACGGTCAAACGGTGAAGTGTTCCTGGACGATTCACGGAACTTCCTACTGAAGAACGCCAGAGGTTCCCAACGATGATCCACCAGTTGCTGAAGAACAGCGCCCATTGCTTCACCAGAGGCATCGGTGAAAACTCCCCATGGCACGTTGTGTCTAGGATGGGCAAGAAGAGTAGCAGCAGCCAAAGCCTCCTTGCTTGCTATGAATGCATTCTCCAGGTGTTCATTCCACTCAATGGGTTTTCTACTGTGTAGATTCGTACCCTGGAGAAGAGCATTCAGAGGAGCCAAGAGCTCTGCTGCTGATTTAATATTTTTGCGGTAAAAATTTATCATACCCAAAAATCTGCGAAGTTCCTTGATGTTCTTCGGCTGAGGGAAATCCTGAATGGCCTTGACTTTTTCAGGGTTTGGCTTGATCCCATCTTTATTGACAAGATGGCCGAGAAAAAGGACTTCAGGTTGACCCAAGACCGTCTTCTCAAGATTTACGACAAGCCCCACTTCCTTCAGCCTGTTGAAAAGGATCTCCAAGTGCTCCAAATGCTGCTCCTCAGACGATGATGCTATAAGAAGGTCATCAATGTAAGCATAGGTAAAATCTAAATCACGAGTTACCTCATCAATGAACCGCTGAAAAGTTTGAGCAGCATTCCTGAGCCCAAACGTCATCTGAGGGAATTCAAACAGACCGAAGGGAGTGATGATGGCTGTCTTCTTGATGTCTTCTGGAGCTACCGGTATCTGGTTGAATGCCCGTACCAGGTCCACCGTGGAGAAGATTGTTGTTCCAGCTAATTGTGCGGTGAAATCCTCTAAGAAACGGACCGGATACTTGTCTGGAATTGTGCGAGCATTCAATAAACGATAGTCTCCACAAGGTCTCCAAGCTCCACCTTTCTTGGGTGCCAGGTGAAGTGGAGAAGACCAAGGACTATCGGATCTTCGAGCAATTCCAAGTTCTGTCATCTTCTCGAATTCATGCTGAGCTATCTTCAGCTTCTCGGGTGCTAATCTTCTAGCACGAGAAGAGACTGGTGGCCCAGAAGTTGTCTTGATATGATGAAGCGTTGAATGATTGGTGGAGCACAGCTTCCCACTTGGTTTCGCGAGTTCTGGGAATTTTTTTAACAACTCCCAGAAGATTGATGAATGTTCCACCTGCATGAGCTTCACTGAGTTCACAGAAGCAGCATCGAAGGAGCCCTTTGATGATAATCCAGTGGTGCCATCACGAAGGCACTGATTCTTCAGATCAACCAACAGACCATGGTGGCGAAGAAAGTCTGCTCCGATGATTGGTGTAGAAACATTGGCCACGATGAATCGCCAAGGAAAATCTCTTCGAAGATTGAGGCTGACCGTGATGACTTCAGTGCCATACGTGTCAATTGCTGAGTTGTTGGCGGCCAACAGACGGTACTCGCTAGGTCTGACTCTTCTATTACTGCCTGGAGGCAATACGGAGACGTCAGATCCTGTATCAACGAGAAAACGTCTGTTGGTGGCTTTATCTGTGATGAAGAGACGGCTTGACTGAGGAATAGAGTCATTGACCGTCTTCAATGACTCGCAGTGCTGTTTTTTTGTTTCCAGGTACACCCCTCATCACCGCATTTGGTGGCCTTGGCACCAAAGTTTCTGTGATACCAGCACAGTGAGAAATCCTTCCTGTTCTGCGACCTTGAGCGACCAGAGTTGGAGGAAGATCCATTTTCTGATTGATCCCTGCGTTGAGAGGATCTGGATCTGTTATTGCTCTTCTTCTTGTTTTGTCTCTGGCTGTTGTTGGTCGTCAGCTTCTTGATCTCTGATATTAACTGGACCAGAAGAGTATCAGTGTTGGAAGAAGTTGGAGTCGAGGCTAATTGTGTGGCTGCGACCTGTGCTGGTTGAAGAACTTCCATAATTCTGTCTGCAGCTTCAGCAAGGTCAGCCACCTCCACTTGGTCTTGAGCAGCCAGACAAGCTCGAACCTGTGTTGGTAGATGACTGAGCCAACGCGATTTCAGGATATTTGAAGCAAGGTCTGGGACCAAAGAGTTAAGATGTCTGAGGTGTTGACTAGGCTTCCTGTCCCCCAGTGACTCGCGATCCAGCAGCTGATTCAACCTCGCATCTTCTGAAGCACTGAAACATCTTATAATGGCAATTTTTAAATCTGTATAGGGTTGTTGATTTTTAGGATTAGTGATAAGTGATTCCACTTCTGCCGCAACCTTGGACTCAATGTGTGGGACAACCAGCCTGAATTGATCCACTTCCCTGATTATGCCGTACATCTCGAACTGGAGTTCAATTTGCGTGAACCACAGAGTTGGTCTCTCTGAATTGAACGGCTGTACAAAAATTCGCGGGATAGTTGGCGCTTCATTGATTGATCCTCCTGGCACTGCGGGTGGAATGGCCTGTAATCTACCAGCAGCCAGCAGTCGTTGTTGTTTCAGCAGCTCCGCCTGTTGTTTCTCCAACTCCGCCTGTTGTTTTTCCAACTCCGCCTGTTGTTTCTGCAACTCCACCTGTTGTTGAGCAATTTTGGCTTTTTCTGCCTCAGCCTCATCGGGTTTTTTGTCCGTCATGATTTTTCTTTTATTTTAAGTTGAAATAAAAGAAAAATAATTGACACGAATGGGAAAATGATGAGGAATTGGAATGAGAATTTAAATTTTGAAATCAATTTAATTTTGATTTTAATTTCGTTTTAAATTACGCGAGATTGATTGAATTTATTTTATTTCAATTCCGAGTATTTTATTTTATTTCCGAGAATTTTAATATCATTTCGAAGAATATCACTTTGAATTCCGTGTATTTTATTTTATTTTATCGAATTTCTTTCTCTCTCGATTTATTTTATTTCAGAATATTATTTGTGCAGTTTTTTTTTTTTTATTCGTACACCTGTCACTCACCGTGGTCACCTGTGTTATTGTCTCAATACATTGAACTTGACGCGCGGGAGATTTTCGACAACGGCCTTGCGCGAGTTATTTTTATCTCGAATAAAAACGAATTTTCAGTAATTGGAGTAAAAAAGAAATATAATATAAAACTTTTATTTCTAGCACTCTCGATGTCTTTGCACAAACAAAAAAAAAATATCTTTAAACACTAATTTAATGTCTTGAAATTAATACTAATTAATCTAATATTGTCTATTTTAATACTAATCACTAATTAATAGTCTTACACTTAATAATGCACTGGGTATTGCAAAAGAAAGAAATAGAAAATTTTTAATAATTGAACGTGTTCATTAGCGTCTATGAATTAGTTATAGTCTCAACTGAATTCACGCACTTTCCACTTTTTGAAAAAAAATTTCGGGGTCACCAATTTGAAGGGATTATGTTAATTGATTAAATAGAATTAACCACAATTAATCACTTCAATTATTATTTATTAATATAAATCTGTGTAATAACGATTTACATGATTTTGGATAATTTCAAATATAGAAATAGACGATTTACTTGAGATCAATAGAATTGCGACTGATCGGGTAAACCGCTTGAGACCAACTGCCCAAAACCCCCACTTGAGGTACTGGGGCAGTTGCGGGCCAGGTTCAACGACCCGGGGGTGAAACCACGCGCTGACTAAATTCGCGGGAAAATTTATTGAACGTTTGCCGCCACATTTTACCCCTCTAAAATGCTGAAAAAAGTCAAAATCGCCAAAAATTCAAAAGAATTAATTCCAAAACTTGATTCCCGTCTGAAATTTCCTCAGTTTTCCAACGGAATCATCAAAAACAATCTGACGCCAATATATCTATTAATTTCAAGAGTTATCCATAATATTTGCCTAAAAATTTGATGTGTCCATCTTACCCCTGATGTCCATTTTGCCCCACTCTCCCCTATATGAAAGTAAAGATATCTTACTCTGACAGGTATACTCCATACTATTTCATTTTTTATTTATAAAACTTGCAATAATCCTCAACACAAATTAAAAGATACGTTTTCATTTGAAAAAAAAGGAATCATCATATATTTTCGCCCATGCCATCGCTTTCTGTAACAAGGGCTCTTTCCAAAATGACACGACCTTCTTTATAGCGTTGATTGTCATCAGTAGCAAATTCGTACACCCAACCGAGTTTGGCATCACAATTTTTACAGCTCACATCACGTACCATGTGTCTTCCAGTTAACATGACACGATCCTGAATTTCACTGACAATGACAGAAGGCAATGATAATAATAAAGCTTGGATAATAATAATTTTTTCTGATTAATTTTTTTAAACTTGAATTGGCCATACCTGTAGTTTAGATTTACAACTTTGTTGAAGAGAAAAGCTCGTCCAGTTGCTCCTGTAAATCGTGTACTGATCAGCTGTCCTCTGTTTGTGAGATTAGTGTCACAAGAAGCACAAGAAAATAAACGGGTACCTCCAATGTGCTCCAAAAATATAACCCCCATTATTTGTTGAACTTATATGACACACAAGTTCCTAGGATAATTCTCAAAGTAGCAGTGGGTAAAGAAATAATTGAAATGATTTAGTGCCTCGTCTGACTGTCATGAACTTGTTTCTTTCCGTTTTTTTGTAATATGAGATTGTATATCTACAACATGTCTGCCATCATTTTTCTATTATCGTCCAAGTCATTTTTTTTTAAGTAAAAGTATATGAAATGATGACAAGAAGAGAGAGAGAGAGAGAGATAGAGATGACAAGAGTAAGAGATAAATAATCAAGATGGCGCCTCCTTCTCTATGGCCAAGTTCAAGTGGTACGTGTGTTTGCGCGAAAAACGTGCAAGTGTGTGCTCCAAAATAAATGCCGTGAATTAATTTTTTTAAAAATTCCAACAAAGATAAAAATAAATGATCTTAATTAATCATAATTGAGGATATCATAAGAGATATGGAGTTATATGTTTAACAAATGAATTAATACAAGCCCTGACTCATTAATTAGACTAGTGTCCTCGAAAATGGCGGAGATTGTTAATTTTTCAGTGTTTACAAACGATGGTATTACCTGTAGTAGTAATAGTAGTAGTAGTAATAACAATAGTACAGATTTATTGCAACAGGCATTCCAAGAGGTAGTCGATGATGATGCTGATGAACGTGAAAATGAATTTGTCGCATTTTTTAAAGATGAAAGTGGAAATCATCAAACAATTAGGCTAACACGAGAGCAAGCAACTGGACTTGGATTAACATTTGAGGTTGATTCATTAATTGATAAAACTAATTGCCTGAATTATCAGCAGGAGCAGGAGCATCTTCTGAATGACATTGAAAGTGTCACTACTGGTAGTATAAAAATAAATGAGGAGCATCATGAAAATATGAATCAAATTGAATTTCCAGTTACTTGTGAATGGATTAGTCATGCTGAAACGATTGGCAGTGATACTCCAAGAAAAAACAACCAGCAAGCTGCTCGTGCTATGAATGAAATGGATGAAGAACTCGGCGAGGCAATTGGTGAAAAAACAACAAGAGGATATCTGCTTCAAAATCTTAAATTTGTGGGTAAAAAGGATAGCCGGGAAGCATCAATAATTAATCAACAGGATGCAATACCTATTCATCGTTCACCAATTACACTTCCACAGTCCCAGCAATACATGGTGAAACCAGCACAAACTATTTTGAAAACTGGGAAGAATATTAAATTACTAGATGGCACGAGCAATAAAATACAAATATTAAATACCTCAGTACAGAGTACTACTAATGCTCCTCAAAATTCTCTGCTTTATCAAAAATCAAATTTTCATTCAAATGGCCTAAATATTCAAACAATTAAAAATACACAAATAACGTCTCAAATTATCAATGGAAATTCGATTATGAATGGAACTAATGGACAGATACGCATGTCACCATTGATTAAAACAGCGCAAAACATTCAGCGAGGAGGAAATTCTCAACAATTCTTTACATCGATATCAAAGACGACAGAGCCAGCAAGGAATTTCAAAACGCACATATCAATTAATAAAACTAATTTAGTACCACCATTGTTGAAATCATCATCATCAGTACCAGTAACGCAAATAGCAAGAAATGGAAATTTAGTTAAAACAACCATGGTAAATCAAACGAAAGCAGCTAATGCACAAATTATATTTAAAACAACACCAAAATTAAAGACACAGGACTTAAAAACAGTCATGGCAAATAATGGCAACGCTGCTGTACGCCATACAAATGCACAATTATCATCGACCTCAGTATCTATCTTGAAACCACAAACAAAAGTAGCATTTACAAATTCAAATAAACAAAACATGATATCTCAGGCAACGAAACTCATTAAAAAAGTTTCATCAAGTCCACAGACGACAATTGAGCATAAAGTTATAAAAAATTCACTGCAGAATCCAACGAATTTACAGTGTTTACATGGTAATTTATTATCTTTAAAAAATAATAATCAAGTTAAATCTATTGATACGAATCATGTTATTGCTGCTGCTGCTGCCAGTAATGAGAATGGAGTCAAGTCGATGAAAAAGAATTTGAAAGCAACAGGAGAACGACAAAATTCTGTAACTACATTGCAAAATGATATAAAAAATGGAAACAAGTCAAATGGTGGTGGTGCTGCTGCTGCTGCTGCTGCTGCTACTGATAATGCGATTCAACTTGTTCAGCAGGGGCATACATTTCACAGTACACAGAAACTAACCAAGACACAATTGAAGCAGATAGCTCATGTATTGCAACAACGAGGTCATGAGGAATCGTCGTCAATATCAAAGGAAAAAGTCGTTTATAGGGTAGTTTTCCCGGAAGAATTGGACTTGAGGATCAGGAATCCGAGTAATAATCTATTGAAAGGAGCAAGGGGAAAACGTGGAAGACCAAAGAAGACTCCAACAATGCGGAATACGGCTCCGATAAAGACTGGAATGACTGACGAGGAGACGGAGGAATTGAAGGTAAAACCTGCAAAAGACATGAAGATATTTGAACTTTTTATTCTATTTTTATTTTATTTATTCATTTATTTATTTGCAGGAGGAACGTAAGAAAGTTGTTGCTCGCACAAGGTCGGGGCGATTATCACGACCCCCAAGACACATGGTACGTGATTATAAGCATCTCCATCCTGTGGATTTTATGCAACCGGATTTGGATGATTCTGATGGTGGTTACAGTGATTACAACACGAATACCATGATAAATGGTAAAGCAGAGAATTTAGAGCAGAATAAAGAGCTATTAGCTGGCCTTGAAGTACCAAAACGCAAAGTATCAACACACTTTCGTTGTTCAACGTGCAATAAGATTTATTTGGGCCGTGCTAGAATGGCAAAACACTTTGAATTGTATCCAGATCATGGAAGTCTTGAGTCATTGCCGCCGTCTACAACAGGATTGACAACAAATGGATTTACTGATCATGGTGATAATAAGAAGTCATTATCATCAATTCCTGTTGATTCGTTTAAGCGCAAAGGAAAGAAGCGAGGACCCTGGGCTTATGTGACACCAGAAGAAAAATCAGAAAGAAGACAAGCGAAACTGAGGGAAGCACTGTCAGTTTGTGACAGTGGTGAAATTTCAAAAATTGCCGCTAAACCAGTACTCAATGCTCAATCCTTGTATGATTTAATGACAATTAAATCTGACAATAATGTCAGAGTTTTTTTGGATGAGTTAAAAGTTTTTATGGAAAAAATACGTGAACAAGCAGGGATCATGTTATCACCAATTAGTGATAAAGAGAAAAAGGAGAAGAATCTCATTGATTTGGGAGATGAATTGTTGTGTGATGCATTAGGCCTTGTACCAGGAATTTACAGTGTTAATGATCATGTTTTCAAAAAACCAGAAGCTGATAATTTACCAGATCCAACTGGTCCAGTTTCTAGCGAGCCACCTATTAAATTACAAAAATTACACAACGACGAGGGCAAAGAGAATATCGAAGAGAGATTGTCCAGTGGGTTTTCAGAGAGCTCTGACTTGAGCATCTCTGATTTCTTGACTGAAAGAAAAAATGATTCAAATTGTCCGGAAGTTCTTACAGCATTGACACTAATGCCACGCAATCCAAGCCCAGTAATAACTGAGGCAAATAAAAATAATATCTCGAAATTATTAATTTCAAGTCCACAAATTCAGAGACAAATATCAGATAATCCAGGCTTTCAGAAAGTTGATATTAATGCTTCAAAAAGTACTTGTTATAGTAAAATTGATTCTACTCGAGAGGGCTTGACGAAATTGACCAATGGCATAAATATATCGGATTGTTCCCAAGTCTTTACCAAGTTGGAAAATAATTTTGAACATGCCAAGATGGAAATAACGCAGCAGCAGCAGCAAACATTCATAAAACTTGAACCGATCCAGCAGAATTTCATTAAATTGGAGAATGGTGACACAACTGTCGGTACTTATGCAAAGAAGAACACATGTGATTTGAGAGACGAGCTAGATCATGATAATTTTCACAATTTAACTGATACAACACAAAATTTTGCCAAGGGGTTTCAAAAAATTATATCAAATAGAATAGTAACTATGAATAATCATGCACAAGCTGATTGCGAGAAAGTAGATGCATTGAACAGTATAAAAACCGTTTGTAAAGTTGAATCGAATAATATGCAAATGCTCCAGGATTCTGTACCCATGATAGCGAATAACTGTGATCATGCTGATGGTATTTTCGGTAGTACTGATAATCTCGATCACATGGGCCATTTAGATTACAGCGTCGTTATGGATAAACACTTGATTATGGATGAAAAATTAGTTGAACAATTACACTTGGTTGATCAATCAAATTTAGTTGATGAGTTAGTCTCTGAGAGATTAAAAAACATCATGTCAGATAATATTTTGGATAATAATTTGATGCCAAATAGTACTAATTTAGTTACTGAACTTGATTTTGAGGCAATAAGTGAGGAATTTAATCGAAATACTAGTAGTTGATTTTACATGTTTTTTCATATTATTTCGTGCTATTTATATGCACAATTCATATCCTTTTAATATGCTATCTTGAAATTTATTGGGATTAATTAGTATTGTAAAAATTAAAATTTATAGATTATTATATGAATAATTTTCGTGAATTGGTAATGGATCTCCCAGCATTTGCTTCAGTGAAGCTTTCTTTTCATATTTGTTTTCTTTTCTACAATTCTTTTATATTTATCGAATAAAAGTTACAATATCGGCATGCGATGAAAAAAAAAAATCCTTCATATGATGGGTAGGGTGAAAATGAGAGATCAAAAATTTTAGACATGTATAACATGGAGAATTTCCTCAGTTTGTTTAATGGAATCGTTGAAAGAAATCCCTCTCAACCTGTTTAATTGGAATGTCCATTTTATACCCCACTTTCCCTTATATTTGTTTTTTATTCAATCGTGAAGTGGTTATTTTCAACTGGAGTATCATTATTCCTCATTAAAATTTACGAATTTACGTAAAAATGTCTGGTAAATGATACAATTAAAGCTAGTCTTCACAGTGTGCTGAAAAGGTTCAATGAAACTTTTTTATTACTAATAATTTCTTTATTTTCGATCTCTTAGTTAATTTTTTTTTCTCACATGTTAAAAATAATATATCTGGAAATCTACTTAACTATCTTAAATTCACTCTTTCTAGAGTCTGATGTATGAAATGAACAAGGCGAAAAAAATGAGCTGATTTATTTAAATTATTCCAAAACTGTAAATAATTGTACAGCATTCGGTAATAGCACTTAAATATACATGCGTATGAACGTATGTATGACGTAGAATATAAGTTTAATGAAATGGTGTTTATTGTAGAGAGAGAGAGAGAAAATCATTGAGCGAGATATGAAAAGTTTTTCATTCTTTTCATAGTAATATGAATGAGCGCATCTTATCTGAATTTTGGTAGCAACCCTATCTGTAATTCCTGCATTTAATATATTATCAGATATATGTAATAATTGTAATAATTTTCATTCGCAATTATTTTTTTAATTCAAGTTAATCAAGAGTCGATAATAATGATAGGATTATTTTGATACAATGTGAAATATTCCATCCATAGAGAATTGAAATTTCCTCAAAGCATGTCTGTATTATAGGACATAAAATTATATATAAGATAAATAATAATTGAAGAAGCAATAAAGAGATTGAATGCTCAAATAGGTGGAAAAGAGTTCAATTACTACAGTGTTTTTAAATTAACACTGAAATTAACCGATATTGTAGTAGCGGCGTTACATAAATGTGCAAAAAGAAGAAAAAAAACGTATGAAAATAAAATTCCATGTTCTAACGTTTTTTCATTGTAAAAAAAACATTTATTCACCTGTGTCCAGTTTCAGTGAGTAATGATTCCAAGTCTACATGGAGATCATGGGGAATCATGGGTTGATGAACCCATGCAGCTAGATGCAACATCTTCCAAGAATCATGAGAATCATGCGCAACATGTTCCAGTATTTTTCTTTTTATCTCTGCCTCACTTTTGTAAGAGTTGTATATCAATTGGGTAATTTTCACTGTCAAATTACAAGAATATATAATAATAAAATATTATTAAAAAAAATATAGCTCTATTATTGTTGGTTTCCTTCTTACCAAATCGTTCATTCGGCCATGTAAGGAATAAAACATGAGGTCCTTTGTGCAATGATATTGCAGCATTCATTTGATGAAATATTAATTTTAAATGTAATACGACTTGATCCTGTGAATTTTGAATTGAAGATAGAGAGACAAATAAACATGTTAAAAAATGAATGAATAAACGAGAAGGATCTGAGATTTTCAGGTTGTTTTCAAAAGATAAAATTGATCAATTGGACTTTTATGAAATTACCAATTGTATTACATCTCTTTCTAATTCATCGCACATGTCCTGCAGACCTTCTGGATATGATTCATCAACCTTTAATGCAGTTATGTTCTTCAATAAAGTGACTCCATGAATGTGAATATTATTCCATTGTTGTACACTGGAATGAATCGTCGCTGCAAGATCTTTAATAATTCTCGGGGTACCGGTCAAATTTTTGTGCGGTGAGGCCTTCGGTGATGCTAAATCAACCGCAAAAACATGAGAATAGCTCAATTGTGCCGAATATGTAAATATTATTTAAATGACAACAATAATAAATGGAATAAACTTACTAATTACCAATGAAAAGTTGTCCATTATTCAAAACTCTTATCTGATTTTCGTAATTTTTCTTTTTAGAACGGAGCAAACCTTGTGTTGAAATATCATGAACCAAGAGGACTTTTCTTTTCTTTTTTTTCTTCTAGTATATTAATATATAAATGATAAATGATGATATAGTTGATAGTACGGTTGACCTAACCTCAAAGACAAACGTGTATTTCCGTGCATTCAAATCATCATTTATATATGAATTGTCGTCCCTTCTCAATGATTCACGTTTGCTTGCTAAAATACTCGGCTTGACTGCTAAATTATAAAAGAGAAGAAAAATGGGGAAATGCAGAAGAGAATCATGTTTTTTTTTTTAATGATTGCAGCAAACATCAATAATAATACAATAAATTAGCATAACTTGTTATTCCATATCAACTATTAATTACGAAATAATGCAATATATTCACAATTTTGAATGATTTTCCAAGTGAATTACTGCAATGACTAGATGAAATAATTCATTGAAATTGATAATAAAATAAAAAATATTATAAATAATAATTGGAGTTGGTGATGAGGTCACGAGCCCATTCTGTATTATTGCGTGTGAAAAGCGAGCTAACGCGAGAGAGAGACTCCGGTGCGCGATGAGAGGTTCTCGTTGCTTTTGTTTGGAGAACGGTTTCAAAGTGAACAAGGTCATACCAGGTAAAATGGCAGTATAGAGTTGACGGTGCACATGAAGAGTTAGATACTTGGCCGGTTACCTTTGTAATTTTATCATGAAATTTACGCTCTCGTCTGGGCGTCAAGCGTTTATTTTACCATTATAATTCTAATGATTCATTTTTTCAAGCGCTTGCATTTGATTGAAAAAAAAAAAAAACAAACAAAATAATCGCCAATTAACTAGTTTCAATTGCAAGATATTTTGAATGACAATAACAGATATACGAGGAAATTTAAATTGTTTTTCCATCACACGCGAAAAACCTGAAAGTCCTGCACGGACAAGTAAGGTCTCGAAAATTATCTCCTCTTCTCCAGTATAATAATATTTTCATTATTATACTGTCTTGTGTGGTGATATTCTGTGTGTCTGTGTGACGTAACAAGTGTCATGATAAACGAGTGTTCTCTCGTATCGTTTTTATATCATCATCAGATAAAAGAAAATATATATACATACGGGAGAGTCAGTGAGAAAATAAAATTCACTTCTACTATCTTTTAGGTGTTTCAGTATCAGGCCGACTTCCTGATAATATACACTTATCAATTTTGCAATTAAAAGTAAACGAGAAAGCATCAAAATGAAAATGGAGGTCAGTTTAATTTTTATTTTGTAAATTGAAATAGAATGTAAATTAACTGATAACTTCGGCCAGTGATAATCATATTAATAAATATTCAATGGAGTCAATTAGTAGTTGCGCGTAGATTGTGGAAATTTTCAAAGTTATTATCCATGTGTGTAGACATGTTATTAAACGGGATATTTCACTCGTTCTTCAACATGTCGAATGGCAATACTCTCTTGCATGTTCCTGAACTTTCGGCCCCTTAACCCGACCTTAATCATTGAGACTTATCAGTATTTATAATCTTTGCATATTATATATTCAAAAATGAATGAACAAGGAGAAAGAATTGCAACAACTGTACGACATGCTCTCAATAGGTGTATCGAGGAATTGAAAGACTCAACTATTCAAATTGATTCATATATTTTTTTTTCTTTCCCTGAATATCACTTGGCAAGTTCATAGTGCGTGTCGAAAAATTACCGTGAGCTACGTACTGTCGGGTCAAGTCAATTGCTCTACGAACAATGGAAAATGAGTGGAAATAATATTTGCGACCGTGTTGCATTCAGAAATATTATAAATGAATAATTATGAATATTCGTCACGGATAATTCCCCGTGAAATTGGGCATTAATGTTTGGAAAGAAAATAAAATATTCGTTCTCCATAACTTTCACCGGTATCAAACACGAAAAAAAAAACGGTGAAAAGAAAAAATAAACTATCAACTTGATCATGATCTTTCTCCTACTCTTTCTGGACATACGCCCATGTCATAAGATGTGTGGCCCATTTTTTTTACCTCTCTTGTCGTCTCTCCGACCAATTTTATTTTTATTTTTTTAAATCCTTTTTTCACTTCTTTAGAAAGGAAACAGGCAACACGGGTTACAGTTAGTCTGTGTGCGCGCTTCGTAGCATCGACTCCTTAAGCATTCCACGACGTCGGTGGCTCATGTTGCTCACTGAGGCATAACGTCTGCATTTATTAACATTTTTTTAATCTCTTTTTTTTTTATTGTTAGGGAGCAATAAATTGATATTCAATAAACGCGGAATGAAGAATTATCAATTGATTCACTAAATTTACAAAGGAGTAGCGTAGTAAGGAAAGAAGGGAATAATTAAAACGACAATAGTAGCGAATTGTGTCTTTCCCAGGCTGATCATAGAAGGGAGCAGTTGAAACGCGCAACTGACAGGATTCAGCGGGAAATTGAGGAGGTCACTGAGCGGGAACACGAGCTAAGAAACGTTGGGAGTATAAAGACAACCTCAGACGAGACAGTAGACTCCAAGGTAACTCTTCAACTGTTTCACATAATTTTATTTTTTGGTATTAGAAGAAAAAAAATTTTCTCAGTGAAAGAAAACCGAGACACGCAAAATGCTATATATTGTCAACGTTTGAAAAAAAAACTCTTAAAGTGAACGGATTATATGATATTTACCCAACAACAAAACTTGATCATCTCTTTGATTTATTATATATATATTTTCGTTAATCATAATTGAAAAAATGATTAATTGAGGTAATCAAGTTTTGTTGTATGAAATATTGTGAATTAGTTTGGGTAATACTAAGAGGCTTTACGAATTGAATGAATGGGAAATAGGAACTCTAGAGTATAATATACATGAGCTATTGTCCTGCTCACAAGTTTTCATAATTCAATATTCTATTGACACTTGACATGTGTCCAGAGTAGAGGGGCATTTATTACTTGAGTAACAGGATTTAATTAGAGAGTGAAAGCTTGTATTGATGATTCTTTTTCCATAATTTCTGTACTCGGAGAATTTATAACAAGGATTTCATGTAATCATATATTGGTACATGAGAAAATTACGTTCATAGAATCACCGTAGAAATAACGTAACAGCCAGCCAAGTCAAAGAGGTGTTTACAGAACCGAGACTTGCATGAAAAATTTTCCTCACGTAGACGGGTATTATACAAATCTCCATCACGTACCGAGAAAGAAAAACATTTTGATTTCGAATTATATACAATTAATCTATTCCTTTGGAAGATATTATCACGAGTGAAATTATTTCACATTAATTTTTGCCATGTAAATCATGGAAATTGAGATATTTAATACTATTAATTATTAATTGGCCAACATGATGGTTTCAAAGCTTTGCTATTTCATCGAAGAAGAAAAAGAAAAAGACTGGATCATGCTAAAATTTTGGGTGAAAGTTGATAATTTTTTTTTTGGATGAAAACAGGTTCGCCGGATGCCACAGGCTCTCATATCAGGTAAATTGAAGAGAACAACATCGACGCCACAAATACTTGAATCAACTCCATTGAATCCATTAACAACACAAAGTTTAAAACCTAAAATGACGAACGGCGTAATATCAGTTAGAACAACACCACAACCGTTGCGTTTTGCTACATCACCAAGTCAAAGAGGACTTATGCACAGATTTTTAGCTACCCGTGGAAAAATTCATCGCTCAAATGGAATAAGTGGAGATTATACGCCCACTCCAACTATTGTATTAAATCCATTAAGTGTCAAAGCACTCGGTAGAAGTTTGAGCAACAATAATAATAATAATAATAATAATAAAAATAATAATCATGATAATGATTATTGTGCTAATGAGGATGAGCCGAAGAAGCCACCAGTTAGGAAGGGATATGTCCCAGTTGAGGAAAAAATTCAGAAGGAGCTCAATGAGATGAAGGAACGTGAAAATGAATTAAGGTAATTGTCATCATGATTTTCTCAGAATAAATTACAGGAAGAATATTACAGTCTTTCTTTTTCTTTTTCTTCAAGACTGATGAGGTCAAGAATGTTAGCCAAGTCCCAGCCAAATTTACTTGACATAAATGACAACGACTCGGATATTTACGATGGCTCGAATTCTCTGAGAAGTTGTACGTCATCGAATACTCTGAATGATGACGAGTCCGACAAGGAGCAGCACAAAGAAAAACACAAGGTAATTTTTCATTATTTATTGATAAATACATAATTCATGTTTATTTAATAATAATAAAGAGTCATAATAGATGAATTCATGAACTATTCTAGCCTAATCCAAGACGCAGGAGTACTTTGATTGCCCAGTGGGAGAATCTTATTGCTGCCAAAAAGGATGTCAATGAGAATGGCCACGAAATTGAGAATACATGCTAATTTAATTATTCTATATTAATTAATCATGTATGCTACAGGATGGCAGACATTTATGAATCATGATTTTCAGTATTAATTTAATAGCTGAGTCATCGCGTAATGTAAAAATGATTTTTTGGCCACCACAATTATAAGACGAAGAAATTGGTTGATTTGTTTTTTCAAGCAGCTTCTCTTGTCCTTATTAGAATTATCACATGCATGTTTCTCCTTACTCAGATTAATTTAGTCAAAAGTGGTATTCACGTGGTGATGCCCTGCAAAATGTGACTCATAATTAAAAAAACTCAAGTGCAATTTTTGAAATGAGAATAGAAATAAATAGAAAAGCTTCATTTGAAATTAAAAGGAATTCATGAATTTCTTGAGTTTGAAATTTTCCGGTGAAGGTTTAAATAGCGCATGTTAAATTTGAAAAAAATATATATATATTTATAATTGTACTCTATAAATTATTGTAATTATTTAATGACTAACTATCATAAAAATTATAATAAAAATGAAATATTGAAAAAATTGATCAAAATTATCATGAGAAAATATTCACATTGTTATCAACAGGAAAAAGGAATATTCACAAGTAGCTAGACGGCGCTAGGCATGTCTGTGGTAACCGCGTGGGTTTTTGAATGCGCTTGCGCTTTGTTACAAGCAGAAATTAGTACTCGATCATAAGGCTTGGGAATGAGAAATCCATCCAATGTCAATAAATATTCGGCTCCTGCTCAAATTAATCAGAAAAAATTTCGTTTACTCGTCGAGTTAATGCAAGTGGATGCTGATAATCCGTGGAGGCTTGCACCGAGCGGGCTTTTCGAATCGTGTATCTACCATAAGTTATTATTAGATTGTAAAGGAGATTAGACTATTGAGTTGGGTGAATCGTTAATAGTACTCTCTATATATACCTGGAAACATGCCCTTGGCAAATATAATTGAATCCATAATGAGAGAGAATTCTGTTGATAATAATTTTTTTTTTTTGAGGATATCATAATGCAAATGTGAGAAAAGGGTAGAGGAGAATAGATTTTTCGGGCAGTCGCAGTATACAATTTTCTATATACCCCTTAGTTAAGTTTTCACGATGGCGGGGAGGGTGTCCGCGCACTCTGTACGGACGGATCGATGCTGGAAATAGCTCAGGGGCCCCCAAGTACGAGGTGAGTTGCCTACGCCAAGTGCCAGAGCCTCCTCGGCTCTCTTCGTTCGGTGGAAAAAAAATAAGGTCCGAATACATATATATATATATAAGTTGATTGATTTATTTATTTATTTATATATATATATGTATACTTTAAGCATAATTCTAATTCTTATCAAAAACGGATTAAATCAATAAATTCAACATGTAAAATATATAAAGTAAATTTGTGAACTGTTGTACATTTTTTCTCGTCTTACATTTTGTGATATCGCGCAATCTCAAACGTGATTCGCCTCGACGACCTTATCTCTTTCTGGTTATCTATTAATTTATTTATATATTTTTTTTTTTCCAATAATAATTTCCATTAAACTGTTTTAAATCACATATCCCTCGCTCTCATGGTGATCCTCTAATCAGGGGATGATGAAGCTAACGCTATGTGCAACGTACAAATGTGGCTCATGAGGCTTGATTCGTAAGTACCATACACCCACTCGCTTGGGAGGTAAAGAAAAAAAAAATGAATACGAAGGGACTTGTTAAAGGTAGATTGCCCCCACTTGTGCATCAGTCAAATGTCCGAGTGAAAAACTATTTATTAGCTAGTCTTGGTTTAGTAATTGGTATAGTGGTGAACAAGTTGATAGTTGAAGGAGACATGCTTGCCTATTAATTTTATCATGATAAATTTTTAGATTATAATTTCTATAAATCTATAGACAAGACAAGGACATCAGTCCTTGGCTGTGAAGATATAGAAACCTCCTTTCTATTAATGGGACATTTACCAACTCCCACACGGGTTTCAAAATGAAAATCACCGAAAAATCAGTAAATTCATTCTCCTCTCTGGCTGATCATGATAGATACCGGCTTGCTACAATCATGTGTCAATTATGGCAATCAAAGGATTACCAAAAGCCGACTCTAATTCTTATTAAAAAATAAAATTTTCTCCATGTAAAAATTAGATGAGTATATGACACCTCTTCCTTCTCTTGCTCCAGAGAACAACTACTCCCCAACTACTTCTGTATACTTCGGTTTCTATTGCCTTCATTGAACGTTTCTCTTTGGCCCCACCGACAGTTCGACTCCTCCAAGTAACGATCGATAATCTCAAAAACAGCATGCTCGACAATTCAAATAACCAACTGGGTCAAATTCGATTATCCATACTTATCCAAATATCTTTCAAACTGATCCATTATATTTCAAGTAATCATGTTTCATTAGTCATCAATTTTTCCGTTGTTGCTCCGTTTTTCTCTGCGTTTTCCTTGCACAATCGCATCTTTTATATTAATTACAAAACGAGCGCAACTGAAATTTCTCCAAAAAATTACGAGCATGCGGTGTCTAGCTCAGTCGTGACGTTTTCCACTGGAAGCAGTTGTTGCCGTCAGTATCGATTACAGTTGTCCAACGGCCGGGTTTCCACTTGCCACATAATTCCATCATGCTCGTGTACTTGGTTCCCTGCCACTTCATTAGTGTACATTGGGGGCTTGTGCATTATGCCTGTAATTACAGGTATTTTTGAAAATGTCAAATGCATAATTATCTTTTATAATCATGATGAAGAAGAAGAAGAAGAAGAAGGATTTGGTTGAATAATAATTTTAGTATTGTAAGAGTTGTGATTGAAATGTATCTTGCCTCCAGATTACTCGGAGCTAAATTCGTATTTATAGCACGAGTGTATCATGGGGTGTATTATTGATTGTTCCCTTTTTCTATTAGTTTACAGGGAAAACTTGAATGAAAAAGACGGGGTGAGACGGACATGTGAAAGATGGAGTAGAAATGGACATGCCAATAAAACGGCTTTCGATTGTTTAGTTTTTTTTGTTAAACAATTCCATTGAAAAACTGGGCACATTTTTTTCGCAAGTTTTACTTTTATAGTCAAACCATTTGAAGGGCCCAGCTTTCCATTTTCGGGAAAATTCACTGTTTTCTGAATTCACTTTTCTCCATTTTTATTGCGAGCACCTGGGATCATGTGATGGCATGTGGTTCATTTATTTTTCAAAATGAATTTTCATTCACAAGCATGTTTTAAATTGGTAAGTTTTTCAATGAAATGATGGAGAAAAAAAAATGATCTCAAGTCATTTCATGGTGACATTCATTCTACCCCACTTGTCCCCATGCCGCTGGAATTTTTATTCTCCCAATAGTAATCATGATAGTTACAAGAAATACTAATTTATACGAATTTACATGAGAATAGAGAAATTGATCAATAGAAGAGAATGGGCAACAAGCCATTTGATTTTTTTTCTTGTACAATTTTCAATTTACATGAGAATTGACATGTTAAATTTGAATGAACATTTAACGTTTAATTTACAGAGGCCTCCCCCACACTGCGTTAGGTCTTAGAGGATGCACAAGCTAGCCAAGGGACTCAAAAAGAAGAAAAAGTCGAAGAAGGGAAAGAAGGGAGCTGAGGAGGACGAGTTCAATCCCGAGGAGTTAGAACGTTACAGACGTGAACGGGCAGAAGCCCTTGAAAAAGCAGCATTAGAATCAACTGATGAACAAGAAGCTGCTGGTACAGCAGCTGCTGGCTCGGACGAGTGGAAAAAATTTCAGGCACTAACAGCTGGTGTTGATTCAATACTTAAAAAGACACAGGGTGATTTAGATCGTATTAAATCAACGTCATTCTTCCAACGCAAAGCACCAGTGATTGAGGAGAAAAAGCCCAAAGAAGATCCTGATATCAAGAAAGAACGAGAGAAACGTTATCTTGGTTACGATAAAGACGGTAATCCCATTGAGCAAAGTTCTCGTGTAACAGACGCGAGTAAAAAAGAAAGTAAATTAGCTGTAACAGAGGACGGATTTCTTGAGATACCTGAGGACGAAGATGAACAAGAGGATTCTGAAGAAGAAGATATCTTTGATACAACATATGTCGATGTATTGCAGAATATCGATGTTCAATTAGCTTACATACCAGACAGTCCTACTGGGGAGGAGACTGGTGACGATCCATTTGATACAACAAGCGCCGATAGGGTACTTAAAACTGTTGACAAGCACGGCAAGAAGGTCGTAAGTCTTGGAAACGCGGTTGAAGTACTCTCTGGACGTATTGATCACGCAAGCACATGTAAAATATCAAGACCAAGAAAAATTCAAACGCAGGATCTTTTATTGTGTGATGATAATGATGCTGTTTGTGCAATTGAACGTACAATACCAGAAGCACATGAAGTCGAGAAGACCCTGTTAGATGATGATTCTGATTTTCCTGACGTGCCTATTGACTTGACTAAATTACAGACAGTTCTATCCAAGTCAGTGATCTCAGAAGTGACCAATTGTCATGTTGAGAAATTAACAGATATTGATCCATTGGACATATCTGAATTTGAAGAATTTAAAGAAAAGACAATCCTCGAAGAAATTCCAGATTTAAATGACGATGATTTTAATCTCAATGGATTAACTGAAGAATCAGTAGTACAATTAGAGGAAGCAGATGATCCATTTGCTGAGAAAGAACCCAGAAATATTGTACCTGAAAATGAAATAATCGAAGCGAGCTTCGAAACTGCTACATACGCAGACGAAGACGACCCATTTGATACAGGCTTTGCTGAAAATCTCATACCTGGTAAAATAGAATTGAAATTTATTGAGAGAGAACTTGAGGAGTTGCCAGAAGCAGAAGTTTCAATTTCATTGACTGATCCAGCTGGATTAAGAAGAGACTACGAAACGGGTCTTTTAACAAGTCAAAAAACGTCTTGTTTATTTAGTGCGAAAGAAGATTTACTTGGTGGATCAACAACTGATCTCACTCAGCTTGCTGATCAACCTATTGCGCCAATTGAAGAACTCACTTACGCGGATCCATTCGATACTTCAGGAATTCATGAGATTCCACCAGGTCAAACTGAGCTAAAGTTTTTGGAGGAAGAACTTCTTGGTGATAACAGGAGCAAGCCAATTGATACACTTGAAGACGATGAATTTGATCCGAGAAAAGAAGAAACGGTATTAGTAGCTTCTTCTTTTGCCCCGCCAAGGCCGCCAGCACCACCAACACCAAATACTGAACGAAAGTTTGAAATTCAATTTGAAAGCGAGGATAACGAGCAAGCTGTACCACCTCAAGAAAGAAAACCATCTCGTCCAGAAGCTCTGGGTCTTGCACCATTAAAAAGTGTTGCATTTGAACTACCAACACCGTCTCAACGTCCAGATCTATTAATAACTGGAGACGAAGAGAAATCAATAGCATCCAAACCATTAACGCCGTATTATACACAAAAGTCATTGGAAGAAAGATTACCAGAGAACCAAGATGCTCATGATGCAACACTAGCAGATCCATTCGACACAAGTTTTGTTGCAAAAGTAACTCCTGGAAAAACTGAACTGAAGCTCATTGAGTCAGAGCTTTTGGAGGAACAACAGGAGCAGCCAAAATTAATTCGCAGTGCCAGTGATCACGACTTTAATCCGAAAAACGAATCGAATTTGGTTAGACGTCAGAGTGATTTTGGTGCAATATCATTGCGACCAAAAAGTTTAAAACTAGATAAAACGACAGTTGACGTATCACTTATTGAAGACGGAGACGAGCCAAGAAATGCATTTGCTGTGAACGAAGCTGTACACAGACGAAAAACTTTTGAATCAAAACGGCAGGCAAGTCTTTTAGATGCTGAGGTTGCTGTAAATGCAAAGCCTCTCACACCGAAAATACAGTCAAAAATACTATTGGAAGAAGAGGAGGAGTACATTGATCCATTCGATACCTCAATCGCTAGTAATATTTTACCAGGAAAAGCTGAATTGAAACTACTTGAGAGTGAATTAAGTCAGGTCCCAACTACTGAATTCATACAACCAAAGATAATCGATACTATCGATCTAAAGAGAGTCTCAGTTGTCCCAACTACTGCGATTGGTCTAGAAGACGAAGACGATTTTGATCCGCGTGCTGGAGAAATTACAGAGGTACAGGATATACTTTCTCTTGATAGTCAGGACTCGGGAGCCAAGGTACTCACTCCACTGAATAATACAGAGATTGTGGGACAGGATATTGATCCATTTGATACAAGTTTTGCGGCAATTGGTCCTGGCAAAACTGAATTAAAGCTCTTAGAATCTGAATTAATGGAGTAATAACGTTCATGGGAACAGAATTAATTATTCCAAGTACTTGAGAATCATAATTCAAGATGGATTCAAAAGGTGGAAATCCATTTTTAATGGATGACTATCCAGCAGAGCAGCCTCAACAACAATCAAATCCATTTTTACAAGACTTTGCAGAACCTGTTGTAGCAGGTGGAGAGAATCCATTTTTAAACTTTTCAGCTGACCCCGTAGTATATGAACCGCCAATAGATTCAATGAATCCATTTGCATTTTTCGAAACTAGTGAAAATGCAACTTCATACATTCCACCATGTTCAGTTTCAACTGAGGAATTTGTACCTCAGCAACAGGATCTATTCCATGTTGAAGAGCAACAGGCTGATCTCTTTGGCGTCGAAGAAGATCAATGCCCAGCATTGCAGCAAGATCCTGTAGTGGTATTTAGCTCGCCACAAGAGCAAGTATCGCCACCAAAAAATGAAAAACCTACTCCAGCGAGACCTCCACCACCTCCACGACCTGGACCACCTCCGGCTCCACCTAGAAATACTAAGGACTTGATACTATCTGTTACTGGTGCCATGGATGCCACTTCAAATCATTTATTGGATCGTTTACAATTCACAAGGACACCAAGCCCAACACTAATGCATTCACCGTCGCCCACCCCAGAACACAGTGTTGCAGATCTCCTGGATGTTGATGCCAGTGTACCTGATTTACCAAATGACACTGTACAACCTGAGGTTACAGTTCAGTCACAAAATATATTGGATTTATTTGACACAACTGAACTGGAGGAGGAAACTCATGTTACCATGTTCTCTGCAACTTGCACCACGATGGATACCATGGTCACCACGACTACTCACTCTGTATCTACTACAGATACCATTTTTTCCACTGGCATTACTACAACTACAACGAGCCAGGAGAATCCATTTGGCATGATTGAGAGTACAGAAGAAAGTATAGTTGCAGCAGACATGAAGAGATCTTCTGTAGACATGACTCATGATGGATTCAATTTCACAGGGGAAATGTCATGTGACATGACTGAACAACCGCCAACACCACCAACACCACCACCACCGCCGCCACCGCCGCCGCTGCCCATATCGACGGTTGAATCAAACTTTTTCACCGCAGAAGAACCCACAATAGTTACAGCGTACTCGAGTACTGCTCCAGCTGATATATTTACAGCCGAGCCTCTTTTTACAACTGCCACTGGCACAGAGCATGCTCAAGTACTACCTGTCACTACTGATTTACAGTCAAATGTATTTACTTCAGAATTAATAGGTGATTTTTCAAAATCCAACGAAGTCGGAGAATTAGTTTGTACGAGTCCTACACCGGCAGCAGAATTTCCAAGTTATCAACCAGATGAAGCTCGACAGTTCAATAATTTTGCTGCCACAACACGAATTATTGAGAATACAGGTGATGCCTTTGATGCCTTTGCTACAAAATTTGATCAAGCAGCTGAACCTGAGACAACTGGAAGCGATCCTTTTTTTGATGCCTTTGCAGGTAGTGGACAAACGGCTATGGACACATCTAGTGATGGTGAATATTTCTTATTAATATAATATAATTGATATTATCATGATAGAGTTGGAATCCTGATGGAATGAAAAAATTATAGATAACATGTTTTTTGCAGTTTGGGGAGACTCTTCAGTAGCGGGTTCAGAAGGTGCAGTTACTGGTTTTGGTGAACATGAAGGTTTCGATTCGTTTCTCAGCATGACAGCACCACCTGGGGATAAAAAATCAATGACAAGAGGAGATTCTGCTGACTCGGACGAAGCTCCAGATTTCAGCGTATTTATAAAGCCAAAAGAGGGTCATGTAGGCACTGGAATTGAGGGTGGTCCAGTGCCAGTATTAGCACCACCACCAAAGAGCCCAATTAATTCTGCCTACAATGACTCGTCACCCAGATTTAATCCCTTTGATAAATCCGGACTTGCCCAAGAAGCTGTTATTCCAACAGAAATGGCACAGACTGGAGAAATGACACGAACAGATTCCCAAGAGACACCACCAACTCCACTCTTCGATGAGGATGTAAGTCAACCATTGGAAGATTTTCCAAGAGTAACATACATTGGCGATGGCTGGGAGTTTCAATTACGACAGCCTAATAAGAAAAAGATTACTGGTCAAAGATTTTGGAAGAAAATTTTCATCAGATTGGTTTATCAAGCTGACAGTCCTGTTCTCCAATTATTCAATAATAAAGACGATAAAGATCCATTCCAAGAGCTACCTCTGCTAGCTTGCTACTCAGTCTCGGAAATTGGTGCTCAACAATTCGATCAATATGGAAAAATTTTCACAGTTAAACTTCAATATATATTTTACAAAGAACGTCCTGGTGTTAGACCAGGACAAGTCACAAAAGCAGAGAGGCTCACTAATAAGCTCAGTCAATTCGCAGCATATGCTATTCAGGGTGATTATCAGGGTGTAAAAGAGTTTGGAAGCGATTTGAAGAAATTAGGTCTTCCTGTCGAGCATGCACCGCAAATATCACAATTATTTAAGCTTGGTTCACAGAATTACGAAGATATGAAAACATTCTCGTTTGCCATTGACGAAGCACTCTTTAGATTATCAGCACACAGGGATCGTGCCCCACTGACTTATAAAATGGAAGAAGTTCAAATAAGCGTAGTTGATGAAGTTTATGTGGAACAGAGTGCTGAGGGACATGTGGAGAAACAAATAGCTAGAGTTCGATTATTCTTCTTGGGATTTTTAACAGGTAAATTCATATTTACCTGCTGCAAAATAACCGCGAGTCATATATCATTTATTTTACAGGTATGCCTGATGTCGAGCTGGGCATTAATGACATGTGGCGTCAGGGAAAAGAAGTAGTTGGTAGACACGACATAATTCCGGTGGTAACTGAGGAATGGATTCGTCTAGAGAATGTAGAGTTTCACTCGTGCGTACAGCAGGACGAGTACGAAAGATCCAGAATAATAAAGTGAGTAGTTTAAAGCAAAACTACTAATTCGCCTGACATTTGTTTCATGATAACTACCTATTTTTTTGAATCATTTCCACTAAAGGTTCAAGCCGCCTGATGCATGTTACATTGAATTGATGAGATTCCGAGTGAGACCGCCAAAAAATCGTGAACTTCCACTGCAATTGAAAGCTGTCATGTGCGTCACTGGCAACAAGGTATTTTTCTAAATTCATCAAATAGATAAGAAGGATTAACATGTACTCGACATTTTAAAGCATGAATTATTGATTTTTCAGGTGGAACTCCGAGCCGATATTCTAGTTCCGGGATTTGCTTCAAGGAAATTAGGACAAATTCCCTGTGAAGATGTGGTGGTGCGTTTTCCAATACCTGAATGTTGGATCTACCTATTCCGAGTAGAGAAGCATTTCAGATATGGCTCGGTAAAATCTGCACACAGAAGAACCGGAAAGATCAAGGGAATCGAGAGATTCTTAGGTGCAGTTGAAAATCTAGAGCCACAATTGATGGAAGTAACGTCTGGACAGGCCAAATACGAGCATCAGCATCGTGCAATTGTCTGGAGAATGCCGAGATTACCCAAAGAAGGACAGGGTGCTTATACTACGCATCAGCTTGTTTGTCGCATGGCTTTAACATCATACGATCAAATCCCAGAGAATTTGGCTGAATATTGTTACGTTGAATTTACGATGCCAACAACTCAAGTCTCTCACACGACTGCACGTAGTGTAAGTCTTCAAAACAGTGACTCGGACAATCCACCCGAGAAATACGTGAGAAATTTATCACGTCATGAGTACAGGTGAATTAATAATTGTCCAACTATTCACAAATGCCAATAATATGTGAAATTATCAATCGCTTTTTATCCTCAGGGTCGGTATCGAACATACTCAAGGCGAGGGTCCCGGTGCCTATATAACTGCTACCAAAAAGATACCTGAATCAACGCCCGAAACTCATGAAGAAGCCCATGATTCACCGGCCCCTCCAGAATCAGACTCGGATTCCTCAGAGTAATAAATGTACTAAATTATAATCTCTTTAAGCCAAATAATATTAGTGGATGGAAGAACATGAGGACATGTTATATATGCAAATTAAATCATGTAAACGAGTAGTAAGTATCGTTAAATGGAATATAAAGAATAATCTATACATAAAAAGTAAATAATATATATCATATATATATATATACATCTACATATAGGCCATACAACATATCGTAACCTTGGCAACAAATGGTCGCGAGTGTACATTTTTCCAAATTTTCCATATGATGACAAATAACAAAAAATCTTTTTATTTTTACTCTAATCAATATCTCGTCGGCTTGCCTTGCATGAATCCGAGAACAAAAAGTATGAATCACAAATTGTCGCAAGTGCCACAAATTACTGAGAGAGTATCTCCAACCCTTGCGTCTTTTTGCTTTTATAATGGTTCTTACTGAAAGCAAGAAATGTTGAATAACGCATGGGGGACTACTTGTTTGGGGGAAGGTGGGGCGGACATGAGGGGTAAAACGGATACACGTTTTCATGTCTGTGAAAAACTCTTGAAATTAATAGAAATATCAAAGATGGGTTTTTTCTTGCCATTGAAAAGCTGAGAAAATTTGCGGTGAAAATCATGTGCCAGAAATTTTTATATTTTTTATACATTTTTCTGGTCAGGTTTTGAAGGCCCTTCTCATTTTTGAAAATGGGTCGTAGCGTGAAAATTCCGCATGGAGATGGAAGGTCATTTGCCATCGATTTCTGGGCTTTTGAATTGAAAAATAGAGTTTTTTAAGATAGTTATGGAGCAAAAACTGATTTTCACAATAGTGTCCGTAAATACTCTAAAAATCGATATTTTTAAATTGAAAATCCCATAAATCGATGTCAAATTACCTTTCATTTCCATCCGGAATTTTTACGCTACTACTAATAGAACCGGAGATATGTTGAAAATTATTTTTCAAAAATATAAAAATTTTTGACACATGATTTCTACTGCAAATCACTTTTTCAATGGAATCATCACTAAAAATTCGGCTGTTTCAGTCTAATTTCGATTTTCCTTCATTTTCCCCAATATTAAAAAATCTTGAAAACAAATAGATTAATCTTTCCCTGTATTAAAAAAACAGTAAAAGTAGAGATACCCGTAAATGTGGAGGTTTTTTTACTTTTACATTGTTAAAGTTATTTTGTTATTGGAAGTTATAGAGAAAAAAAGTCTAGAAAGTCATAAAATAAATTTTGGTAGTGGCTTGGGAGATACGCGTTGATTTTCATTCTCAAGTTTTTGTGCACTCTCGACCATTTGTTACCAAGGCGACGATATTAACAGGCTTTTTGAGATATAATTGAGGAGAATTAATTGTTAATGAAGGACAATACACAGCTTTTTCCATTTTTATTCATATGATTGAGTCGCAAGTAATGGAATTATATAAAAAAAATGAACATATTCCATTCCGTTTTGTCCAGTCGAGTGCTAATATTTCTTTCCTTTAATGGGGATGATACACGATTTATCATTTCTTTTTCCCTCGTGGCAGAGAACTACTAAGATATAGAACAGTAAACTCGTGCATATCCTTATTGTTTGGGCCCTGCAGATGATCTATGCAATGTTATCTAGTCATTTTAGGTGACAGATTATATATTGTTGCAATATATACGTCGTAATATAATTAAAAGAAATTACATGAATATATAACAAAAAATATATATGGATTAATTTTAAGAAGGTATAATTCCATGCAATTATATTAAATATGAAAAATAAGTGTGGATGAGGAAAAAAGTCATGATAATTAATTCAAATTGATACGATCAACATGTTTGATCGAGTGCGCAATTTTAATCACATAAGTTTCATTTAACATTTTATTTATTATTTGACGAGAAATTGTCACGTTCTGAGATTCTGAAGAGAACCCCAGCTAAGACCAAAGATGTGAATTAGTAAAAAATCTGCATTTCAATTTATGCAAATTTTAAATAATTAAGTAAAGAATAACTTTTAAGAATGGCGACTGCGTCCATATATCTCTGTTATATAAAATACTATATAATAATACTCGCGTCTCAAATGAAAAAAGTATTAGAATAATTTAATTGAGTATCATGTGAAAAAAAAGATATATAAACAATTTGAATTCAAGGATTATTGGAAGTAAGTTTCAGTTATATTTTTCCTTCGTTCAACATGTTTATGTCCTGAAAATGGACTATAAGAGTGCACTACTCTAGTCATTAATTAATAAGAAGAACAAAGAAGTAATATTTAAAGAATTAATTAATAAGATAGAGTTCGTTTGAATGCGGAACAAACTGATGAATCGATAAGTTTCTCTTCTACAGATGCATTTATTTTAATTTAAAAAGAAGAAAGATATACACACATGAATCTGCAACATGCCTAAAATTGCATTGAATTATTCATGACCAAACTGACAGAAGAAATTCGTTAATTGTTGAATTTACGAGTCAATGGAATTTTCATTTGATATAATAAGAATAAATTCATGTTAAAAAAGTTTATGAAAAGAAATATTTTAAAGAATTAATGGTTTCTCGAAACTTTATTACCACATGGTGAAGTTTCCAGCTAGTGATCTCAATATGTAATCGCACGTGAGAACAAGAAAACGGCGTTGTATAGTTAAGCTAAATAAAAATTAATCCAAAGTATTTGCATGTAATAGACATTAGGAAGGAGGAAAATTCGAAATTGAAAAAAAAAATAATAAAGTCAAAAGAATAAAAAAAGTGATTTTCGAAGGGCACGAGTCAATTTGCCAAAAGTAGAGATGTATTTCATGTCTTCTGACTCCTATATCTTAATCAAGTGAGGATTGTGAAATAGGTGTACTAATTTGGACAATTTTTCCGGAGTATATTTGTGAATCATTCACAACAAGAAAATAATCAATCAACGAGAGAAAAATAAGAATTATTGCTATTCAAGTCTAATTGACATGATACATCGACCATATCGATGGAATAGTAAATTCAACAGGATTCAATCTGCTTGATGCAACATGAGGGCAGCTTATGAATTGAAAAATTCAATAAATTGTAATTAATATAATATAATAAAGGGAACATGGAGAATTAAATTTCTCATGGTTAAACCAATGGTGGAAGACCCGAAAAAGCGTTACCATGTCATATGCTTTTCCTTGTATACGTGTGTTTGATTGAAAGGAAAGAGAAAAAATATATATTCTATCACGATAATAATTAATTTTTCTTGTCGTAAATCATGAAATTGTATTTGAAACGAGTTGCCATGGTTTTACATGTAGAATCATGTTCAGGGAGACTCATGTTCATGTTCCCAAATGATTGTTGAATCCAATGAAAAAAAAAAATAATAATTATAAATGAATAGAAAAATAAAAAAACCTTTCTTTTCATTAACCCAAGAATACTGTGCATTTGCACGCAGATAAATTTAATATGACAAAAGGAACATGAGAAATTTCAAGGACATGTGGAATATTAATTTTCGTGACCTGTAGCATGTGAGACATGTTTATAATTGTTTGTTCCTTTGGTTTTTCGGATTTTTCTCCCAGGAACATGATGACAGAAACGAATGAAAAATTGAAGGTGCAAGAGCGACGAAATAAATATTACAATTGATTTAGTTTGAAAAAATCAATACACATGTCCTCTAGGCAAGTGGGGTAAACAGGAGATGAGGAGTAAAATCGATACATGTTATGAAAATCATTTGAAATAAGTAAAAAATTTTGAAATTGATTCTATTTTCATGATTTTCCTGAAAAGCTTGGGGAATTTTCGTTGAAAAACAACTGTAAGAATTCATTTTCAATCATGTTTGGAGAATTTGATCGGAAAATCAGATCTCTAACACTTTACGAAATTGATAAATTCCACCATTTCCGGTTCTATTAGTCGTAGCTAATAGACTTGGAGTTCTATGAATGAAAGGTGTATTCATTTTTTTCGGAGTACTTGTAGGGCAAAAGATCATGTTCACAAAATTGTCTTCAAGTAACTCAAAAATCGATCATTTTGTATTACATGCATCCAAGATATCCTCGAACAAGTGTCCGAAAGGGTGTTCAAAGAATAATGAAAGAAGGAAACACAAAATGCTGACACATGTCTTCAACCGGAAATTTTTTCAACTTTTCAATGGAATCATGAAAAAAATTTCATCTCGAGCCTGGGCATGTCCATTTGAACCCCACTTGCCTCCATATATGTATCTATTAATAACATGAGAATCATTTGAGCAATTAAATTATATCCAGTGCTGATTTTCCTTAATTCATAAAAGAAATAGGCGAAAAAATGAAAATTTTAGAAAATTATTTGAGTTTGATATCTTCTCCCTATTCTCTAGTCTAGTCTAGTCTAGGAAATAATGGAGCAACTTTTGTTGGAACATGCGCGCGGTCGATAAAAAAGAGAGACAAGACAAGTTGCAACCATGCCACTACTACTGGCGTTCAGTCGCATTTTCTATAATACCACCACTACTACTCACTTGTGCCTCCACTGCGCGTCTCATGATCGTCAGTCAGCTCAGCTGTTTCTGTTTACTAAACAAAGGAGACCAGTTCATCGGTGAACGGCGGGCGAAACGCTTCGTCCGTACCCAATTCAAGGCCTTTTTGGCCCTTCTCCCTTTCAAATTCTACTATATATTTCTTTTTATGCTCCAAATTTGTTGATATTCAATATAATAAAAACAAAAACTGTGCTTAATTTATTAACTCACTGAAAGAGATAATTCTGGGTGAACAGAAAAGACTTTTGTGTGCAGTTGGTGAGAGAGCTCTGCTTGTTCATTTACGGAGTTGCCACGTCGAAGGACGCTCAACTGAGAGACATACACGGAAACAATAAAATAATTAAATTATTATTAAATTTACAAAAACAGTGAGTAGAATTAGAAATAGAACAAGAACATGTACGCAACCCTTTCGGACCTTTCTCCCCAATAATAATAAGCCCATGACCTCATTTCATATTTTGATTATACAAGCGCGGAGGGCTTTTAGACGCACTAGTAGTGATAGAAATAATATACAGAGAAATTCATGAGCAAATAAATGGTGGGTTATGAAAATCATGTTGAAACATGGAGGCATACGTTGGTTAGGAAGATTGACCCCGCACATTTTCTATCTCTTTTGCTCTTGTGCGCGTTTCTCGAGTTGACGTAAATCGATTCTCTAGTACTCGGCTACAAAACGCGAGACGTAGATTGTATATATTCTCTGTGGACGATACTGGAGAATTTTCTTTATCATATTATCCTCGAATTGTTGTTTTAATTTCTTGTTTTCTTTGGAGTGTAAATCAACGATTCACAAGAGCGATTGTGCACAGTAAAAAAAAAAAAAAGAGAATTATATAAGGCACCAAGTTTAAAACATCTCAGTCCATGATAACAGGGAAAATATCATTTTCGAGCAATGGGTTATCTGGAAAAAAGGGACATTTTACAGTCAAAGGTCCATTATTCACAGACCCTTCCCATGTGACAGATAAAAAAGAAATTTCATTGAAATTAACCTCCGCCTGATGGACTTTAGGAGCATTTGAATAGACCTCCAGGTATTTAGAAATGCTTAATTAATTTGGATATCATGATTATCTATCCTAACGCTCATTTCTTTGTCAACTTTCTAACTAAAAATATATTGCAACTCGCAGTGAAGAAAAATGCATTTACATTCATCTCTCTCACTCCCTCCGTCTTTTTTAGTTATTTTTGCGAGTCTATAAAATACGAAACTCTCGAATTACACCACGAGACTTTCCAAATGGGCGTCAAATAGTTATAATAATTAGAGTGACTCGGTTGGTCACTGAATAAATCGTGTGCAATTGATAATGCGTTTGTAGCTTCCATTTTCATGACTATTGCCACATGGGTCTGTGCATCCCAAATTTCAAATTTCATAGAAACAACATGATTCCTGTCGAGAATTATCCTCCACAAATTTGGAAATGGTTCAATAATTATTTGCTACATGTTGCTGACGATCATTACATTTGGCTGCACCACTAGAGAGCCTGACTTAAAACCAGGACTTGATCCAAGGACAATGGAGCGTGGTTCTTTCGTAAAAAGAAAGAAAAAAATTACACCTTCATTAAACTTTGTAACGTTTTCGAAAGCGCGCTCCAGTATTATATAGCCACTGGAATCATTATTATATCCTCATCGCACAGTTATTTGAACTGCGCTTTTGAAAGCGAGAGTATTATTGCACTTAGAAGTTGTGTCTGTATCACAAGTTACGTTAATAAAATGCATAAAATTACCGAGTAGTGCGAATGAAATAAAGTATTAAATGATTTTTTTTTCTCCACGGAAATTACTCAAAGAAATATTTAGCTTTCATTTGATGACTTATCCGTGTAATCTTTTATCAGTCAAGAAATGATAATTTCCGGTGCGATAAATTAAATTTGTAGAAAATAAAAAGTGAATGGCTGCGAAGATCATTGCACTTGTTGTCTCTCTTATTTTTTTTTCTGTTTCGATTGGAAGTATTGGAAATTGAATGTCCGGCATATATTGTGGTATATTTTTCCTTTCTTGCATTTACCTGTGTAAGGTTAGAGGAAAAGGAGGTAGTCGGCTGGCGTATCGAACAAAGGAAACTCCAGCTTTATACAGCCGCGAACTGGGAGAGCGCTAACCTTGGAAATGAGTAAAGCTGTTTTTTTTTCCTGTGAGAACTCATCGCGCTATATTGTGCGCAGTAGAACGCGTAGTAATTCTCATTAGGATAAATACTGAAAATGCATCAAGTTTTTCTTATCATTTGCACTTTTTTTTTCTTCATTCTTTTGGTAATTTTCTGCGTCGAAGAAGATCAATTGTAACGTTTGTTTGTTTGTTTAATCCTTTTTTTGGGTATCGGTCATAGATCCATGTCCCAGTTCCAATTGTAACGTTGTCACTCTATTTCGGTTGGCCAGCTGGCCTTGGACTCATTTTTAACTCGGGATTTGGGTCATCTTCATTTCGATATTTGTCGAATGGAAAAAAAAGCCTATTGCTCAATGACACTATAGAGATTTACAAATATTTAAATTTCTAGATTTCACTATAGCCTCGGATTATTAGATTCTAATAAAACACTCGCTCATTCGTATTTCTCCGTCTAAGACAAAAAATGAAAGGGAAGGAAAATGCTTTGAAATGAATATACGTTTTCTTTCCTCGTACATATTGACCTTTGTCATTTCCAATTAAACACGCCTGCATCGTTTGTCGTTGGGAGGCATTTTTTTTTGGTTTTTGACGTTGTCATGGGATAGTCTTTGACTGAAAACACGGTCGAGGTGGAGCAGCTACTCGATGCGATTCACGTGCAACCTGGTCGCTGCCAACACTTGTTGTCTAAAATTTCGTAACATCCCAAATTATCACAACGCGTATCATATTAATCGCGGGAAATTCAATTAGAGATTTTTCTTCTCTAGTTGTATTGAAAAAATGTCTATCAATTAATTCCTCTATTTATATTGAGATGAGAATTTAGAAATAGGCGCCAAAAGTTCAAGTGAAACAGACACATGTTTTATACAATGAAAATCACTCGAAATCAATGAAATTATTTGATTTTTCTCATCAATCTCATGTCAATTGGTTTTTCGTTTTGATCGAGCAAAGAAGTAAAGGTTAAAACTTTTCCGTTTTATGAAAAATTTCACTTTTCCGGAAATGTCTCCGATTCTTTCAGTCGTAGAGACTTGAAATTGATCTTGAATGGAATCATGAGAAAAATGATCGATTTTCCGGGTATTTAGTGGATAAACCTTGATTTTCATAACACATGAGAACCTCAAAAATCATGAGTTTTTTTTGTTTTTCTTAATCACATGAATCAATGGCAAATGAGCTCACCTGTCATTTTTAGAGCCTACCCAGATCGTTACGACTAATAAAACCAGAGACACTCTCGGAATAGTGAATTTTCCTCATCATGATGGGAAGAATATTACCTCAACTTGTTGAGAAAAAAAAATATAATTTTCAAATAATTCCAACAAGTCTGCTGCATATTTTGCACCGGAAATTTGCTCAGCTCTTCGGTAGAATCATGAAAAAGAAATCATCTCAAGTTGTTTCATTGGAATCTTCATTTTACCCCACTTGCCCCTTAAATTCCAAATAGAATTGAATGGGGCCATGTTGATTTAATGCAAACTGTAACAGCCCAATGTATTTCATATTTCCGATTAAGCACAGCAAAACAGACGTGCACCCAATTTTAGATATAAATATAACTGAGCCCCAATATAATCGTTGAACAAAAATCCCTGGCATCATTACATCAACATGCATTATATTTACTTTTCTACATTTGAATACCTTTTACCATTGAATCATCTAATAGTCGGAATTTATTCTTCCTTTTTTTTTCGTTGTTTTTTAAGCACAAATTATTCTATCAAAATGAATAACTGCAGCAGATTAATCTGTGGCATTAAAATAATTGCTAACCATCTCAGAATGGAGAGAAAAAAAATGAAAGATGCAAGCTAGAAAAGTGAAAGAGAAATGTCGGATTGCATGACGAGTAATTGTATAAGCGACCATCGATAAGTCGTTTCCAGCACGGAAAATTGCTCATGTCCGTTTGTACACTGAACAAAGAACCTCTACACTAAAGTAATCAAGAGAAAAATCGAGCGGAAACGTTGGAACAATGATTTTGGTACTTTGCAGCGTTGTGTCAACGCACCAATTACTCACGTGGGAGGATATTTAATGGCCAATAAAATTTAATCGGGTGTAACAAGTAAATTGAGATTCACCTGTCAATCTAATGAATAATTAACAAATTGAGAAAAGAAAAAAAGAAAGAACATGCCATGACAATTTAATTTTACCTAATTCCTTGACTTATTTAATGATAGATTATAGAGAATAAATCTACAGAAATCAAAGATATTTACACAGTTGCCACTGTCGTACATCTAATACGACGAAGAGCAATGCACCCAAGTTTTACCCGTCCACACTAGCCAACGGCGTCGCCGCAAAACAAACTATACAACAAACCGCCACCATGGAGAAAGTTAATTTCGCATGTATGCGGCACTGATCGCGGTTTAAAAAAAAATTAGTTGATTCACATTGAACAATACATAAGTAAAAATTAATGAGAAAAAAATCAAAACTTGAACGGGATTAAAAGAAAAAACTAATTTCCATTAAATTTAAAATCGTAGAATTATTAGAGAACATGAAAATAATACGTAAAAGGAAAGAAAAGAATGCAACAGACACATGGAAATTTTTGCCTTACCGTTACATGCTCGATTCAACATGAACGTGAATGTTATTATTCTATATACAAAGCATAAATATTATTCAGGCCGCGTTTACGAATCACGATTATACACTAGGCACACGTGCAGCAAATTTTGTAAGTTTCGAGGTAAAAATCTTTTTTAAACGATCCATTGAGTCTTCTCTCATGTGAAATTGATGAAAGAAAATGAATTTAATACCAGGTGGAGACGCCTCGTCTGGTATTCAACCATCTGGGAAATTTGAAAAGACGCTTTCCCCATTTCCGCGCAATCATGTCGGCAAATAAAAACATGAAATAATAATCAAGTTAATAAACACGATGGCAAGTGCTCAATCTTTTCCACACAGGACAGATACACCTGTAAAAGATTTGGCTATTTCTTTTTCATTCATTCATATGCTTTTCTTGATGCCAAGATACATGGCAATTGTATGGAACTGAGCAAGATAAAATTCTGGAGCACTGCCAAATTGCATTCGTTTATCTGTTACTGCTATGTCCTGATGTCATGGTGTATAAAACGATACTCGTGAAAATTTTCTTCATTAAATTATGTCATTCGAATAATTGTCTCATGATCACTCGCTTCATTAGTGAGATGAACAAGTTTCAATTGAAATAAAGAAATTTTATTCGGGTAACCTTGGGCGAGATTTAAGAAACTCTCTTCAAGTGCTTGTTCTGTACATATATATTATTTTACGGAAAATTCTTCATGGCTGAACTGGATTTAGATCAATATGGCCTGGTGGAATTCCCAATACAGTATCTTGAAATAATATCTCCTTATTCTTCAATTGAATTTTTCGAATTGAAACTTTTTCGCATGATTCTACTGATTCCCTGTTGATAATTCTCCATGAGAATCTACCTGGATTATTCCAAATATCCGTAGCCAGAAACCAGTTGCATACTCGTCATGACGATCTCTAGCATACATGCACAGATAGTTATTTGCATGAGAGCGTGGGCGTTAAAGAGTTTACCAGCGAGCTCTCTAGGTAAAGCAGCAAAAGGGATTCACTCGCCTATCTATAACTTGCAAGCCTCCATGCGTGTAGTTTGCTTTCTTAGTAAAAGAGAGTCGTAGTATCGCGGTTTTCACACAGATACATTGACGAAGAAAAAACGGAAAAATAAAAAAGAGCCTGTGACCTTAACGAATATGGTCCGAGCAAGATTCTATATATATTTTATTTCTGTCTCTGTCCTCGAGCTTGCCTTTTTCTGCCCCCCAGAAGGTTTAATATAATTCTCTCAACAACATGTAGGAAAGGAGATAATAAGAAGGAAACAGAAAAATATAATTGTATTGATCATTTTATTTGCAGAATGCAGTAAACATGCCGTCCCTGCTCGAGGCACTTGAATTGAAATACGGTAGTTCAATAAATGATTGCTCAGAATGTTCACTAACTGATGAGGAAACCGAGCTATCTGGTTCACCAAAAACAGCACTATCAGTTAGTATATTTATTCCAAAAAAATCACCACGTCATACAGTACCAGCACTGCTTGTACTTCAGGATTGTGACATTGAGTGCGCTGGTAATGATGCTGAAAAACTCAAAAATAAATGTAAACATGTTGAAGAACTTGATCTTGCACAGAATAAATTATCACAGTGGAATGAGGTATTTGGTATACTCGAGCACATGCCAAAAATCAAATTTGTAAATTTGAGTTTCAACAGTTTGGCGGAATCACTGGAAATAAAACGTGGTAGATTTGAATCACTGAGAAATTTGGTGTTGAATGGTACAAGAGTACCATGGACAACTGTCCAGGACTTGGTGAGATTGTTAACGAATCTTGAGGAGCTACATTTATCACTGAATGAATTCAAAACCGTTGAGCTTGATCATCGAAAGCCAGACAATGTAAATAAATCATTGAAGAAACTACATTTTACTGGTAATCCAATTGAATTGTGGTGTGAAATATCAAAACTCGGCTATGCATTTCCGAGTTTAGAGAGTCTGGTACTTGCTGAATGTCCCATAAGATCATTGGCACTTGAAGAGAATAGAAATTATGATGATACAAATTTGTGCCAAACTCATAAGAAGAAGCCAATTGAGAAAACAAAGGAGGAGGATGAAAATGAAAATGTGGAGAGGCAAGATGAAAAAAATTGTATTAATCCAGAAATAATAATTGACGATGAGAATAGTTACAATAGATCAGAGAGTGAATGCGAGAGTAGTGCTAATAAAATACCATCGTCTCATGATCCATTCAGCATGTTGAGATTTTTGAATGTTAATGGTACATTACTCTCTATCTGGGATGATGTTGAGAGATTAGCGAGGTTTCCAGCCCTAAAATCACTTAGAATGCAAGGATGTCCATTGTTCGAGGTAAGCCTCATGACAATTTATTATCATGTCATTTAAATAAGGTTAATGATTTTTCGCCATTTTTCCTTCTTCTGTTTAGAGTCCGCGCGAGTACACGGAGCACGAGAGACGGCAGTTACTCATAGCTAGATTACCTAATGTAGAGACACTCAATGGCGGTGGTGTTATTTCCTCGCAGGAGCGCGAGGACGCCGAGAGGGCATTTATACGTTACTACATGGATAAACCGGAAGCCGACAGGCCCGAAAGGTTTTTATTTAATATTATTAATAAAGATTTGTTTGAGTGATACTCGAATATTCTCACAGTTTCATTATTATTAATTGTTGATATTCCGAATTCAGATATGCCGAGCTGGTTTGTATTCATGGAAAATTAGATCCGCTCGTGCATGTGGATTTAACGCCTGAGAAAAGAGTGAAGGTGAAGTTTACTTACGGTGATCTAGTTGAGGTAAAACTATAATCAATTTCTCTATTACATCAAGTTACTACTCATATTATTGAATCATTTATATATATATTACTTGATTTATTGGGAATAGGTACGCTGTGTTGATGTCTATAGAACGGTATTTGAGCTCAAGACAAAATTAGAGTCTATGGTGAAAATTCCAGCCAACAAGATGAGACTCTTCTATGTTGATCAAGTAAGTATATCATGTCTACCATGTTTATTTTTCCATTCCCAAGAATTAATATCCTCTAATTTCTCATTTCACAGGTGATGAAGGCACAATATGGCCCAGAAGAGATGCTCTATCCTAACAAGCAGTTGTACAGATACAATATTAGAAATGGCGATGAAATTATTATTGACAGCAAATTAAATCGTTCTGTGTCAACGTCCTCCAGTACATCGTCAGTTCGGTCTTAAATAAATTCCGGGAAAGAAATTAGAAAGTTTGAGTTTAACGACTGCCGTTCACGCGAGGAACATGAGATTTATTTGTTTTTTTTCCACTTGACCCTTTATGATCTTTTGCAAATTACCCTGTTAAAGTGTGAAAAATTCACACGTTTTAAAGTGATTTGGAATTGATTAATTTGAAAGGAAATCCATGTACTCGGTCGACTAGTTAGAATAATTGAAAGACGATATAATAGAGATGAAAAGAAAAAAAAAGAGAATACCCGTATTGATTTCGGCTCTAGTAGATAATCAGCCGTTGAATACTTGGAATTTTTTTTTAGTCATCTCGATAACATGATGGTAAAAAAAAACTGGAACAAATTATATCGAGTAAATATGGTGAGCCTGTTCATGTTGTTTGTATTAGTGAGATACAAAAATTGACTATTTTTGTAGATCATGAAAGAAGCCATTTACTAGATAGAATGACAATTCAAAGTGATGAAGTTATTTGTAATTGTAATATATATAGTTTGAATTGACTAACAACTGGAGAAAAATGCAAAAATTGTACTGGAGAAAATTTGTCGTTGTCAATGATCGGGTTAATTTGAATAATCAGCAATTTTTTTATTTAAAATTTATTTCTGTGGAGTATTCACTGACCCAACATTGACTGTGACAAATTCATTCAATCAATTTCATTAATTTTCGACAACGAAAAAAGAAGAAAAAAAAAACAGAAACAAAGTCACATGAACAATAAAAAATTGTCAATTGAGATCATGATAGTGAGTGTTTTATCACGTCCGATACTGTTATAATCATGTTCTGTTCTATAATTGAAATCGCTTTCTAGTGTCCCTAACTGCCAACTGTAAACGCAGGAAAATCACAATAATTATCATATAACAAGCGACAAGCGGAAAGAAATGCCTAAGAAAACAAAATTATTAATCAATGGGACCAAGGGAAGCGATTCTTTCTTGAAAAAGTTGTAACTTGAGAAAAAAATCATGATTTACAGAAGCTCTGAATGGAATCAGGAAAACGAAGAGTTTAGTGCCTGTAACGTAGCATGAGGCGGACGTGTTTAATACTGCCCTGTAAAAATGTATAACTACCGTTTATCTACCGTTCCAATTGTACGGTAAAATATGTGACCGTTTTCACTGTAATTTAATTAGTACACCTGAGCAAGGTGAGGGCCTTGGCCAAGATGGAAGAGCCGTCTAGTCTCGGGAACTTGACAAATTAAAGGGAAAAACTATTTAGCCAACTGTGTCATTAAACAACGTAATGTATAAAATGAAATAATGACATGATATGGATTTTTTTTCCTTTTTTTTTGTGCTGGCGCAAATTTATCTACTAACTTGCAATAAAAAAAAAACCATTTGTAATAAATAAATAAAAGGGAAAATCAAAAAGAGTTGACTCTTTTCTCTATTCCTAAAAAATCAAATTTCAAATTTTGTGAGAAACTCGCCATGTCGTGAAAATTCCCTGCACATCTAGCCGAATCCCCTAGATGATAGGTGTTCTCAACTCGTATTTATGCCTACAAGTTTCCCTGGAATTGCTTTCAATACTTTGCTGCCTGTGTTAGGTTGAGAAAAAAAAAAAAAAAAAAGTAAATCGATCACTCGCACCCCATTAAAAGTTGCGCTATCTGCACTACTCCGTGGTTCGTAGCTGTGGCAAATAGAAAACAATACTGAAACGCATGCGCTACATGCCCCCAACCGTTCACATGAACCCAACCAACTATCTACCCCTCTCCTTACTCGGCACCCGACAATTTCAACCAGTTGGATTGGGGATGTTGTGTCATTCGCGCGGGCCCAGCGTGCCAAGAGTTTTACGGAAAAAAGAACAGGGAGTAAGGGCGGAAGCAAGATAATAGAGAACGTGTGAGTGTTGAGAGTGAATGACAAGTAGGAGGTACGTGTTTATTAAATGCGGCTAGTAACGCCATTCGCCGTAAATTGTTACGATTCTTGATGCGCACTGGGGCTCATATATTCCTCTTGCGAATGGGACGCTGCAAGAAATTCAACTCGGTTCAACCGTATCAGAAGATTATTAACATGTATTTATATACATGGGAATTGTATTAATTTATTCACTCACCATGTGAGGTGAGGTGGAAGAGCTCGGGATCTCATGCCCTGCTGGAGGTAGAGGGCAAGAAAAGTGGCATGGTACAACCAAGTTAGATTACTCGAATGCTGGCTGGAAGAAGACGAGAAGGATTTACTCTTTTTTTTCAAATTCTCTCTCTTTCATGTTCTCTATCATCCCCTGTTGTGCAGGGATAGATAAAGAGGTTTACGAGGTCGAGTCGTTCTTGTTGGTCGTCGGTGGCACACGGGAGGACGGCATGGAATAGCCGATCGATTTGAGAGTGTGTGCGCGCTTTGGAGGGAGACAAAACTTGGGTGAGTCTGTCCAATAATTTAAAATTCATTCTCTAATACAACATGAATTTTATTTATCTTTATTATCCATGAATCATGAGATTTGAGAGAAAAAAAAATTGAACATGGTACACTTCTTCCATTTCCCCCTATTTGGTTTTATGCGAATTTATTGAATGAGCAGGCGCGAATAAATTCACCGTCATGTCGCGTGAACCCTTGTGACAGTCACGTTTCTCCAGGCGCATCAACGAATGAGGCAGAAGGCAAGAGAGTAAAAACGATAGAGCGGGGGCGTGTAACTAGCTCATGCGACTCATGTTGATTGCGTTATTCAGAGGCCGCGGGTATGCGTATAAGGGAAATACAGGAAATTGACAGATAGAGATTTGTGTGGAGGGATGTTTGAATTGAAATTATTAGGGGATACTGTAACTGTGACGATCGATGTGTCATGGTTGACTGACCTCCTTTGCACTTTGATCAGGTCATGACGATCGACGTAGTTTGTAGCGGAATTCAGGTCCACTGTAAATACTATTTAACATGCTCTCCCTTTTTTCATCTCTTTTTCTCTTGCTCCATCTTGGCCTGTTTTTTTTTTTTTTTTGGTTTTTCAACCATGACACGATCGATTCACATGGCTCGTCTCTTCTGCAATCCCTGGCATGCTCTCTACTATTTTACAATAATCTCCGGATACTTCATGATGCACTGATTTGATAATCAATAATTTGTCATTGATAGTACCATGATAGAATCGTAAACAACAGGCAGGAGTGATACATGTGACTGGTAATGTATGGCCATATGCGGGATATCACGTTAAGCGAATGAGTTACAAACCGATTACTACTATCGTGTTCACTACATGACAAAAATTATCATATCGTCGCCATTTTCACAAACTTTCCATATTACAAATAACAAAAAGTCTTTTTTTTTTGTTACTCTAATCAATATCTCGTGCATGAATCCAAGAAAAGCACTAACTGGAAAGAAGGCGAAAGCCGAGATTTTTGCCCTTCTCCTCTTTTTCTGCCTTTGAAATTTATCCAATCGAAGATTAAAACGGAAATTATTTTGCGCCACTGTATGCCTTATATTCTTGAGTCTCTAATGAGAACGTCCTCTGGTTATTAAATGATCTAATTCGTTTAATGAACGAGTGATGAATACTTTGTATTGTCAGACAGCAGCGCGTCTCTTTTCAATGAAGAAACCAACTAAATAATTTTTTCAATCTCGGAAAAACATTATTCTTTTTACATTAACTTTTTTAGATGAAACAAAATTGAATTTTGAGAATGGCGTCAGGATTACCGAGCGGTCATCAAAGGAAGCTCGGACCAGCACCGATTGCATCGTTCGAGGATCTTTCCGACGAGGTAGAAAACGTGAGTTTTGAGACGAACACAAAAAAAAATCAACTCGGAGCTCCTTATGCATTATGAAAACTATAATTTTGAAAAAAAAAATGGATTAATTGAAGACATCCAACAGGTCTGTACTGTTTGTCGACATCAACTTGCCACCAGGAGATTATTGAAAAAAAAAAAATAAATAACTAAATGACTAAAGCGTTGATAGACAAACAAATAACTAGAAAAAAAAATGTAACAAAAACAAAAACAATAAGAATCGATAAAAGTGACTGTCGAGTGAGAAAATTTGTGCATTGAGGAAAAATGATTGTTTGAATTGTAATGCAGGGAGAATCGACGGCACGAATGCCGGGGATAGTGGAGGTGACGACCCCTGTTACACCCGGGAGCTCTCTCAAGACTCCAAGTACACCAAGGATCGACATCAGCCGGGCAAGCAGCTCGTCCCATCATGAGGATAGCAATAATTCGAGAGAATCATCACCCGAGCGAGAATTACTCGCAGGTTTATATTGATTTTATACTTATTTTTACATGCTACCCCGTCTCTTTCTCTAAATAGAGACGAGCGTCTTTTTATTGTATGCATGTATTTTGTATTAGGAGCTGATCCTCCTGCAGGATGCAAGCTGACACTTGGTTACAAGGAGGACGCCAACGATCTGAGATCCTCCACTGAAGAACTCGAACTGCAAGATCCAATACATGCTCAAGATCTCAAGAGAGAATCCAAGAGGGCAAGAAAAAGAAAAGAAGATGGTACCCAATCAGAATGCGGTGCAAGTTTGAAGCAAGATAGAGAGAGAAAAGACAGTAATTGCTCGGAAATTATATTACTCAACATAAGTGGTAGAACTTCGAGATTGTCTTCCGTTGGTAGCCAGGGATCTGGGGTCTCTGGAAAATTATCAGTCGTTTCAGCCACATCTTCCAGGTAACTATATTTCTGTTTTGTTTTTATTAATTGAATTTTTCCAAGTTGATGATGGTTTTGTAAAAATGTTTAAGGTCGCCGAGTCCACACAAGTGTCTTTTGGAGACGTCCTTTTGTGGCAGCAAGCCAACTCTGGCAGACAATCTTACAGAACCATCCAAGCCAGAGACCGATGACCTGGAGAAGATTCTATTAAAGCGTGAAGCTGACACGACAAAAGCACTTATACCAGATACCATCAAGGTACCAATTGTTGGTGGAAATTTAAAGCCAGACCCATTGGATAAACCAAGAAGACGTGGTCGCGAAGAGAGAAAAGAGATATTTAAACGTGAAGTTGAGATAACTAAAAAAGTCCTGGAAAAGGTCAATATTGAGGTAAAAATTCTCTACATGTTACATTTTAGTAACTGCATTTACTTGTCTGCATTTATGAAAAAGAGTAAACATGTATTTAAAATGAAGAATACAATAGATTTTAGCCTGAATGATCATATAAGGATTTATCGTATTTTTTTTTGTCTTGGACAATAAATCGATAGTTTACCTTGATATACATATATAGTCGTCGTTTATTTATTGGATATTTAGTCAGTTATTTAGTCCAAGGGCATGTTACGAGAGTTCACGTTAATAGAGTGAAGAGAAAGAGAAAAAGATTGAATGCAAATGAAAAAGAAAGGAAAAATTGTAATTAATAAACATGAATTTTTGGTTGGTTTAAATCACATTGGTATCTTCCATTTGTAGATGTGAGGGCGAGTCCTTTCGACTTCATTAGAACCCGAGGTTTGTAGAACCATAGACAAGAAAAAAAAAGACAGAAACAAAATTTAACAACATTGATACGTGACTTCCCGTTCGTACGTTCTTGCATTGAATGTTCATTTTTTTCACCCTGAAAGCTACAAATGCAACTCGTACTACACCAAACGCCTGTTTCCAATATCCTCGTGTTAATTTTACACCTGTTGATACTTGACTTGCTCATGTTATTCACTTGCATGTTGAAATTGAATTCACCCCCCAATGAATTGGAATTTCTCCTCAGGTACCAATTATCAGCAAGCCATCAGGAGCGAGAGAATTGAACGAGCAATCAACTAGATCAAATCAGGAGATACAGAAGCCAGTGACACTTGATTTCAATGACAAAAGAAAAAAAGCACAGAATTTTAAAGATGTAGTCCAGACAACACCGAGTATTGGAAGTTTGTCAGGAAGTCCAAAACTGCCGAGACATCAAAAAGTGAGAGAATTAGAGGGTTCGAGAACGCCTAGTCCCGCGTCTGTCTCTAGAAAGAGCAGTTTTGCTTCATTATTCAAGGTAAAAAGATGAAAATAATAAAAAAAAAACTCTGAATGAAGATTTAAACTGAAAGAGGAAAAAAAATTGTTAAACTTGATGGAATTTTCTTGTCATTTTAACAGGGTAGAACAGATGGAAGTGTGCTGAGCCCTGAATCCCCCACTCCAAGTGGAAAAACTCGTCGCAGTTTGACATCAAAAATTAAAGACACGACTGAGAGCCTCAGGAGTAGATCAAAATCAAGAGAGAGAATCTCGATAGACAAGGGAACGAAGAATAAAAATGTATTTACATCAACATTGAGTTTATTCAAAAAACGTGAGCGTAAAAAGAGCACAGACGAACTAGTCACACCAGAGCACCATGTAGGATCTGGTAATCAATCTCTGGAAAGTATTGGACATGTTGAATTTCGTTTTGAGGGTGATAGGCTAGGTAGAAATGAGGATTCAATATTCATCAGCCTCCATGCAGACTCAAGAAATTATGAAGAGGCATTACCATCAGAGAGTGTCTCGATTCCATTGGAAACACCGACGAAATTATTAGACGAATACGAATGTGAACCACGTACTGGTAGTATCATAACAGAGGCTTCAATTGAGCATCGTGCTTCAGTCACTAGGATACAGACTGAGGCAAAAATTGAATCGTCATTGGTTAGAGATGATTCACAGAGTCCACTACGTCAGAGTGCCTCGAAGGATTCTGAAATATCGAAGACGTCCTCGAGAGACTCGAGAACGAGCATTCAAACAGCAAAACACATCGATTTATCATCGAGAACTACTTGTACTAGTCAGGAGACACCTCATGAACGTAGAATACCATCAAGTTCCTCAAGGGAGTCAATTGAATCAGTAAAAAAATCGGAAATTCAAAAACCAAAGAGGAAGAATAAAGAAGTTAAAGAGACAATTCAGAGTGTAGTGGAGCCTGATAGAGCTACTCAAGAACGTTCAGCTAGAGAGATAACTACAGTAATAGCAAAACCATCACCACCACCACCACCACCACCGCCACCACCATCACCACCAGTTCGAGTTGCCGCCAAGGAAACAATTGAAGAACCAATTAAAGTAGAAGAGAGCCTGAAACCACAGGTTAATCTTGTCAAAACACCAAGTGTCATTTCAGACCTCGATCACAATAGTTCCGAATCTGAAAGAGATTCTGAGATTGATTTTATCAGGAATAAAGCTGCCAAGCCTGCTGAAGAATTGCCAGATGAGAGAAAGGGTTTATTTAATGAAGAAAGCTTCGAGGAGGATCTTCCTTACGTGCCCGCGACTCTTCCTCTTGAGAAAAGTGTAGCTGTTCCAATACTTCCAGTTAAACAACGTCTTCAAGAAGTGAAAACAATACCAATTGAGAGACCAAGATCAACAACACCAATAAATCCAACGCTTCTAGACGAGTTTGTTCTGCAAACGTCGCACGACGACAAGAGAACAGACAGGATGAAAATATCACTGCCTCGGGAAGATAGTTTCAAATTGAAAAGCCCAAGGAAACATGCGACAAATACTTTCACGGAATTTGCTGGACGTGTAGCACATGACGCCAAGAGGACTGGTAAAACACCGAGTCCACCGCCACCACTCCCTCCAAGAGCATCAGTCCCAAGGCCAACTAATTGGATAAACTTTGAGGAGATTCCTGAGCGTCGAAAAGCCCCAAAAAGAATTCAAACGATACCACGAACTGAGGATGAAGCCAAAGGTGGTGGTGCTTACAGCTATGTTCAACCCGAGGAATGCAGATGTGAGTGTCATGAAGAATCAAGAAGAGCTTCCACGAGGGAACCAGCGGCTAGTTCAGGCAGTATACCAACAACAACAGGAGCTTCTGTTACAAGAACATCTTCATGCAGTAGTAGTAATGGCGAGCGTGCCTGTAACGGTGAAAATTGTAATGTACCAAGTAGTTCAGGAGATCGTGCTAGCATCGTCAGGTAAACCTTGTACGACAATTCTTTTATTTGGGTGGGACATTGTCAAATACGTTCCACGATTACCCTGATGATTGGTAGAAGTCTCTTTCTTTATTTTCAGTGACAGCTCATTAGAGTGCAGTTTAAGCATAGAGGATACTACTGGTACACAGGCACTACTTGGCCCAATGAAGCCATTTTCAATGGACCTTGATGTTGGATCAAATAGATCGAGTATCATATCTCAAGAGGAAACTGACGAGGGCCATCAACTATAGGAATGAAAAATTCTACAACTTTTTTTTTCAATCAACTCCATCTTGCCTTTTTCGAGATGACTCTGTAAATTCAATTCAATCGTGCAAGTCCTCAGTGAAATTGCTACAAATTTCCGTCAAGTTTTTTAATTTATAAAAAAAATATTTCCTGACACGTGCTAGCTTGTACTCGAATATGAGCAGCAACGAGTTTGACCTAGATGTGTGTCCAGTGGGAGGGTGAATTTCGCACTTGTTGGAAAGTAGGAGGGATAGGATGAAAAAATTAAAGAAAAAATCATTAATGGATAAAGATTGGAAAATGGGTCAACTAGGAGTTGGCAATTGGAACGGGTAAATCTAGATGCTTGCCACGGAGGAATTCAATATTACTTAAAGCATTAGAATGATTTTTCAAAAAATTGCTGATTTTTACCTTTTTTTTTTAATTGTGTAAAGTGCTGGACAAATACTTGTCGATCGTGACCTTTCTCTATTCGCGGTGCACTGCGTGTCCACTAGTTGACAAGGTAAACGAAAAAGAAGGAAATCACTTGGAACAAGACACTAATGAAGAGTTTCAATTGAATCAAGTAGATTTTAATTAAACATTTTGGATAGCTGGTCTAAACCGTTATTTAACACGATGAAAAGGAAAGAAATCATCTCGTTCAAGTAAAATTAAATTAATCACGCGTATTGCGCGTCGAGCCTTTAGCAGGTCCAAATGGAATTTTTCGAAGAATTAAATATTGAATATAATAAAGTAAATAATTAAAATCCTCGATATTTCAAATTGCCCATTATCTGTATGCAATTGGAATTATCGATGCTAATTACGAATGAAGAAAAAAAACCCACAAGTTAAAAAATCAAATTGATGATTAATAAATTGAGATAATAAAGTTCTCTACACCCTCTCGATAACTTGATCATACTCAAAACCATGATTACTCGTAACCTCATCGCAACTCTCTGCTCAACTAATTCTCTGTATTATTTATCACCCAGTTTCCAGTGAGATACAAAAGACAATGAAATGTGGAAAAAATTCTAATCCATCCCTCGTTACCTCTTGGATGTATTTTCTATATACACGAGAGGACTAGGAAAAGGTGGTGTAAAAAGGACATGCACGGGCGAAACAAACACATTTTTCTTTGAAAAATTCTATTTTTATTTCAGCCGAAAGCCTCTCTGCTTATTTGGAAAACTTTATTTTACTGTTAGTTGTAGCTCCAGCCTATGGAGGTAAAATTAGCGCTAACCTCGGCTTGGCGTAACTGATGATTAAATCCAGCATGACGGCAAGGGATCAACAACTAGAGGGTGAAACTACTTTTTGCCATTTTCAATCCAAAAAAATTTCCAGTTACATCAACCCGCAGTTGGCGATATTCGTCCCCAAGTTCAAGTTGCGCAAACATGCGGTTAACGCTGATTTTGGCTCCATAGACTGGCCCTTGCAAGAACTACATGACAAGTGAAAAAATCAAAAGGACCTGATACCTATTCTTGAACGGAAATTTTCTCGACAACTTGTGGAATCGCTACAAAAATCTCGAGCCATTCTATTGGCATGTCCATTTTACCCCACTTGCCCCTATATTGTGTTCAATCATGTGGTTAAAGAATTAAAAAAAATATAATAAAATAGTTTGTCTGGTTGAATGCGTGAGCAACTTGAGATTTAGTGAGTATTTTGTGATTACACAGTATAGAATTAACATATTTCATTCACAGAGAAATTCAAATTAACGAAGAGAAATAAAAGCTTCTGCAATTGAATGAGACAAGAATATGAGAATAATCGAGAAGAACTAGTCAGATATGAATGTGTTATATTGTAATATTCAAATATTATCCACCTCGTGTTCCTCCAAGGGAGAACGTCAGTCCTCTGCGGGGGGTACGCACGACCAAGTCTGTGAGAGAAATCTAAGATCGTCCATGTTGGACAGGCACCCAGTAGAATCTTCCTATTTTATTTTCTCTCAATTATTGAAAAGAAAAACTAGCCGCATGAAAGTTTATCAAATCTTATACATCGATTGTTTTTGAATCAACTCATATATAGGTGTCGAAAATGCATGAATGTTGATACATAAAAAGAGCTCACGTTGAATAGAAAATTTTGTCAATCAATTACATAGAATTGGGAGGAATTTTCTTGGAATTTCGGAGCTAATAATGAAATTGATATGAATGTGAATCTTTCCATAATTAATTGAACATGTCGATTTCAATTGACGTTTCTCCTTGAAGAAGAAGGAAATATAAAAAAAAGCTCATCTTCTTATCTCATTTGGCTGCAGGAATGTAACATAGAATAAATCCACCGTGTCAAGACGCGAATCAAAATTTTTCTTGTACACTGGATCAATGTTCTCCATTCTATTCGCCTATCTTTCCTCGAATGCTACAAGATATATAACAAAAAGTAATGACCTTGTTGAACGTTTTTTAAATTGTACCTGTCGTCCTGCGAACGGCTTGTTCCTGCGTCTGTTTGTTTAAAATAAAGACCATGGAATGGAAATGGAAAGAAAACGAATGTATAAATGATAGATAGTGAATGAAGAATGAAGAAAGCCCAGTTAAAATGAGCCCTAGTTAGCTCCACAATTCGTGGATAAAGTAATAAATTTTTAGAAAAAGCCAGTTCCATCATTTCTTTTTTTCTTTTATAGAATTTTGATGTTTAGACAAGAAAGTGAAAGATTAAGATTGAAAAAAAATAAACAAAAAGAAAGGGAATATTATAAATAAAATTTTAAAAAATATACCAGCAGATATTATATGAGTACTAATGCCTCAGGCCGCCGAATGCGCCTCGTTATAAAGTTTACTCTTAAAAGGAAGGAATATTGTAAAAGAGACAAAATTCTCGATTCAATCCTCGTTGAATGTTATTTTGTATAGAAAAAAAAAAAAAGAGAGAGAGAAGCAATTTTTATCCTGTTCGAGATAAATTCCTTTTGTATTTTTATTTTTTTAATCTCTTTCATTTATTCCCTCAGGAATTAAAGTAAATCATGAGATCTGCCTCCACTGTGAGCCCTGTTCGAGTTTCTCTGACTCGTTTATATAAGCTCTCGATAGAAAAACAAAACAAACACGAATAAAATTAATAAAGAAAAACGTATTGATGCAATAATAATAAAAAAAAAGAATCGAGAGATATTTATAAAAAAAAAAAAAACAAAGAGCTTGGATCTATGGAGCTCACTCGACGTTCACGAAAGACTGTCCTCTTAGCAAATACATGAACGTTTATCGATTATTTTTAGCAATTACAAGAACGGAAGGGAAAAAAAATATTTAGACATTTCTAATGTTATGTAAAAATGACGACAACTAAATGATTGAATGGAAAAAACAATGTAAAAAATGAACAAGAACAAAGAAAAGTGGTGAGATTATGAGAACAGTTTCGAGTGGTAGAAGATGATCCATTTTCTCCTCAAGTAGAACATGACATTTAAGAGAGAGAGAGAGAGAGAGAGAAAGAAAAAATAAATATTTATGTGTTTTGAAACATGTTTACTCACACTAATTTGCATCTGTGATTGATTTTTTCTCATGGAGCATGTGACTGATGGTAAGGAGAACTGGATGTGTTTATTTTGTTTCTCCCAATTGATTACAATGCTGCACGTAATTATCATTCTTGGTAGACTCGCTCACAGTCTCATTAATGTATCCAATCATTACTCCAGTTTGATTTAGAATTCAATCGATAGTTAATTGATAATGTCTTCCATCATTGCACTTGGCTTCAATGAATTAGACTCATTTGTACAATGCTGTGAGCAATGTACAAGATGGCTGCTGTATAATTTCCCCTTTTTCAAGGCTTTATCTATAGTTTACACTAAAACTTAAAATCGCGCTTCGTTAGCCAAATTGATTTCAATTATCATTCTCGATAGAGTTTCTTAATTGATGGATCCAATGATTATTTCAATATTTCTAACAATCCATAGTGATGACTCTTTGAATTGATAATTGATTTTTTTCCGGCTATTATGTGATGATATTACCTTTGTATTCTGGCCCAAATGAAGTAGTCCCGCCATTCATAATCAAGATGGCCGTCAGTCATCAGGATCTTTTCTTTCGAACACAGTTAATACCTGATTTAATGATATTAATTTTGCTTTTTTTTTTTCTGATTCTCATTTTAATTGATAATTATGAAAATTGATTGGCGTCTATTAATTTTTTAATGATTAATAATCGAGTTGTATTACAAAGGTTTTCACACACATTATCAAACGTAATATCGAGTTGTTTAGACGAGTGACTGTTTTCTCATAATAATGAAGCTGGAAGAATGGAACGAGTGGATAAAGGACATGATCATTACGAACTGAGGTGGCATGGAGGAGCATCGAACCAGCAGGTTAATTAAATTTTTCAGAGCATAAAAATGAACTATTTTAGAAGCGGAGATTTATTCCACGAGTTCTCTACAATGATAAACTAATGAATAAATAATCCATGTGGATTCTATATTAAATTATATATATATAGGGGAAGATGTGACAAAATGGACACATCTAAATTTTTAGGTAAATATTATGGAAAATTCTTGAAATTAATAGAAATATTGGCGGTGGATTATTTTTGATGATTCCATTACAAAGCTGAGGAAATTTTAGGCCGGAAACAAGTGCCCGAATTCATTTTTTTGAATTTTTGGCAATTTTGACTTTTTTGAGCATTTTAGAGGGGTAAAATCCTTTCTTTTTTTGAAAATGTTCAGTTTTTTGAGTATATCTTTGGTTCTATTTGTCCTAGCGTAAAAATCCCAACGGGAAGTGAAAGGTGAAATCATTTGCCATCGATTCATAAGGTTTTCAATTTAAAAATATCGATTTTTGAGGTATTTATGGGCATTTTTGTGAAACAGCTTTGTAAAACAGTTTCTGGCCTATAACTATCCCAAAAATTGATATTTTTGAATTCAAAACCCCATGAATCGATGGGAAATGAGCTCACCTTCCATTTGAGACCAACCCCGAATTGCTACGACCAATAGAACCAGAGATATTTGCAGAAAACAGAAAATTTTCAAAAAATTCGAAATATATCGAAAAATATCGAAATTTCAAAAAAATCGAAAAAAATACATCTGACACTCGTTTTCCGGCTAAAATTTCTTCAGCTTTTCAATAGAATCATCAGAAAAAATCCATCTCTAACCGTTTCACTACAGTGTCCATTTTGCCCTACTCTCACCTATATATTTTTTTAAAATGAATTTTCAGATTTTTATCTAATCGCCTTTTTTAAATTCATCATCTTCGACATTATCAATGACTCGTTCTTTCTGATCCTTTTCCTTCGAGCTTTTCAATGCAATACGCTGTTCCTTTGCATTAAAAACAGTATCGTCTCTGAGGAAAAGGGCGGTAGCTGTTGTTGGAGCTATTTCTTCGGTGGTAGTAGTCAAGGATTGCTGTAAAACATGTTTATTATGATTTTTAGGATGGTTTTTTTCATCAATTGTCCGAATGCATTATTATCATTGTACCTGCATGACATGGAGAAGGAATAAAAAGGCCAACAAAGTTAGAGCACTCAGAGCGGCACCATTTCCTTTGCCACCTCCTCCTCTATAGTGCCTGAATGAATCACAATTTCATTTTATAAAGGGGAGAGGAAGGTAAAATGGACCACACCCAAAATTGAATAGTGACAATGGAAGGGTATAATGGACCACTCGCTATTGATTGAGGAAATTATCATTTTATGGTTGAGTAATCAATTCAATGAGGAGAGAGAGAGGGGTTAGTAAAATGGAATGTTACAGCAAACTGAAGTACCGAGCAAAGTATGAGAATTTGGCAAAATGAAATGATGAGGTGAAACGGGATGTGGTGTGATAGGAGATACATTCATTTTGCCTGGCCGTTCCATGTTACCCCAGCTCTCATCATAGGGAAAGGCATAGGGGGGGGGGGGGGGGGGAGTGGGGTAAAATGGACATCCCAATACAGTTTGAGTGCATTATGCACCATTCCCTGCTTTCAGTAACAAGCAGTAAAAATAAAAAGACGCAAATGTTGGAAATACGACTTTCTGTTAGTAATTGGTAGCACTTGCGACCATTTGTTATTTATGATTTTCTGATTTATGCAAGGAAAACCTATGAGATATCGATTGGAGTAAAGAAAAAAAGATACGACTCTTCGTTATTTGCAATATAAGAAATTGGAGAAATAGCGATTACGATTATTTGTTACTAAAGCGACGATATAGTCTTCAAAAATAATGTAAGAGAATATGGAGCCTACGAAAATCGATGGAATCCGGGCATTCATGGGATTATAGCTTTTTTTCATCACTTTTGGTAGACCATATAGTAGAAAAGCTGATTTTCACAGAATGAGTTATAAGTCATTTAAAAATCAATCATAATGAAACCAAAACTGCAAGAATTGATGACAAATCATCTCACCTTTCATTCGAAAATGCACGCTAAATCACTACGATCACTATTCAAAGAATTGTAAAGAAAATTCTATTTTGAACCCTTTCTTTGTAATATAACTGATCCAATTTATTTTTTTTTCAATCTTGCATGGTCCATTTTACCCCCCTTATTTCTCAAAAATCTAATTTTGGAGCAAGCGAGTGCAAAATAGATGATTGTTGATATTTATGATATTATTGACATTTTTGACACATGTGTGCCACTCTCAAGCGTATAATAGCATAGTGGTGGTTCATTTTACCCCCCTCTCCCCTACTTGGAGTAAAAAAGGGATATTTGCTATTAACACTTACCCATGAGATTTGTGCTCCCAAGAACCACCGTGGTATCTTTCCATGGGTAGCGAATGACCTCTCCCAGGGAATCCGCCCCAGTTCAATAAAGACTTGAATGTCATCTGGCGAGCAATTGATTTGAAAGTATTTTCATTGACAGAAATTGTTGTATTGGAAGAAAGGCAAAAAAATTACCTTTTATTTCCTTGATATTATTACTACCCTCTCTCACTTGTATGTCTCCAACTAAAAATTGATTTTTTGAAGAGAATGAAAGAAAATGCGGAACTAAAAAATTGCGTAATATCAGTTCCCTTGAGGACAAACTTCTCACAGCAACAACTTAAACTTAACTGCCAGTTGCTTCATCAACAGAAACAGTATGTGTCACTCTTTCTACCAGGAAGCTATTATTGCCGGCTTGTTGGAGACTCGAAGAGCGTAAATTTTCACAGACACTTGAATGAGAAAAGTGTCACTGTGTCCTAGTAAATTTATGATTATAAAATAAAGAAATTCAGAAATAATTGTCTCGAAGTAAACGTAGAACAAAACATTTCAACTGATTTTATAGAACAATTGGTCCTGATAATGATGACTTTGTCGTCGCAAAAAAAAATAAAAGCAATTACATTTATCAGTAATAATGATTTATTTTAATCATAAAATGAGTACAATCATTCTACCACGAACATACAACTTAATTACTAAAGAAATTCACGTTTGTCCTAATGAAAAAAATTTGTGATACTGTGATAATAAATATATACAGAAATAATTAATTTAGTGTAGGTGAAACATAAACGTCCTGAGATATCTAACGTATGGAAAAAGACAGGGAAGGCATTATCAAACCCGAAGTCTCATTGTTGACATGATTCGATGAAAACTTTATGAGACTTTGAAATAACAATACTTTTCTACCAATCCACATTAATGCCAGCAACTCTAAGCTCATCTTCCTCCCAGAAAAAGAAAAAAAAACTCCAACTCGTACAAAACTAGCTATAGATTAAATAATACCGCACGGATTATATTTCTATTTTTTTCCTTTTTCACACAAGAAATTGGTTTGATGAAGGGTCAATTTTTTAATGAAAAAATATGATTCTATCTCGAAATTTTCGTTATTTCTCATACTTGCGTTATCGTTTCACATTAATAAAAATAAATAAATATCAAGTATATGATTGATTGGTCAAGGCTTAGTTGAACTCGATATTACAATGTTTACTGGGTTTAACTAAGCCTCGAGAATTCTCAGTCTACGTCTATGTAAAAATGCATAATTTTTCATTCTCTTTTTCCTTTGTTTTTCAATTTATATGTATTTTTCGATGCCGAGCCTACTAGTTATTTCAATCACAAGTGCTTTCATCTAATAAAGAACTTCGAATTAATAAATAGTTTTTTGCACCATGGTGGCTCGGATTAATTTTGAAGCGATTTGTGCGTTAACTAATGAGATACGATTTGATTATGATATTCAAACTGCATTGCAGTCCATGAAGAGCGTTCTGCAGTCTTCACCAGAACGTCCACGTCTACCGGCCTCATAGAGAGCCTCGAAGTGGACACCACTTTGTCCTTGGAGGAAGTAGCTGGTGGCATATCTGAAGGGGAGGTAGTCAATTTTTTATATAAAAATCTTGGTAGATTCCCGAAAATTTTCTCATAATATAAAACTTACGATCCAAGCTGGCAAAAGATTGTTGATGTTCCCTGGCTATCGGCAACACACTCGGCACTAGCTTCGCAAAGGGCACGCTCGGCGCAACCGCGCTGTCCCTCATCCTCAGCCTTGCCAACATGACTAAAGGACTTCATGGAGCGCATGTAGCCCTGAGAGTAAAACAACAAGTGAGTTTATAATTGAAGCTTTTTTCTTGTTCTTTTCATCTACAAGAAGAGAAATTCACCTTGAGCATCGAGATGGAAGCAACAGCTGCCTCGGACACGGTATCGCGTTTTCCCAATGAGCGAGCACTCAATGAACGATGAGAGAAGGAAGTCTTCAGGGCATCCAACAGGTTTACAACGATGTTAATGAACTGCTCGAGGGATAAAAAAAAGTTGAATGTAACATTCACCAAGTTAACGTAAAATCAAACGAACATGACATTTAATAATAATAATAATAATAATAGTATTGAGAATTGGAGAGATAAATTTTTTACACAAAGTAATTTTCTAGTTTAGAAGTTGTGTGAATTGATAGTCCAAAGCAAAATTCAAGTTGAGCGAGTAATTGTAGTGGGTAATTACTAACCTCGGAGGCTTGTTTAGCCATAGTTGCAACCTGATCGGGATTTCTTCCCTGTCCGAGAAATGCTCCCAGCACCGCGGTCAATATTCCCTAGAGAACCGATCACCAGGCGTATTTTTTTTGTTTCCAACAATTATTTACAATTTGAAAATTTTTAAACACCCACCCGACGCAACTCCAATATTTAGACGATTTCACAATGTCTTTAATTATTATTACTTTTTTTTTGTTTTTTTGTTTAATAATTGATGAATTGCCAAGTGATTCTCATCTTTTCGGCCTGTTAGAGGATATAATTTACAAGGACACAGAGCGTGTAGGGAAAGTTGCGACGGGTCAGCGTGACAGTCGTACAAGATAGTTTCTTTCTGTATTTTGAAAATTAACAGTCACTAATAGGTGCAAGCGAGTTTCGTGTGAAAGCAGTCTTGTCACTTTATAAAATATAGTATTTACATGATGCCAAGCGCCAATAATAACAAGATACAGCATAATTTACAATATTTAAACAAGAGGATAGACAGATGACTTTCACGACTATTTAAATTTTTCTAAAGAATACTGGAAAATGGGGCATGTCCTCTATTGTATGGAGGAAATTCTCTTACTTGCATTGGGCTGCTCTGATTGTCGACCTTGTCAATACCATCAACAGGCTGTTGAGCTCCACCAAGAATGGCCGTCAATACACGAAGTCCTACAGTCAAAAGATTTGACCAGGGACTGACAGCAACACCATCATCGATATCATTTTTGCTTGGTCCAGTGATTCCTGCTGTCTGGCCTAAAAGCATCTGCATGAACATGCCTAGCATGTTGGACCATGAAAAACCAGTTCCATTCCCTTCCTGCATGGGCATAAATAATTATTTATATTTCATGGAACATGAAGAGAAGAGAAAAGAGGAGAAAAGGAAATTTATTCCCCCATTTTACCTGAATCTGATTGGATCCAACGTCGTCGATATCATCGAGTCCAACTTTCTTCATGACATTTGGTTTCTCTGCAAATTTCCTCTCCTCTCGCAATTGTGGTGAATGCTCTTCAGGTTTATAAACTGGATGCTGTGGCAGTGAAACTGCTTCACCAAGTGTTAGTGCAACAAGGCACAGCGCTACAAACTTCTTGTATTCCATTTCTGTGATGAAAAAAAAAAAAAAAAAAGCAAAGAAGCATCAATGAGTTGTTGTGAATTGACAACTTGTTATAGAATTATCTATTGCATATACTTTCTCCTCTTTCTTTTACCCTCATTCTCACAGTAGTCACGAGTCGCATGTATCACTCGTTCATCAGTGTGAAAAAAATAATTATTCTTAATTAGTGAGAATGACCCGATCAAATTAATGCATTCGCAGTGATAAATTTCTTTCTCGATAGAATAATTTTCATATTCATTTCTGTTTTTAGATTTTCAGAAAAGTACCAGCGATTGTGGGTCATCAGGATTATTGTCATTTACGTAGCGGGCCGGATTTAATGTTGAAAAAAAAAATTCCGGGCATAATTTACAGTCTTCTATACGCAATCGAGTGGCACCAAAGCATGAGCGTTCACTCGTTCCGTAGAGCCTTGGCCATGAAAGTAGGTCACCGTGGTTAAGGCCACAGGCAAGTTCACACTGACGATCGTCTTGTTAGCCCACTTTTGATCGTGTGCTTCGGGTACATTGAACTTTTATTATACCGTTACACACGATCCGGGTCATGACCTACTGCAGATTCTCTAATGTATTGCTTGATTTTTTCCCCAACTGAGCATCCTATATTATTTATAAATGCAAGGGAGAGAAAATTATTGCGGGTATCGCGGTATAAATAAATAATGTTAAACTCTTCAAAAAACGGTATCTTTGCAAATGGACAGAAAAAGTATCGCGCGTTTCTAACTGTTGTACTTGTTTCAAGAATTGACTGCCTGTTCAGCAGGTCTGAAAAGGCTTCCATCATGTACAAACCCAAACTTGCCCTAATAGAGTTTCCCCTCCATCTTGTTAGAAGAAAAATGTGAATTTATTGAAATGAATTACCCAATTTTTAAATTGCAAAATATCCCTCTTGTTCGATCATTGATGTCCCCATTCGCGAACAAGTATTCACTTTCTGATAATTCATAAGAAAAACTCAACAATGACTCACTTACATTACTCTGAATTACAAGATTCAAGTGCGAATTGCATTACAAAATAATAACAAGCTCTTATAGGAGTAACGAAGCACTTAAAGTTAATTAAACTTATTACAATGAACTTTCGTACTCACTTTGTATAAGTGTAGGTAGATTTCCGTGACACTGACTCTCAGTTCTGAAGATGAAATTCCAAGCGGGGTCTTCTATATAGCCTGTACGGTAACCTGTGTGTGGGGGAAAACCGTACGGCCAATGATTGAATTGCTTTGGTACTGTTTTCAATGAAACTGACCAATCCTCTTTCACTGTCCCCTCGTTTACCTAGCTAGCAAAGTCGACTTGACATGTTCTTTTTTCTTTCTCCTATTTCTTTCTCTTTTTTCTCCAATTTGATTTTGCAATTCCAACGGTTTCAATTTTTTCAGCTCTCCGATTTTTTCATCAACAATTTCCTCTACCTCCGAGTCCAATAAATCTTGACTACAAGTTCTTCGTGCCTATTGCTTCTAGGAGCAATGATGAATTTATTATTGAACAATTGACAAATAACTATTTCAGCATGTCACCTGAATAAAAAATCCCGTTGTGTTTTACTTCATTGATTAATAAACCCATCAATCTACATTTCTGAAATGAATAAACGACTGATATACTACTGCCAGATGTCTTGCTTCAATTTATTATTATTAGTGGTTCATGCACTACATGCTGCTCGAGGATAATTTGGGGTACACAATGATTAGTGGTCTGGAGGCTCAAAGGAGCAACAAAGTTCTACATGTGCCTGTAAGCACAAAATTAAATAAACTTTATTACCAGCACATGAAAAAAAATGTGTAATAAGAAGAAGTGTTTCATAAAATATCTGCTACTGTATGACTAACTGTTAACTTCACTGTCACCTTAATTTAGCTTTAATGATGGCCATGATGGTGAACAAATTGCACTTCGTGCTACATCGTTATTTCAATTTACATCCGGCTCCTTTCTGCAAGAAATGTAGAATGGGGGGGAAAAAACGTAAGACAAGCAAATTCTTCAATAGTTTCAATCAGCAACATCGTTATTCTCCATTGTTTACTCTTCCATCATGGAAAATGGGCTCTTCTCTAGTAGAAATGGTATGGAATATACCTGAGGTTTGGTCGAATCAGTAAAAAAAAAACTGTTTTGTAGACAAGAAAGAAAAGAGTTCGTCCTTTCATTTCGCTTTACTTTCTTTTTTCTTCTCGCGTGTAAACAACAATGCACGCATGCTGTATTTGGGACACGTTGAAAAACTTTCTTGGGATTCTTCTCGAGAATTCTCGTTTTTTCAAATATATTAAGAAATTAAGTCATATGAAATTTGAGTAACTCCGGAAATGAGTCGGGAAAAATGAATTGAAACAATTATTCTGTGGCAAGTTGACCTTCCTCGATGGTGGTGGTATCTCAAGGGTAACGACCAAAAAAAATTATTCATGTCCTTCTTCCTTCATTCGGCAATACCTTTCATTCATTATCATTCAAATCCTTTTTGCAGTCGAGATGAAGGATATTTCATAGCTGATCCTCAAATAGTCAATGCATCTGGTATGTGGATTCGAATTAACGGGACAACTTGTCGTTTTCATGAATAATCATCTTGAGCAACACTCTACTATACAATTATTTATGGTTTAAATCTGTACATATCAATTGTTGAGGAATTTCCCAAGAATTTCTGGGCTACTCAATTCTGCAAGGAAAGGATGCCAACGATCACGAAGATTATCGAGAAGAAAAAAAAGTAAACAAGAAAACATCCTAAGAAGTTATAATTGTTGAAATAGTTGAGTAAAGTTCTTTGTGTGATAATTCAGTCAGTGGAATGTCAAGTTCAATATTTTCTTGTTTGAATTCTTTTCATTTGCTGAACTTAACAAGTTAATTTACTAGAAATTTTATATCTGCTTTAGTCGAGAATACTTTTTTCTTTTTTTTCTGTAAAATTTTAATAACAAGCTTAGTTATTTTATGTGGTTTGTTTAAACGTCAAGGGTGAAAGAACTGCGATTCATCATAACTGTTCAACTAGCGGGATGCCACTATACTCTTCTTATTAGGAGCATTCTGCTAATCGTTTTGAAATACTTTTCATCTCTATCTTTTTCACTCGCCATGCCAGAGAGGAATGAACAAGTAGCATCAAATTCAAATGACTTATATTTTTTCCCACAAGCCTCTAATCGCTTCGATTGAGAAAATTTTCTCTTCTATTATTTGATGAGATTTGATGGGAATAACGCGAATCCATTTACACGTGCTCTAACGGCATGAAGAACATCCAGTGCATCGAGGTTTTTTGGTATTACAATCTCTTCATCAAACATCAATCGAGATCGACTCGATTCAATAGAATTAGGGAAAGTGAGGTAGAATGGATATCACAATGAAATAGCTCGAGATAAAATTATTTCAGCGATTCCATTGACAAGCTGACAAAATTACCATTGGAAAACATGTGGCAAAATTCATTTTTGAGAACTTTTTGAAGACTGGAAAGGACAACCTCTTGCTATTATCGAGGAAATCCACATTTTTGGGGGATACCTCAGATTTAGGTGATCATAGCGGTATCTTGGGACCGGTCGTGTCTACATACATCGATTATAGAATCATGTAACTTTTTCCTGCTCCCCAACGTGCAATCGGACATTTATGAAATATTTATAATTATTCATCGAGTTGTTGATGAATTGCAGAATTGGGACATTGCTTCCCCAAGTTTACATGATTTGATTTTCTTGAAAGTTTATCCATCAAATTCAGAAAAATTTTGGCATGCAAATAGAACTCTTCATTTCATTAATATCTTCTACTTTTCAGGAAAAATGCGTCCTTGCCAGCACTTCCCTTCACCTGGAATCATCTTGAACCAGAGAGTGGTAAAACGGATACCGCAGTTGGTAGTGATGTTACAGCTATTCGACACAGAAAACTGATATAGCGGGATCGATCCCTGTCTGATTTACATAACGATACACAACTATACACCAGCTCGAATACGTTGATGTTTGCGGGCCCCTATGCCTCTGTTCTAAAGGATACATGGCCTTACGTATTATTACTGATGATAATGGCATGTTGGCCCATCGTGATTCATTTTCTATCTCGTACCTCATTTTCAGTTCAACCTTGCCACTTGATACTTCCATTATCCAGCAGTTTGTTTATTGAATATTAGACATCAACTATATTCCTTTTCATTATCCTAAATTATGTTATTGGGCTGTTCCATATCCGGCTCTGTGGGTGGCTTGCTCGACTATTGGGGTTTCATGTGACGCACGAGAGAAAGCAAGTTGCGATTTACGAATTATTATTATTATAAAATTATTTTTATCCTCCGTCTTGTTCGATATCATTTTGATAATCTCTTGGCTTTCCATTGAACTCTTCAAATTATTATTTTCGCTCTCTCTCACTCTCTCTCGCCTGATTCAGTAGCGATTATACTGATCTACTGATGGCATCCCTTTATTATCGAAACGAGATGTCTTGTCCAGGCGAACTAGACTATCCTCGGTAGATAAAGAAGCGACTAATGGAAGCTACCGTTATATTGAGTTTAATTCCTCGTAGATGACGTAACGAGTCCCGTTGATGAAAACATTATTTTGGAATCAGCTGTACTACTAGGTCATTGAAATTTGCAACTTGATCGTTTCCTCTTATTAAGAAGCATCGTATCGATTTCTTCGGAAATTGATAGACATCGAGTGATCCCGGACATGATACCTGCACTTGTAAGAATTCATTTTATCATTTTCGCTCTTGTGAATCTAATATTTAGAGAGAAAAAAAAAATATTCGTTAAATTTGAAAAATTGAAAGGATTGATGATTCTCCTATATACGTGTGCTGGTTTGCCAAAATAATTTAATTGAGGCCAGGGATGGTTCTTATATGGTTCCATGAAGAAAAGTACAACGATTCACTTTTTTTCATGCATGAACTGAATTGAATTGGAGTTTTTCACCGCGGTTAGTTATCTCTCTCGACAAACAGAACACCTACGATTGAATACAGAATGGTAATATAGAATACTGATCGACCAGGAATAAATATCTAAAGATTTTTGGCTACTCTTCAATAAATTTCTCGGAAAACCCACACATCTTTTTGGCAGACTCTAACGTATTTCAAGTTATAATACAATCTTGCCGTCAACTATAGACTGAAACAATTAATTCATTTATTTTAGATTGATGTCAATGAATTGTAGAATTTCTATGAAATTAATTCATACAATTTTGATATTTATCATATTTCATAAGATTGAGGGATCATGAAAAATTTCACGCAGGCATGATTCCTTCTAAAATCACTTGATCATCTCCATTTGAAGATACTCAGAATTCTCTTTGACCAAGACACATTTTTCTCCCTAGCCAGATGGTATTGTTGTCGTCAGTGACCGGGGGATGCGAGTAGGGTCTATCCTTTACGGAGTTAAATTAGAAATGAAAGAAAAATAATACATGACAATAGCATTCCCTTCCAATATACTTGTTCGATGTTCCCCAAGTTGTCTACTAGAGGCTAGTTTTTCATAAAAACGCCTACACCACTCGAGATGTTATCTGGCGAGGCAACTCGCGATCCAGTGAAATAACGTAGAGAAATAAAAAGACTTTTTCACGCTTCACTCTGAAATATTATTACAATGGTTTGTCTTGACACAGAGGAAATAATAGGGCCACCCCCCAGGTGAAACGAAAGGCTTACACATAAAATTACCTATGGAGATCGAGCATAGCAACTTTTTTAATCTCCATAAAATTAACATTGCATTATTCAAGTTACATAAATGATTCTGAAAATACATCTCTGTGCTCTTTCTTCTCTAATGAGTTTTTGTTAATTAAACGGCTACAGAATTTGTACGGAATGAGTTCAAAATTTTGCATTTGGAATTTTCGTAATTTTCTGAAGATTTTTTGCTCGTTCAAATTATCTTTCATTTTCTAAATTTTGTAGATTGCAAAATACCGCACCTATTTTTTAACACTTGGCTATTGAATCCATGGAACGAGTCAGACGAGTTGGCTACTTGAAGTGGTTCACATTGATTTTCCCAACTTCCGGAAGAGGTTGTATTTTGTTACCTGGAAAATCGCGGGTAAACTCCCCAAGATTCACATACTTGCGGGTGGTAAAGAGGATTGAGCAAAGAAGGGGCCATGTTCGCCGTGTCTGCACTGAGTCACTCCAGTGCCAAGAGCCAAGGTCGACGCCCACCACCCGTCACCTAGCCCCCCCCCCTCCCCCCCTCGATTTCATTCTCATTTTTTATTCCTCCGTTTAATCCACTCGTGTACAATTGCATAAGTATATTTTTTTTTCCTCTGGGACGTGTAATCACATCTTTCCAAAGAAAAAATAAAAAGAATTTGCATAATTTTCACGGTTGGAAAAGGCAAATAATAGAATATATATGTTTTCCCAGTTAGATAGAACATAATTTATGTGGTAGAAGGATAGGTGAGAAATAGGGAAAAATTCTCGGTTCATTTTTCAGGTGCGGTCACACGCGTATTCATTTAGATCGATGGGTGTGTGTAGAGGGTCATGCCTCTAGTATTCAGTTCTCATTGAATAAACTTTGTGTACATGTTTGCTCTCGTAAGAAATTCCCCCATGTGTATGTATGTTAGTGGTGAGTCATCCACAAGAGACAGGTATATATGCGCGCGCGCGCTCAAGACTATAGGGAAGAGGGGAATGTGGCGCGAAAGTGCTAGGTGGGCATGATATGAAAACGATGCTTACAAGTCCAGTCGATGGAACCGAGACGTTCTGCATTCCTGGAGCAACCCCATGAGTCACCCGTCATTCCCTGTAGCCTACCTGTTGCCACCTGTTGCATATATGACCATAATACAATGACCCTCTTCTACTATCGTATTCTATTCATTGCTTCAATTTTTTTTTTCCTATCACTCTTTCGATTCCTCTCGGTGGAGATTAGCCGCAAGCATAATATGCAAGAGAATCTTGAAAAATGAAAAATGATTTAGAGTATTCATTTTTCCAATGACCGTTGCAAGATCAATTCAAGTTTTTTAGTCTCTACATGTTGGCGTGCGAGATGGTCAGTTCCGAGTAATGTTCATTCAAGATGACTACGAGAGGTGGAGACTTCCGGGAATCATTCATTCAACGTCCTTCCAATAGGTTTTTATGAAAAAAAATTGGATGACTCGTTTGGCTCTCAAGTGGTTTTTTTTTATTTTTCAATTTTCTCCTTCCTATTTGGTGAATTCAAGTCTCATGATTTCTTATCGGGTTTAGTGAGACGCGCGTGACTCACAATCTTGCCAATGGGTAGGGATCGATTTCTTCCAGCGAAAAAAACCGGGCACCAGTTGCCAACGGACGTGGATCTCTTCCGGACAAAATATAGCGATAGCTTTTGAGGAATTTACATGCATCATATGGATGAGTCATGTGAATGCACGTGACATTAATTTTCTGCAAATTTACCATTATCAATTTGTATTTTTAAATGTTTTTTCCATTTTTTAATTCATTCAGATTTCAATGAATGATGATTAATGACTCGGCGATTGACAGATTGTAGTAAATATATTTATATGTATTCGTGCGAATGTGTGCAATTGAAATTGCCATTGAATGGAAGAAAGAGAAAAAAATGCACACGTAATGATTTCCCCATTATTGATTCAATAATGATTGCGATGTAAAAAAAGAAGCAACATCCACAATGATTTTTCTTCCTGTCTGGAGGAATTCATGTAAACATATTTTCGTTCCCTATGACCTTCACGAGATAATCATTCGAGCGAGACGAAAGAGAATGAAAAAGAAAAGGAAGAAAAGAACGAGATAATGTGAAAAAAAGCAACCAGGTTTTATCTCAAAAACTGGCGTGCAATGAGTTGATAAGGAGACACGAAAAAACTCTCTTCTCCATCCACTGATAGATAATTATCTTGCTGATTCAATATTTGTGGATTAAAATAACTTGTTCAGTTCTTTTATATTGTTGCCTTAGTAACAAAAGGTCGCGAGTGCACAAAAAACTACAAAATGAAAATTGACAAGTCTCGTCCAAATCACTACTAAAATTTATTTTATGACATTTTGGACATTTTTTCTTTTTGCTATAAATTCCAATAAAAAAATGACGTAACTTGACCAATGTAGAAGCGAAAGAACCTCATCTCACATTGACATCTCTGGGCTCTTACTGGTTTTTCAACACAGAGAAAAATTAATAACCTCTTCAAACCTTGATCGAAAAAGTTGAATTTCTAAAAAAATACGAAAAAATCATTTCTGACACATGATTTCCATCCCAAATTTCCTCAGTTTTTTAATGGAATCAACTCAACTGTATCCATTTTACCTCTCATGTCTGTTTTGCCACACTTTCCCCTAAACAAGTAGTCTGCCATTGAATGTGTTATTCACTATTTCTTCCTGACAGTAATAACAAAAAAGACGCTAGTGATCGCATACGACTTTTTGTTATTTGCAATATGAAAAAATTGGAAAAATGTGCTCTCGCGACCATTTGTTACTAAGGTGACGACGATATGAAGAGGATTTTTTTTTTGAATAGTGAAAAATTATGTAATAAAAAGAATTGGATAAATCCAGCACGTCACTACAGTGGAGAGGGAACAAGTGTGTCGTCATAAACTCCATTTCATTTAACACCCATTCTACCATTATCGTTTATCTCTTTCTCTCTTTCTCAGTATTACGGAGATAAATACCGACAACGTCAGATGCGACAAGTCGGTTCTGAGTCACATTCATTTTTCCACGTGCTTCTGCTCGTGTGAGTTCTATTATTCTTTATGGATTCATCAATTCTCTGATTTTTATAAAGCGCTTGAGTGCCAAGAAGTTGCAAATTGATTATCTATTATAATTCACGCAAATTCAACTGAATTCGTCGTATTGTTCTTCAATAATTTTCATTTTTTCACTTGTTAAAATCTAATTCTCAGAAATCATGCTGGTCTTTTCTGAAAATAGTATCAGTAATTTGTTCATAATTCCGTAATTAATATCTATTTCATTTATGTTAATTCGCTGGATTTTAACTTTTATAATTATTCTAATACTTAAATATATGGCAAGGTGGGGTGAAGAGGATATAACGAAAAAAAATGAGAAAATAATCCTCGCAGAACATATGTCGAAATTAATCATCGACAATTTTCTTTGAAATTCGACATGCTCAGCTGAGAATTAAGGCTCCTTCCCGAAATTGAAAAATTTCACATTTTGCGGATATTTCCGCTCCTATTGGTTGTAGCGACTTGAGGATGGTCTTGAAAGAGAGATCATTGGAAGAAAAACCATTCTTGAGGTATTTATAAGGCAAATGAAGATTTTTATCAAATTGCCCATGAGTACAATTTGATAAATTTTGAAAATTGATAAATTTTCCTTTTAGAATTATATATATTGATGGCAAATAATCTTTCATTCAAGACCAATGCGTTACGACAAATGAAGATATCCTTGAAATAGTGCACGAAAAATTGGAAATGAAAAGAGTTTTATGATCCCATTCGCACCTCAAAAAAGTCGAATTTGAGGAGAAATCTACAAAATTCAGTTCTGATATATATTTATTATCAAAAATTTCTTCAGCTTTTCAATGGAATCGTTGAAAAAAATAAAAGCTCAATTGATTTCATTGGAATATATTTATAATGATTGAATTAATATTTGCATAATGCATTAAATTCGAGTTTTGCCATTTATGCCTATTTTACCGTTGTGCAATGTGGTCCCAGGTGGCGACGAACTTTCCCGTTCAAATGCAAATATATGGAGAAGTTTGTGGTCAATGCGGATATGCTTTTTACCCCTTCTCTTTCACCAACAAGTCCCAACAAAATATACTAATAAAAAATCAACCGAATCAATAACATAAATTATTTTTATATCAAAAACAAGTGAGAGGTGAATGAAAAAAAAAATTGTTTTTAAATGTTAAAACTTGTTTGTCGAGCTCTCGAGGTAGTGGGCGTAAATCGCAACTGGAAAGTTCGAACCGGTCGGCCATTTTAGACATGGAACAAACGTGGCAGATTCAACTATTTGTTTCTTTCGAAGAGAAAAAAAAAACATGATTTTAGTGGATGATTGAATTTTGGAATTAAGAAAACAGGTTCGTCCACATTTTTTATCTGCATCCTATCATGAATTTCTTGTGTTTCGATGCAGGACGAATATATTCAGAGGTATAAAAAGATTTAACAGTAGAATTGTCTTGTGTTATACGTGTGTGGGCGCTCATAGGGGGATCTCGCCCACTTGAAGATCGCTTGCAACTCTCAATGCACAACTCGGACTAAATCTCAATCCGTTAGAAAAAAAATTTAATTGTATTCTCAGGAGAGAAAAATCATTCGAGCCTCTTCATTCGACAAGAGAGAATCGCGATAATAAAACAGTATGGTCGAGAGTAAACCTTTTCATCTACGTCATGTATTTCTCCATTAGTTTTTCTTTCCTCTTATACGTATAAGAAAATTTCTACATGGAACTATGAATCTTGACAGGTTCAATTGGTACCAACGACGGGTAAAAAGCTATCTTGAGACTAGCAGCACTGCCTCGATCCCGAACCGTGTTTAATAGATCAAAAATTCCGTTTAGTTTATATCGACTTGAGCATGTTGGGTTACACAGGCTACAGTCAGGTTGGCTCGTGTGTCCGAAATTCTCGACGTTCGTAGAATGCAATCCCTTTGGCAAGCGGACGTACCATTTTCCCAGAGGCGCTGGCGTTACTTTCCGCCTTCTCTACTTGGGTATCGGCCTACATATTCATCGTGCCAGCTTCTTTCTTCGAAATTCTCATAATAATCATAATAATAATAATAATATTATATTTTTAATTAAATGCATCACGTACGATTTATCGAATAAAGGTTAAAAAATTTATATTTAATTATTTCAATTTATCTTTATCGTTAATTAGAAGAAGAAGAAGAAAAATGAAATATATCTCGGAAACTCGGTCACGATTCGAGGATACACACAACATGTATCAAGTCACCGAGTTTGCTGTTTTGCTATTGCGTAAGCTTTCAACTTCAAAGAACTTGCCGTCTTGTGACTCAAGTCGTCTTGTACCCGCGCCGCTAAGGAATATTAAAGTCATTTACTACTGCGTGGCGAAGGGATAAGAGTCTTTTCCAATTACGGAAAAACGTCGATTACTTCAAGTATCGATTTTTCCTCTTCATTTCGAATTGTATATGAGATTTTATCAATTTCCATATTTTCAAAATCTCATTTCTCATTTTGAGAATTACGAATTCACCGCAGAAAGTTTCAATAGATCACTACGAAGGCTGCTGCAGCAGCGAGGAATCCCGAAATGGATCCTTGACTTTTCACCCTGTAAATCGTAAATTCAACGGCCACCGTAGACATTTTATGTTCTCGTGCATTCATGACACTCTGAAGAACATAATTTCAGTTAGTTTATCCCACGTGTCTCGTCTACTCATATGCAGTATATCAAGAACGAAATAATATTATCTTTCATTTTTTTTCTTCAAATTCGTGTAATCCTTCTTGCCTTGAAGGAAGCAATTTCCTAATAAAAAGAGATTCTATTAGAGTAATTAATTTTGAATTTCTTAATCATTAGAATGAAGGAATCCATCAATCTGGATTTTGCTGAATACAATAGAGCACGACTGTGAAATATATTTCATGAATATATATGAGATGATTTTGGGTTACGCGTTGAAGTGCTTTGCAACACACAAATTGTCTCCTTCATCTTTATTCTCTCTGCCATTCTCATTTCAGCCTTTCTTATGTCTAAAAAGGCTCTTCTTGCAGCCGACTAGTTCACCCAAGTGAGCAAATGCGAGAGACAAAGAACAAGTTGTCCACGTCTCGCTGCGTATCTGTAGTTTCCCTTGTGCACGTGTGTCTATTCCCTCCTTTATTCTCAGTCGATATACATAGTAAATAACGAGAGGCGAGTAGGAAAATCAATACTGTGAATTCTCTGCCCCCCTCGAGTATGCCGCCCTTTCCCGGCTCTTTCACTTTCATGATCTCGTCTCGCTTGTAAAACTACTACTCGGGGCCCTTGCTCTTATATTTCTCTCCACTTCTTTTCCAATTCTCAGACCATGCTGTAGGAGGCAGAATGTCCATGAATTCACGTCCACTTGGGCAAGAATTTTCTGCGTTTCGAGATAGAGCTTGACATCTGATCAATTTATCCCCAAGAGGAGCAAGCAGGAGTTAAATGATATACAAATAGACATTTAAATCGCAGTGAACAATTCATAAAGTCATAGCTTTTTACCATTTTTTTTATATACAAAAAATATCAACAATTCAGTACTTGTTCAATTTTTTTCACACTCTCAATATGAATTCGTGTTTTTTTTTCTTTATTGTTACGTACATTGTCTGTAGTATTCTGTCTGTGCATATATACCCTCTCGAGTTTTACGAGCCAACCTCATTAGATCCAGTTAAAGAGGCGTCTCGTAATTTGCGTTTGTGCAAGCCGGATACTGCTCGATTTTCGTATATGTATAGCTCTATAAATTCAAAAAGACTTGCGAACGGAGCTATAAATTTAGAGCTTTATATTTCCAATTGTTTTTTCTTTCTCCGTTGGAAAAAAATTGAGATGATTATAATACTTGGATGAAATACAGGGATTAGCTTCTTTATTTTCATGTAGATAGTTACTTTTGTCATTGTGAAGTTTTATTTTACGGAGAATAAAGTAAATGTATATTAATGCTAGTACAGTGGAAAGTTTGGAGAGGAACGAGTAAAATCTTCCAAAGTATCTGACTTTTTTGCACGGCTTCATTTGCTCAGTATGTTCAGTAAATTCATCAAATTCATTCATTTATTGGCATTACATTTTATTCATCGTTGGAGATGAAGATTTCATGATTACAAGTGGCTATTAACAATTTACGAGATAGTTGACACGAGGCAACCAAGAGCAGCAGCCAGTCATATGTATTTTAATGATTTTTATGTGCGACTGGTACTGTACTGTCCAGTGTTCCGTAAACTTGACAAGAAGGAGCAAGACAATTAGTTTTCAGGGCCCGCACGTACTGTGGTATAGGGAAAAACACGCAGCTGTACCCAAGGGATTCTCCTGCTCTGTCTCTCCATAGTATGTATATAGGAAAGGGGAGCGAGGGAGGGAGAGAGACAGTGACAAAAAGAGACCCGACAATTTAAAAATGTTTGAGGTCACTGACCGACTCGATCGGTGTGCCTCTTCAAAAGCCCCTGGTATTCCACCACCCCCATTTTACGGGTAACGTCGGCTCGTTTGTCCAATAAAATGAAAACGATTCATTTACATGACAAAGGAAATACCCCAAGACTCCCCGAAGAAATTAATGGAAAATTATTCTTTCACACTCGCGTATTTAATTAATAAAATCATTAATTTCAGCCCTGTCAAGTTGGTCTTCAAAATCCTAGAACACCTCGAGCGTCTTGAACAAGTTTCTGACAAGTCATGTGTACGCACTTGGAGATAGAAAGAGGAGAAATAAAGAAGTGTAAGATGGCAAGTCATTTTATTCAAGTTCATTTGGAATGCAAGAGTGTATTGTTGGATTACCGAGTCGTTAAAGAGTCGCCAGCGGATTTGAATTCGCGTCCCTGGCTCACTGACCCTTTTTTTTTCCTCCTCTCCTCTTGTGTCCAACATTGGAGAACCTTCGGCCTGGCTCGTAAACACTGGATAATGTTGCAACGTCGTCGAGTTGTCGTTTTATTTTACCCGCGGCTGAAAGGACTTTTATGCGTTCTCTTTCCTCACACCAGACAAGATTTTTTTCTTATTTCTCTTTTCTCATTTTTCCTTTTACTTCATCTTCTTTTATCCCCTGTGTGAGGATAATGGAATTGGAAAAAAAATATGAGGCTGGAGGAGTACACGGAATAAAGGGAGAGAGAGGTTAAAGAGGTCCCGAGAGTAGAACCCTTTGGATTTTATTTTTTTTCTCCGTGAATTGGCATTCTACCAATCCTCCAAATGTAGCACAGTGACTAAGAAGACCAGCTTGGCCTGTACGGTTATATTTCAGCCAATAAACGTCTCGCTGCTATTATAGCACCACCAATGGGCATTTTGTAATTGTCCAGTGTGATATAAACTGAGGATTCACCCCAGCTTGACACATTCATCAAGTTAAAAAATATTTTATTTGCAATAATAGAAAGAGAATGAAATAAATAATATTTATTCTTTTACTATTCGAGTTTTTTTAATGGCAATTTAAATATTGAAATATTATTTATGGAAGAGAAACCCTTCTCAGTCAATTCATTACGGCTTGTCCAGGTGAACTGTGAGTACTATATAGAACTATATTTATTGACCCTTCTTTAACACTGCCAGCTGATCGATCTCCCTGCATTAATCTCGAACACCTGGTTAGCGTGGGTGCCTGCCCCCTAGTAGTTCCCCCTTGGGCATTCTTGTCCCTCTAAAACTTCAATACTGTCCATCGATCAACTTTCAACAGGCTCTCACTCGCTCCAAAAAATCTTTCTCTCAATCTTGCCGATGACTAATTGTAGAAAAGAAGAAATTGCAGAAATAAAGCCATTATTTGATGCCTCGGGCCAGCCTAAATATTTACTCGCGTAAACGCCTGCAATTTCACAAAAATATCAATAAATCCAGGAAATTTACAACAAGCAACTTCAAGATATTCTTTAAATTCAAATGCAATGAATAATAATGAAATAATCATAGATTACTCAATATATTTCCTTGGGCACAATAGTAATGCCATTATTAATGATTTAACGCCAATTTATTGTTCCTATCGATGCATTCTGAATTGAACACCAACTCGCCTACGTTTTTTTTTTCCTTTGTTTTTTTTCTTTTTCTCTGAAATAATAAGAAGGTACATGAATAAATTGCTCTCAAGTAGGGGCGAGTCACTTATTTCAATACGTAATGACCACATAACCCTTGGAATTAAAAGGAAATAAAAAATGAGAGAAGAGAAGAAAAAAATATTACTGAGGACCAATTGACAATCATCCATTACCAGTAAAGTTTGATGAATCAGAGAGACCGCATCAGATTCTCATTTGAATAGGTAATTGTGTGTGCACGTTGAAGACAATGAGAACAAAAAAAAAGGAGGAATAATGAAGGAAATCACCGGAACAAAGTGGCATTGGAATTTACGTTAAAAAATAAATGACTGGGTAAATTAATGACACTGATAATGATAATGCAATGTACCATGGAGGATATGGGCGCGGGAATAGATGAATTCGTGTGAGAAACAGTCAAGACAATTTTCTATTTCAATGACAATTGAAACAAGCCATAGCAATATGAACCATCATTGGAAAAATCGCCAAAGTAACATGCACAATTAAAAAACGAGTTCATGCTAGCTGAAATGCATAGCTTTTGATTCATGGTTCACGTCGAGTTTTCAATGATATTATACTAGATATCAGACTGAATCATGTTTCGTATTATTTGTCTCATTTTTTTAGGATATAACGAGAGCATCCACGCTTGAACTTGCTCGCACAGAAGCATCCGCGCGTACACGGCACGTGCCTCCTCGTCCGATCGTGTAAATGACACCAGATGTCGCGTCGGTTCCAGTCTTGCGCTCATGCTGTTTCGAGATATCGAGATGTTCCGATATCAATATCCCTTCTTTTTTATAGTAGGAGCTAGCAAATCAAAGCATGCTTGCGTGGATTTTTCTTGCCAAAACGACTTGCGTAATACCATTTTAGGATATGGGGATGATAAATTATTCAATCACTCGTCACTGCGATCTATAAAGAATGCTTGATATATTTTACGTTTTTTTCTTTTTCTTCTTCTGGTTCTAGATTATTTCATGAATGTGGATAATTAGAGGGGTTCTGTAATGGCTCTCAGATATTTATCCTATATCAGTCCCCTCTCTCGACAACTGGCACTAGTTTGTAACACACAAGCCCGGGCATTCACTGAGAGGGCAGTACTAGACCAATAAACTACGATAAAAACAAGCGAGAGAGAGAAAGATAATCTCCATTTATTGTCATTGTTTCTCCACTTCTGTACTGATGACCAGAAAAGGCTTCTATCCTCTTGATGAATTGCTGATCGTTCGAGCAAGTCTGAAGTATTGAAATATCGCAGCATGATTGTTTGATGAAAATTTCATTTCGTTATGTTGCTAATGTGAATGAGGAAATAGCGAGAACGCCATGAACATTAATCGTTTCATATCCAAATTCTCATGGGGTAAATTTGATAAATTTGTGAAATCATCAAGTACTAGATGTAATAAAATCAATCCCGTTTTATGAGACATGTATTCCAAAGACACTTGGGCATTGTTCCCATTTCTAAATGTGCACATGAATGTATGAGGATTGTAAATTCCATCACTTGTAATGCAGAATAGAGGCAAGAGGGGGGCGGCACCATTTGACAACAGGACTGGGCACACTCCCTGGGATATTAAATTTCGTTTAATACCAAGCCAAGGCGACGATTATATTTTCCACCCACCATCATGTACATCTCGTCAATTGCATTAACGAGTTCACAGCCCACATGGGAGATTTTTTCTCATTTATTTAATGAAAAACTAAAGGAGAACGCGTTATGGAAAAAAAATTTCATCATTTACATTTCCTTGCTTTCGTAATTGCTTATTCTCCCTAGATAAAAAAAAATTAGAATTTGTAACTTGTTGACAGAAAGTGGTTTGAAATTGTGGGGAGATTTCAAAGTGTTGATGTCGTATACCACAGTGGCTCCAGCCAGGCGTTCAAAGCTCCATAAAAATTCACAACAAAAGTACCTCTGTTTCATATAAATTGTCAAGTCGAGGGCTATATTTGGTTCATATTGTTTTGCCTTTCGAGTACAATTTTTTCAAATTGAATGATAGCCAAAGAAATGAGAGGAACGATGAACGAAAAGGTTTTATTTCAAACGTGGAAAATTATACGAGTACAGTTCTAGTTGATGAGAACTTGGGAGTGGTCTTGCACCGATAAGGTAAACGAACAACCGTCGCAACGTTTCTTCAACGCTGAAACTAGTCTTGAGTATATTTATGAGAGGGGGGTAATATGCCAGGGGTTCGCGCAGACGTGGCGCCGGGCGTCCCGACGCCCAGACTATCGGGGGCCGCACGCACGTTGACCGTGAACCAGTACCACCAATGTAGTGGCAAAGTATCTATCCGCGTACCCTCAACTCTACCGAGTCGAGTCTACTCTGTACAATTCGATTTTTGTTCCTCATAAATTTAATTGAGGGAAATTTTTCTGTCTCGCTTGTACCGTTAAAAATCATTTTTTCTCCATTACAAATGTCATTATGCATTTTTCAGCAGCTTGTCGTCAAGTGTCTAATGAGACTCGTTAAAAATCCATTCCCCATGAAAAATCTATTATAGTAATCAATGTAATTTGAGAATCGATTTGAAAAACCGAGATTACTCTAGCAGTTTACATAAGAAGCTATACAATTTTATTCCAATCATGCATTCTGTATCACAATGATGCAGAAAATTTCCATTCCCAAGTTCAGAAGCATCATATATTTCATCGTTGTAATCGAAGCAGTAGATTCTACCAATACATGATGTTTTTCTCTTGAAACATTCAAAGAGAAAAAGTTGTTATCAAATAAAAATATATTGGTAAAGTTTGAATGCTTTTTTCCATCCACCAAAACGGAGAACTTTTTTGTCATAAAAAAATATTCTCGATGAGCCTTTCGTAATAAACGAGGAGACCATAAAATTTCATGAAAACATAGTACGTGTTGTCGAGCAAAAATTTTCAATTCTGAATAAAAAAAAAAAAAGGTCGATATATTCTCGAAAGAGAAGAGGGGGCGTAAAATAAGAATGGGGTTTGGTGTGGCGCGTGTCTGTGCAAAGAGGGGGTTTTTATACCCAGTAGTTTCCGTTCTATGATCCTCATTCCCCTCTTTCGCATAAAAAGGACGATCGATATTATACTCCAAAGGGGTCTGTGCCCCACAGAATTCTCTCCCTCCTTTACTTTTACTTTCACTATATAACGTAAAAATACACATACACCCACGTAGTACATGGTAGAATTCGTAATTTCATAGTGTGAAAGATAGAGGGTGAGGTCACGATATTCATCCTACGGGGTATTTGGGGTAGTCTTTTTTATTTTCCCCGGCAGACAGAGTCCACCCTTCGATCGTACTATAATATCTATGAGGGTCATTGCATTGCCCTGGCAACATACACAGAGCTCCCCTTGCATTTACTATTCCATATCTATTTCTTATGTCTCTCTGCTTCACGATGCATTGTTTCCGAAGGCATATTTATGTTCAAAAAACATCAATTCTTTCTCTCTCTCTGTATTTTTCCAAGAGAAAAGAAAAGTTCTGGAGATAGATATATATATATATATGTATTATTCAATGTAATTTACACTCCCTCTCGAATTCAGGGGGGAGTAAAAAGGCCAATTTTGTAACCTTTCTTTGATTTCACTTTTTCTTTTGTTTATTTCTTTCTTCTTTGCCTCTTTGCAAGAGAGTTTTTATTGTGGCGCCGACGCGCTCAACGAGTAGAGAGGCGTCTCAACTGAAGAAACTCCTACATTGCGTGACAAATATAAAACGGATTTCATTACTTTTTCTCCCCGATTTTTTTTTAATACCGTAAACAAGGTTAGTTAATCGCAAGTTAATCTGAATTTACCCTCCACTATCTTTTCATTTTTATCTCTCTGCGGTTTTTTTTCCTATCCTGAACACGACATTTGCCTGATGTTTCGGGATATAATAATTATTTTAATGTAAGTGTGCTCTTGAAAAAAATGACGAAAAATGAGAATAGAAGCCGAGTGTTGTTTGCATAATTGAAAAAAGAACGAGAGACAAATGCAAAAAGAGAAGAGTTGAAATTTTGTGTAGCACTGTCAGCCAGCTGTTGAGAAAAAATAGCACACGAGATTTGATTTTTGTTCCTTTAATTCTCTTTTTCAAGATATATATCTTTCTTGTATTTAACACCGCAAAAATATAAAACGGTCGAGCTGCAAGGCGGTTCTTCATTCTTTTGGATTTCAGGAAGAAAAAAATAAAATTATCCATGCACAGAAGAAGAGTGTGACACAAAAAGATAAGAGAGCATTCGTTTGGCGCCACATAAGTGATTCACGCGACGCAAAATAAGATCCGGATGAGTTCTGTAGTTTGAAAATTCGGTAGACTCTGAAGATTTACACGTGTTTTTTTATTCAGATTTATATTTTTCCATTTACAAAGACGCAATAAAAGGATAACAATTCCTTGAAACGTGAGAAACGGCAAGAGATGTCCTTTTCTCCTGTACCAAAAATTAGTTCAATGAGTTGAAATATTATCGATTTGTCTCAGTTCAACTTGTGAACCACATGATCGTCATTATTCGATGATAATACCCTACCGAGTTTCAGGAAAATAATTTATCAGTTATTCGTGACATTCCAGAGTTCCGTAATTATCATCTAGTCCTTGAATACTGCATTCGAAGCGCTGACAAGTCACATCGAGAGCTCTATTCTTTTTCTTTTTTCATTCTGAAAGAATTTTGATGAAATCTGTACTGGAACTTCCATATCTCTTTTCTTCATTTACTATTTCGTTGTACCGGACATCCGGCCCCAATACAACCATTCTTGCCTTTAAAGAAACTTCTGTGACAAAGTTCTTATTTATTTTTCGGTGCTCTAACACCAAAGAGCAGTTTTAGGAATAAATGAGGAAAAGGAAATGCCTGAAAGCCACTTTGCGTTTGTTTTATTTAATGGCGAGACTCGAAATGTCAATACACTGATACAAGAGCATTTATTTATTCTTAAGCAATTGAAACTTTAAAGGAAATACATGAAGGAATCAATCTTTGAAAAATAATACGCAAAACTCAAGAATTAAAATTAAAAAGTCTCTGCAAACCACTGCTAAAATTCATTTTGTGACATTCTGGAAATTTTTTCTTCTATAAATTCCAATAACAAAATGACGTGGCTACCAATGTAAAAGTGAAAAAACCTTATCTTCACATTTACAGCTCTTTGGTTTTACTATTTTGCAATATAGGCAAAAATTAATAATGCTCTATTTGTTTTCAAGATTTTTTAGTATTGAGGAAAGTGAAGGGAAATAGAGATTATAATAAAACGGCCCGAGATGGATTTTTTCTGGTGATTCCATTGACTAGCCGAGGAAATTTACGGTGGAAATCATGTGTCAGAAATGATTTTTTTATATTTTTTAGAAATCCTATTTTTTTTGGTCAAGGTTTTACCTTCTCATTTTGGAAAAACTTTTTTCAACATGTCTCCGGTTTTATCAGTTGTAGCGTCAAAATTCCGAATGGAGATGAAAAGTGATTTGCCATCGATTTATGGGATTTTTAATTTAAAAATATCGATTTTTAAGGTATTTATGGATACTATTGTGAAAATCAGTTTTTGTCCCATAACTATCCTAAAAATCGATATTTTTAAACTGAAAATCCCATCAATCGATGGCAAATCACTTTCATCTCCATTCGGAATTTTCATACTACGACCAATAGAACTGGAAATATGTTGAAAAGTTTTTTCAAAAATGGAAAGGGCCTTCAAACCGTGAGTAAAAAAAATAGGATTCTTGAGAAATATAAAAAAATAATTTCTGACACATGATTCCCACCGCAAATTTCCTCAGCTTGTCCTCAGAATTTCAATGGAATCATCAGAAAAAATTTATCTCTAATATTTCTATTAATTTCAAGAGTTTTTCATAGACATCAATAACTCGACAATATACAACCATTTGTTATCTATAATTTTCTTCTTTGATTCAAGGAAAACCCATGAAATATCGACGAGAGTAGAAAAAAAAAGACTTTTTGCTATTTGCAATATGGAAAAATGGGAAAAATGTGCGCTTGCGACCATTTGTTACCAAGGCGGCGATATATATATTTGCTGTATCAGAGATAAATCTGGAACAAAAATGTAGCTGAACCCAGGAACATTTTCATTTTAATGGCATTAAAAATTGAAAGGACCTAGAACTTTAATCAAATCTAATGAACCAATCTCTGTCATGTGACATTTCATTCATGGATAATAGAGAGGACAAGGGGGAAAAAATTAAAAAAATGAAATGTATATGAAAAATGTTTTAATTCTCATTAATTTCTGATAAACGTGTACGGCTTTAGTCATTCGTGTGCCCATTTGAGATTGAGTATAATTTTATACCCTAAAAGCAAACAGGTGTTACGAAAAGAGAGAGAGTGAGAGAGCTGTATATTGGCTGGGCATGTGTGTGAAGTACGCGTGCCATCCAGTGAATACGTTTGACACGCTCACGTCCAACAAATGAAGAATAAAAAATACAAAATAATTGAATTCAACTAGCCAAGCCTAAGGAGCATAATAGAGTGGCTTTTCTAAGAAATTTGGAAAATGAAAAATGCAAATCTGACATTGATGAATTATTAAAATAGTAAAAGTGAAAGGGCAAGATATAACCTGCCAGCATCATGAGACAATATTTCACGTGTTTTACATGTTGGCATTTGCCATACATATACACATTGAACAACATGTAAGAATGATTTTCCCAGTGTTTGTTATGGTGTGAGGTCGATTGATTCCAAGAAAGAGCAATGTGTGTCTAGGCCAACGCATGCCTCTAGCGCAACTTTGACATATTATCTTCCCAACGCGGGTGTTATATGCTGCAAATACACATCAAACAACAGTGTGTTGCATTTTAATGAAATAAAGAAAAAAAAAATACAAAGTAATAAAGAAAAAAAACAAGAAGCAGAAAGAGAAAAAAATGTTAAATCGAGGATAATCACGAGCTCACCGATCGTTGAAGATACTGAAGCGACCTTATCCCAGTAATTACGATGCAAAATACACGATTTATTTATAAATTCGATGCACAGCGTTCGAGGGAACCTCTACCACCTCGTTCTCCTCCTCCTCCTCCTTCAACATGTCTTCTTTCGTCGTTATTTTCTGGCTTGTACTCTAACTGGCAAGTTGGTCCATCTGTAGTTTACTGACAATCTGCCAAATGGGATAAATCCTATGTGTGATGGTGTGTGTGGTGGCTGCTCTCTTGTATTCCTCCCCATACACAACAGTATTTTTCCTTGATCGATTAATTTTCAGAAGCAAATAGATGAGGAATGAAAAACAATAACATAATAATCTAATTTTGAAATGTGAAATGATTTTTCTTTCTGTATCGTGGGAGTCTAGGCTATATCTCAAGGCTCTCCCTGATGTTTTTTAAAGAATAAAAAGCCATTAAAAATCCATTACAGCCGAGATGGAATAAAAGAACAATTTATCCCCCTTGTTCAGATGAATCTCGTTGGTGAATAAAAATCATAGCGCATGTGTAATCCATCCACCGTTAAATTTCATGGCCATGTAGAATTTTTTTTTCACAAGGATTTTTTTATATGAGTATAGTACAATGCAGCTTGTATCCTGTTGAGAATTAAAAAAAGGATTTTGTCAAGGCTGGATGTACGGAAGATTAGATGAAATTCGGTGGAAACAAAGGAAATTATATTATATTATGTATCTCGACAATTTTTATTTCTTCCCCTTGTTTTCCCTGCCTTTTTCTCAACTGTTTTAATAAATTATCTCTCGATATATCATTGTTGTGACATTCTAGATATATATTTTAAAAAATGTCTTGCTAACAAATAAATATGTTTAATCTGTTCCAGTAATTCGATCTGCTTAATGCTACCTTGTATATACGCGTCTTGGTCGTTTTATTTTGCACGCAAGTACCACGTGCAGGATGCGGGATTGTATGGCCACCTGCGACGGATCTTTGTCGTGAAAACAGCTAACGTAAACGTCTTTCGTCGAGAACACTCCAATGTACATGTGAGTTTTTTTCCCTTTTAAACTTTACATTCTTTCTTTTCTCATTTACTTTTGCCAGTATGGTACCATTGGTACGGCACACAGCGTTTGTTACACGCCGGACACAATATAAATTTAACCGTTTCGAATTCCAAAAGACGTAATATATAACAGGGCTGACTGGAAACGGAGAATGGTGTCAGCCGTAGATACCATATATGCATGTATATTTTTTTCCTTTATTATTCTTTTTCAAGTTTTCAACAAATGTGCAAAACAAAGAGACTGTCAGTTTCATTTCATTTACATGAATAATTATTATAATTTTTATTCATTTTTTTTTGACAAGAGGAAGTGTCATTTCCGGCGAGGTGTGGATTTTACTTTGTATTTCGATTATTTCTTTCATCTTGCTTGATTTTTTTTTTTTTCATTGATATATCTTTGAAACCACGAGGCTTTTGAAAAATTAGAAGGAGTGACAAGACATCTATTTCTTTTGTTTACTATTTTCAAATTAGAAACTTTGTTAATGCGTTGATGTATATGTACGCGTCAAGATATTTCACGGGCGTGAAAAGCAGTCAGTGTCTTGGCAAACTCGAGCAATTTAAACACAGGGGGATATGCTCCTTTTTGTTCGTTTGCGTGCATGTCCAATTGCACACTTCCACGTGTGCTTTTTCGTTGGAAAGCACAAAAACTCCATCTCGTCTTCATGAAGCAATATCTTTTCTCTCGTGTTATGTACTCAGCTGAGAATGTTTTCAGCACATGGGGCTATTCAATTTGGTTTCATAATAATATAATTCTTCATTATTTTTATCCGCATGAGAAAAACAATGAAAGACTTTAACTCATAACTTTTTAGAATTTTAATTCATAATCTCGCATTATCTTGATTGAGTGAAAGCACATTAAGAAATGAGAATTAATTTTTTGCACTGATGTTTTTCATATTCTCAATTTTATATACTTTCAATTCTGCGAAGACTAATGATGAGACATATTGTGAAGAGAGAGAGAGGGAGAGTGAACCGGTTGTGTTTCGAAATGGCATGGCTTGCGCCTCATGTTTATAATAAAAAGAAAAACTGGTCCAGCGAAAGCGAGATACTTTGGCTTTCATCCAAAAATCATATCTCTCACAAATGTAAAAATAAAGAGAATCAAAAAATCGTGATGGTTCTTTAATTTTTTTTTTTGCAATTTCGCTTGAGGCAAGGAAGCTTTATCAGTAGTGTTGCATTGAAAAATCGTAACCGTAGAAGGATCGTCTGGAAAAATGGCCGATGAATAAACGAGTCACGTCCAGCCAGGTTTTATCCCGTTGGTTTCGTTTGGATCCGACAAGGTCAGGCACTGGGTATTTCCCGGCACCTTCCATTACACTTCTCTTTTTCAAAGTAAAATGCTTATCTGAAACTGAAATTCCTTTATCTCTTATTTCCCCTCTCACTCGACAAATTTCCAAATTTCTCAGAATTGTTGTTGTTCTTATTTTCTTCCCTTCTTCAATTAGTATGCCATTTACGTGTTTGAATGAAGAAAGAAGTTGTTAAAAAAGAAAAAAAAGGAAACAAAAAGAATAAGGAGGTAAAAAAAAGGCTTTGCTCTATGGAATCACGTGTCCTTTGTTACCAAACTAGTGAACACCGCTGTCCACGACAGCAATGCGAGAACCATACACATACGTGATCATACATAAACACATTCCTCGTAATGACAATTGTTTTTACAATTTTTTTTTTCTCTTTCATTTAACATCCCTGTACTGTCCAGCATACGTGCAAGTAATACGTGTGTTCACTCATACATATAAATACAAGTCGACTTGTATCGAGAGTGTGTGTTAACTGCGCAGCGAGCTCAGTTGAACCAGATAAGAGAATCGAGAGTGCAAAGAAGGAGATAAAACAAAGGAGAAGAAAGAGAAGTGAAATCAAAGTAGAGATATAAAAGAGTTTGACAATGGAGGATAAGCGAGTGAGCATGTGGAGAAAAAGAAGAAAAAAAAATGAGAAAGAGAAGGAACAACATTGGGGAACAAAGAGGAGGCCAGTCGTCGACACGTGGTGGCTTGCCTAGGTCAACCGTGGAACTCTGCTTGAAACATTCAAAAGGAGGAAGAAAAAGAAGAATACACCGGGTAATCCCAAGATACATACACACTGTGTGCCATGTTTCTTCTTTCTTCTTTGTGTAAATTCTACGACAAGTTCTCCTTGTCTTTTTCGTTGAAACCATTAGCCTTAGTTTTATTTAACTTCGAATCAAGACTCCCGCGAAGCATCATGAAAGAGTCCATAGGAAATAATTTATGTACGGATTGTACCGTTGACAAAGATAAGGGGTAGAGAGGAGAAGGGAGGGTTGGCGGGAGAGGGGTATTAATATGCTTGAGTTAGCACAGGCGCGTGCAATAACATACGTAAATATACCTGCGGTTTATGAAAGCAAGCACAGTGGTGGCTTCACACAAACTTCAAATATCTTTAGCGTGACATTAACAAATAAAAAGGGGTAAAATGCGAGCACGTTTTGTGTGTACCAGATGTTGTGAGGGGTCATCAAAATAGGGAGAGTAGAACATGTCTTTCTCTCTCTCCTTTCCTCTCACTTTCTTTCTCTTTGGTGTAATTTTGCCTTGCGGTACGTTTAGTTGGAGCCAAAAAAGCAAGAGCCATTAAACTTGATGAAAAACGACGATGAATTTAAGGAAAATAAAAGGAGATTCAGCAAAAGCACAAGGTGGTTGTCACTGCCGCTGCCACCATCCACATATATGACTCTTACTGAAGATCAACTTGCTCAGGAATGGCACAAAGCAGCCATTGGAAACGATACGTTGTTGCCCAGTCTCTCTTCGCACATTGGAGATAATAATAATTGCGGCAACGAGCCGCAGAGAATATATGGGTGTGGGACAAGGGAGTGCGGACGATGAACTTGTTTCACTTTACGACGTAGAAAATCATTATGTGTTTCCTTGTCCTCAATATTATCGTCTATATGTGTATTTTTGTTCGCAAGAAAGCAGAATTAAAGATTACGAATAATTTAAATAAAAGAATGAAAGGAATGTTAATTCTCTTCCTTTCAGTGGTTTTAATGTGCAATAAAAATGATTTCTTTTTTAAAGTTTGTACCATTTGGTTAGATACTCAGAATAAAAGAACGAGGAAGTGGTTTCGCAGAAAGATATTTGGTGGTTTCGTGTCACCATCTTGTACGTTATGCTTGCTTTTTTTTTTCATTTCGAACTCGACTTTTTTTTTCCTTCAATACACCGTGCATTCCAAGCGTTCCAAGCCAGAGCGAGATAGAGAGAGAGAGAGAACGCTGTAGGTGTGCAGTAGAAAAAGAGCGAGCGAGACAGACGGCACGTGAGGGCCGGATAGTATATAGTAGGGTCTAGATGACCTTGTTCGAGTTCCACACACAAGCACTCGTTTGTCCTGGTGGATCGTGTATTGAGAAATTTTCATTTTCATTTTGAATTAACAATCATGGCCATTTTGACACTGATTGTATATAAACTCAATTGAAGAAATAATGACAATTCCTTTGCTAAATGTAAATCCAAAGGAGGCAATTAAACGTGTCCTTATCGACCGTCCATTTCAGAGAATTAGTACACTTTCTGGAGATTAGTGGCTCATTTAAGTGCCTCTTTACCGTGAGAGTTAATTACAATTTTAATGGTTTCTTCTTTCTCTCTGGAAAGACTTGAAGTGAAAAAGAATTAAATAACATTATATTTTTTGCACTTTTTTTAAACGAGTCGAGCTCAAGTTTCTTTCTTCTGAATTGTTTGGCCTAGCCAGCACGTACCGTGGCCTTATCTATTGTAAACTTGGTTATTTATTTGTCAAGTTGAACCAATGAAGTGACGCAGTAGTACATTTTCTTTTGTACACTCCTTTAATCACTACTTGACGATATTAATAATCATTTTTCCAATTAGTAATTCCATTTCTAAAGTAATCCATTCTCTCGGAAACTTGTACCGAGTGACAAGTGCATTTTCAAAATTCCATAATTTTGCCACTTACAGTTTTTCCGATCAAATTGTGTCACATGGCCCACGTGTGTTTCAGTGATTCGTTGCTTGAGGAAAATTTTCTTGATCAGTGATTGGTCCATGGTGCTTTGTCATTGGCAGCTGGCCACTCCGATTCGTGGATTTACCTGGCCAAGAGCCATTGGCTCGACGAAAAATCATTTACGCAATATAATGTTGAAAAAAAAAACACATGAATAATAAATATTATGTCCCAAATAATTCAGATACCTTGTATTGCCAACATGAAAGTGCTGCTTACTGTTTGTATGCTAATTTTTTCTTTTGTCTCGCAACACATATCATCTCAATTGAAGACAAAAGGCTTCTTCTTTTTCTGTACGACATTAAACACCCATGTTGACCTATATATCTCAATAATTATTCAACCAGAATAATAATCAAAAGAAAGAAACAATTGGCTTTTTTTTTGCGTTATACTCTCAATTAATTCTAATTATTTGAAAGCTCATGTAGGAAATACCAAGACAAGATTAATTACCTCGTACTGATGCGGATAAGCATTACAGAGGGCACAACGTCCTCGCATTTTTTTCATGTTTTCAGAGAGTAGTTAATGCAGCATCTGCTTAGGAGATCTAGGCTCTGGTGTGTGTGGCCTTCGACTTGGCTGCTGCTATAGGAACGTGTTGACCTTCGTATTCGGTGGATCCATATTTCCACGTCGACTCTCATATTCATATTGGATAAAAAAAAAATCTGCACATAATTTGTTATTGTGGAGAAATAAAAAATACAGCGGTGATAATTCATATTGTTTATTTTTTCTCTTCTTCTTTTAATATTTCATTGGAGAGTGAGGAAGAGAGAGAGAAAGCGGAATGAGGTTGTCGAGTGGCACATGTCTTGAATATCACAAGGTGATTCCCTCCTGCTTCACGTCAAAACCGGACTCGTGCCTTCGATGAATCGGGTCTCTGTATTAGCATTACATAATATTTTTTACTTCTTTCCTCAATTTTTTTTTCTTTTTTTCCATTATCGACAACAGAAAATTTATCATCACTATTATTTCTTCCAAAGAAAAAAAAAAAAGATTTTTCTTTTTTTTTTTGGTGTACTTTGGGATGAATTGTTGGGGGGGAAAAACATGGTAGAATAAAAGATACTAATGAATAGCTCACCAAAATCCAAAGTTCATGAGCGCGTGAATAATTAATTCAATGGACACGGTTACAATGGAGCGAATATTATTCGGCAAGGTCATCACCTTTGTCCATAGCATTTTCCCCTCACCTTCAGTTTCAAGCGAAACACGCAGGAAATTTACAGCGCGTGAAGGCTTCCATGAGCATTAATTTATGTGGAAAAATCTAAAAATAACATTCAACAGTTGTTCACATATATTGCAAAACCATTGTCACCCATTGTCGACGGGACTTTGTTTGAGTAAAAAAGAACAACGAAAAATTATCTCTTTTTGCTTCGTGTCCTGGAGGCCAATTTCTCCATTTTTGGGATGAAAAATCCAGTGTACATATTTCATTGAACAAATGTGCATGTAATCAAGTGAGACTAAGGCCAAATGAGGTGAATAAATTTGCCCAACTGGACCTTTTAACCACGGGCCTTTCGCGCTTATCGCATATACACGCATTCCAACGGGTCCAAGGTAACAAGAGAGAGAGAGAGAGACATTTCCCTTCTACTCTTTCCATCATGAGCGGTGCCAGGACGGTCAATTTATCTACCATCATTTCAACAAGAACTCGTCGCACCGGAAGCCAATTGAAAATCTGATCGAAAACCTAATACTCCAATCTATCAAATTACAGATTTTTCTTACTCGATTCCAAGTCCGAGCCAGTAATGTAATCAAACAATTTTTTTTTCAATCATCAATGTTTGCATAAAAACTGTGGGAAATTATTTCAAAAATTAACCTTGGCACAAACTTCTTATTTTCTCAATGCGTGGGAAAAAAAGGATACTAGTTGTGCGAGCACTTGAGAATAATTTCGTATAAAAAAGAGATTATAATCAGTCCGAGATACAAGTTTGTTTTTATTTTTCACTCTCTTTGTCTCTCGTCCTGTTATTTCTTCTAGTATTCACAGTGTTATAAAATACGTAATAATAATCATGTAAACTTGAGAAATGTAAACTTTATCGCGCATTCACATTTTTGAATACTTGAGCAGTGACATTGAATAAGAAAATAAGAAAAAATAAAATAACTCGGGCCGATTACACGCGGAAGCTCCCAATGATTTCGAAATAGCATTGAATGTATTAACATATAATTATTACGACGTTCTTCAACGTTCAACTGCAATGGCAAATCGTGGCATCGTTTTTTTTTTATTTCTTGTAGAATTCACACCGAAAAAATGTGTTGCTCAATAATTACTCGAAGTGAATGTTTCTTTTGTTTCATTATAAATAAAATCTTATTTGTGCATGCTGTTATTTTATTACTCTCCGAGTTTCACTATATTTCTTCTCTCTAGACATGAAAAAAAGAACGAGAAATACAATGAAGCAACAAGGCCTTATGAATTTGAATTGACAATGTCATGCGCAAGACCCATTTCACTATCAAAATTCACTGTTAAAATTCTTTAGACACTCGAGACAATGGACCTTTCAATTTCTCGAGTTTGTTTTTTGGATAAAAATAAAGGAATTCTTACACTATTTAGTGCTACATACTTTTCTTAACGAGTTGTCTGCTTACTTGATTGAGGTCTAAGAAATATAAAACTATATTCCATGGATTGATTTTTTTGAGGATAAAATCAAGTCATCGTCCGTTTGTGAAATAATTTCTGGCATTAGGATATCTTGAATCTTCCAACTAAAATCAAATTTCTTCTTTATATTATTTTATTACAAATTATGATTGAAATGAATTGCTTCATGATATTTAGGGCAGAGAGATAATTTTTTTTTCCATTGAATGATTTATTATCGTTATTAGTTTCGATGGAAATCACGAAAAATACATTCGGTGATACCAATACCAATACCAATACGTTTTCTTATCTTGATCCATAGTGAAAAACGTGCCTACGTGTCAAATTGTACCTCTCAAGTCAACGGTGGACTTCAATGGAAAATTTCGAGCTCAAAGTGTTTGCATGGAGATAAATATTTCTTTTACATTTCAAAGGCTATTTGACAAATTTTTATCATGCTATATTAACATCCCACTGTCTTTTTTTTCTATTTCCCCGAGTACTTGGCATTTATTTTGAGGAAGAAAAGGAATTATTGCATCAATCACCGGAAATTGTCGCACCACGTGCAATGAAAAAACTCGAACAAGTGGAAAATTCCAATTCTCCCTAGTTATATCTTTGAATTGATCATTTTTTCATTCCGACTTCCTCTGTAAGGACTCGTCTATTGGTGCGTGTTAAAATAGGCCATTAGCCAGGATAGAATGGAATACGCCCAACTTTTATGGTATCTACGACATTGAATTATTGTTCGATGGATCGTCGCCTATGCATTGCAGCACGGAGACAATTAATAGTTTCAAGCATCAGTTATTGTTGTAATTTTCGACTACAGCCTCATTAATAAGATCCAATAGAAATGACATATCAGATTATTTTCATTTCCGAATTCTTCTAAGCATTTTATTATATACAATTGACCTTTCACTTTAATAGTTTTCCATAATTATTAATCATCTCTTTCATTAATATATATTCAATAATAAAAAATCATTTAACATGATTTTTCAAATTGATTATCAGTTTAGAAGGCGAAATAGAATATTTGACATTACCCCATGAACTCTCAACTAGAATTCCGCTCTTTCTCGTGGTTCGTTAATTTCTTATTACTCAGAACTTTTCTCAATTGAGACAATTAGTCAATTGCAATAATTAAAGAGAGGGGTCGGTCCAGTCGACGTTGAACTCTTTTACTCATAAAAAGAAAAAATTGTAAAAGAAAAAAACGAAAAAATACTCGTAATTAAATGCAGTAGGAGTTGAAACTATTTTTTTTTTCATCCTCTTCTTCATTTCACTGGATAAATATAGACTGGAGAGTTAAAAAAAGAGGTTTCAATGCTTGAGGAGAAGGATGATAAATAAATTAAGTATTTATGTGTAATATAGTGAATTTTATTTTCATCATGTTTCATTCAAAAATAAAATTATTCGTAAAAAAAGAGTTTTCTTCTCAGCTTTCTCGATATATATAACATATATATGTATATTTGATAATAATTATTACATTATAATATAGCAAATATGGACTCTCATTATGTCTAGTGTTATGCAACTAATATTATGGTGTTGGAGTTTTTCATTTAATTTTCCATCGATTATTTCAATTAAATCATTCTCTTAATCATTATAAAACTAGAGTCTAATGGGGTTTCTGCTTACATGCTAAATCACAAGTGGTTTTTCATTATTTTTAAATTTACTTTCATACAATTTGTGCAATATTTTCTTGCGAGAGCGGATTTTCCTTCTTCTCCATTTTTTCTACACTTTGCAGATAGTTAATTATTATCTTTTTTTTTTCTTTCTTTACATTAGCACATTACAAAGTTTATACTATACGTGTTTCTTCTTTTTTTTTTGTTTTCAGAAAAAATCAACTTTGTTATTTCAATAATTCGTTTGCAATTTTTTTTCTTTATATAAAAAAAAGGCACACTGTAAGGACTGGATTGCATTGGCAACAATATATAGCCGAGTTCGTGTAATTCTACACCATAGTGTGAATTATCTCCTCGTACATCGCGCGTTGAGTTGGTCATATTTATTTGAAAGAAAAAAAAAAAAGAAATGAGAACAAAAAGGATACCATAGCTAGGCTTTTGAAAATGTTCTTTTAATTGAGGAGCCTCCGAGGTCGGCTATATATATATATATATATATGTTCTTAATTTAATGTAATTGCACGATTCACTCAAGCAAATATTGCAGCGTCTTTTTGATTGGCAATGTAAATAAATTAACACAATTAAAAAAAAAAAAAAGAAAGAAAAGTTAATGCCAATGGGCACAATTGCAGAGAGGCCTCTTTTCGATTGTTAACATTTTTTTTTATTCCGTAGAAATAATGCAAGTATTTTTTTTTCTTGTTAACTAACTATAGTACCCAAACGAGACACACCTTGATTGCGCGCAATAGCAAATGGTAATTCAGAAAATTCCAACATTTACAGAGGTCAAAAATGATAAAGTAATAACGAAAAGATTCATTATATTTCTACAATGCAATTTGTCTTTGTAAACGAATATGAGAGACAAGAATTAATCCGGATGTCCTCGGAATTGAGAATTCATCAAATCTAAGTAGGAGGCAGCGACGAAACGAAAGAACAAAAAATACTGCTCGGTCTGGCTCCTCTCAAGGTTACAAAAAAAACAAAAAAAAAAAAAAAACTTGTCTAAAAAATCTTTCTCCAAGGCAGATCAAGTGTGTGTGTGTGTATAATGTATGTGGTGCGAGTTTGCCACGAACAAAAAAATACGGGCTACTCGTTAATCAAAACTGAAGGTTAAATACGCCTAAACTTACCTACTTTTACGACTATTATTCTCAATGCAACGAGCGTAGACGTGAAGGCGGTACCTTAGTACGAACCGTAAAAACCTTTGACCCGTTCATCAAATCATAGTAATAATAATAATAGATAATAATACATTTTTTTGCTTTTTATTTTGCTATAAAACGTTGAATTCCATTGGAAACTCATGGGTGCTAAAGAATTCTCTATTGTTCGCAGAATAATAATACCGTCTTCAATGCAAAAACAAAACAAATCATATTCATTGTTAATAAAACTAGGTTCGTAACAGATAAAATTGTCTCTGGTTGTATAAATCTTTGTTTGTTATATTCGTAATTTTTGAAAAAAAAATGTGCGCAGATGGAAATAAGTTATACATGTTCGTACTGAATAAGACTAGATGCACAAATGACACATAACGACGCTTCCAAGAATCGTACAACGATGGAGAAGTGAATTTTTCTTAAAAAAAAAAAATGGGTACTAATCTTGAACAAGAACAAAGAGCAACACGGAGACTACGTACTCCGGAGAAACAAAAGTATATATATATATCAAAATGAAAATTATAATGAATATAATTGATTTAATAAATTTTGGGAACGTGTTTGAAAATTCAAAGAAATCAATGGATGATTTGAAATTGCCGCGTACTCCGATGTTCTCCAAAATGGCCACGGGAGCTCCCCCTCCTCTTTCGTTCACACACGATTTTATTCTCCACACATTTGTGTATGTGTGTGGTTTTTTTTCTCTTCTTTTACTTCTCGTGGCGCTCCTCCCACCAGAAATGCGACGTCACCAACGCTATCGCAAACGTGCGTGGACTTCACCATTTACCATCATAATTTCTTCCATTTTTTTTTGTTTCCATATTGGCTTTTATTTCTTCGTGCAGCACTCGGAAGGCACTCCCAGATTCCCTCAGGGGTCTCACCATGCAAGAACTGAGTGGTTCTCGACGTGGCGCCGATGCTTTTTGATTAGAAGAAAAAAAAAATTGCGTCCCAATAAACAGAGATTTAAGATTTTTTTGAAATTTCTTTTTTTCTCTCTCTCTCTCTCTCGTTGTCAGTGTATTCTCGAACTCGGTGTTTCTCTCCATTCTTGAAGGAATTTAAATGGTAATTCCAGTTCAAAATTGTCCCGATACTGACATCATTTGGCATCCTGAGTGCACATGATCCATAACCTGTTCCTTCAAGCGACACACGTGTTCCTTCAACCTGTGTACAACACTACTGAGCTCAGTATTCTCACCTTTGAGGAGCTTGACCTTGTCTTCCAGCCTGGAGATTCTCTCTAATTTACGTCTTCTGCATTTTGACGCAGCAACACGATTTCTTTGTCTCTTTCTTTCCAGCTTTATTCTTTCCTGGCTTTCCATGTCAATTGGTGACATAGGTGGTGAACTTGATACACTTGGTACTGTCTGTGGCTCATCTTTGATTAGCATTAAACTCTGTGACAATGATTCTGTACTCTGTACCGAACTAGGCGGCTCGAGTGTTGTATAAGTAGCACCGTGAATACTACCAGGCTCTTGTGAACTGTCAGAGTGATGTAATTCATTGAGTGCATCAACAAATCCACGTGCATACAATTCCTGAGCCTCAGTAACAGTCTTGGGGAATAATATTTGATTTGGTGTTGGCATTGTCGTAACAAGACCATCATTTTGGGCAATAATAAGCTTTTCAAGCTCTGGTGAACCGAGCTTTAACATATTGAGATCTGGTGAACTTAGTACTGGTGCTGAATTATTTAGTGTAGGTGGTAATGGACCGAGTCTAGGCCTTTTAGCCTGTGGCCCTTGGCGTAGTCCGTTGAGATCCAGTGTTAAATTTCTCTTCAATTGTCCAACATTTTCACGATTACAATTACCATAAATTCCTGTCTCCTCATAAAACGTCGGCTCCATAGTTGAACTACGCACCATCAGGTCTACTTTATAAACGGATTTCCGGTTTTTATTACACACGGAACTAAAAATTCCACTCGTTTGGCTTTCCTTCACTTTACTTAAATCACTTTGTCTCTTTCTCTCTCTTTAAAATTGCGAAATCAACCACACAGACGTTAGACGTAGGCTGATAATATTTTCTGCAATTCTTTCAACACAATTAGCTCAATAGTATAAATTTCGTTTTTTTTTTTAATTTATTCTAGAATATTTTTTCATTTATCCTTTAAACACAACTAGAATAGTCTGAAAACACTCCCACACTGGTGATATATATTTTTAATTCAGTCCTAAAAAAAATATATAGTTTATGATCTCCAACTCTACATGTAACTCGCCACAGTCTTACATAATATAACTCCAAACTACGCAATGTTTTTTTTTGTTCGATGAAGAAGCAATAAAAAATATATATATATATATATATATATGTGTGTACAGTATCATTTACCGGTTCCGGCTGTACAGTCCGTATTAGTCCCCCCGCGGCACTTGTCGCATCAACTTATCACTTGGTCGCTCAGTTAACGTTAAACGATAACGAAAATCCTTTAATTCACAAATTATACTGTAGTTTCCATGAATTGATTGACGAGGCCAACTATTCAAAACAATGATTAAAAAACAAAAAAAAAAAAAAAACCGTATCACAAGCCGGTGTTCACACAGTCGCGATTAATAACAGTCCACACTCTGCTAAAGTACCTTTTGATTGTGTCACGTTTTACCTTATTTATTCGTTTGTTTTTTTTTTTTAATCAATTCATCGATGTATTGCGCACTTAATCGGGGTACTCATGTGTTGAACACTGTATCGATGATGCAAACAACACAGTCACTGAATTTTTATGTCATTTGACGTACCGTACGGCGCGGTGTCTCGGCAACTTGTGAACACTCAACTAAAGGTACTGCCTTATATCTCGTGACTCACTGTAACTAAAAATAGAAATGCCGTCAGCTCCAGCCAATCACTGGTGCCGCTAGTGTCGTCACTAGCTGCACGGGATTGGAGAATTGACGCGCGGTACTAGGAAATAAACAGCGCATGCGCATTTGATAACTCTAGAGGCAAGTACCGAGTGAGAGCATGTTGAATGCCGGTAACAGGGAGAATACAGTGATTACATGCTCAGTCTCGCTCTCTTTTTAACCATATTGACCATCTCTCTCCTACCTCTGGTGTTTTTTCATGTTTCATCTCTCTTTTTCTCTAGCTTGCAGAGACTATATACAAGAGTCACAGCGGTAAAAGGTGGCGCGTATGGTAGCACGATGAATTATATACTCTTGTAATGTTGTTTTAGCAAAACTTACAAATATATTCTCATAAGTGCACATGAGAGTTAGCATCGCGTGACATTCATGTGGATAAATTTCATTATTGAAATTGGGAGGCGAGTAATGCAAATCTTTACCATATAAATCTCTTATTTCATTTCATATCGTAGTGTATGTTGAATGATTCAGATAAGTGGCATTATCGAACTTGATTGACACAAAAAATTTTCCTAGCTGTTCATAATTTCTATGATTTATTATCATGTTTTTGAAAGATTAAGGAATATTTATCTATTAAATTTTACTATTGTGCGAGATGGGAGGAGTAGCTCTCAGGGTGATAATCCTCACAGTCTCAATGGTTCAGGTAAAATGTTTTGCACAAATTTCAATTATCCTTCTCCAAGGGGGTAGAGGGGTAGAGGGTAAGAGGTTGGGGAGTGGGTGCCCTTTGCAGGTAAAATGTTTACGTCGTTGGGAACTCCGGGGATATCCCAACAGGATGACTCACTTGTTTTTATCAAAGGTTTTGCCTACATGCTTCTTGTTCTGTCCTACACAATTAGATGTGTTTATCCATAGTACATTAGTTACTCAGTGTTCCTATTGTTATGGACCTATCATTCGAATGAAAATTACTGTCAATTGATGTAATGTACATGTGGACAAAATTGAATGCAATGACACGAGAAATAATTAACATTACATTTCGGATAATCACGTGATGATTTCACACATGCGAGTAGGAATCTGTATTAACGATAGTTTATCGACAGTCCAACTCGCAGTTGGTTATGGAGATTTCGTTGAATATTTTTTATCATCCATCAGTACCAATACTTTCCAACTCGAAGAAGATCAAGTTATCGCAATTCAATAATATATCAACAAAAAGTAAATTTAAAGATCCAATCATCCAATATCGGAAGAGAGAAAGAAATTCCAATTATTTCAGTATGCAAACTATATGCACGCAACTCTTTCCATAACATTCATTCGTGCTTGACAATGAATGAATTCCAGCATTGTTAGGAAGTAATGAGAGGTCTCGAGTACATACAGGGGCAAGTGGGACATTGTAATGCAAATAGTTGGAGATGGATTTTTTGTGATGATTCTATTCAAAAGCCGAGGGAATTTGAGGCAGATATCAATTTCTAGAATTAATTTCTTTCAAATTTTTGAGAATTTTATTTTTTTGGGCATTTTTGGGCTCTTCGATTCTTGGATAAATTCAGTTTTTTTGAAATATCTTCGGTTCTATTGGTCGTAGCGATATGGAACCGATTTTAAATGAAAGCTGAGATCATTTTCCATCGTTTCATGTGAATTTAAATTGAAAAAAATCGATTTTTCCGATAGTTATGGGAACTTTTGTGAAAAATTATAATCATCAACTTTTTCCCTATAACTATGTGAAAAATCGATATTTTTCAATTCAAAACCTCATAAATCGATGGGAAATGATTTCACTTTTCATTGAAGATCGGTCCCCAGTCGCTGCGTCCGATAGAACCGGAGATATTTGAAAAAAATTGAATTTACTCATAAATCGCTATTTGACAATAGTCGATATTGTTGATAATTTTCCAATATCCCTATGAACAATTAAAATATTGAAACTCAGAAGAATGCAAATGAATAATCACTCGTCATAATATTCAGTTCCAAAACTGAACCATCCTATGATTCTCCAATTACCACAGCAAATTCTTCGCCACCGATTGAAAATTACTTTTTTCCTCCCTGACTCGAATTCCAAGCATGTTCATGCTTCATTAAAAAATTCCTCCTGGCTCCTGTTTGAGAATACATGAATTGAACTAATTAAAAGAGACGCATTGCCGCACATACAACGTACAATCTATTTATTATTTACAAGAGTGTATACCAACATTTGTTTATTTAATCTGATTTTTTTTTCTGTTATAATAATTTATTACACAATTTATAAAACGTAATTCAGTCATTCCGTGTTCACATAATTTTAGTACACGTGTATGAGATTCTTCTTGGTTTACGACTTATTTAATTCCGTTTCCATTACATGAAGTGATTCATTTCAATTTTCTCCCTCAAAATGAATCATCTGTAAAATTTTGGTCGTACATAACACACACACACACACACACATAATGATTTTTTAGTTTAACATTTCACTCCATTAACATTCATTTAAATTTTTTCAAACAATCGTGTATAATACTCTGTTTGGGAAAGTGGAGTAAAACGGCCATCCCAATAAAACAGTTTTAGATAATATTTTTCATGAAAATTCCACTGAAAAACTGAAGACAATCCCGGTGAAAAGGATGTATCAATGGAATTATCAAAAAAATTTAATCTCAAATATTTTCATTAATTTCGAGTAATTTCCATAATGTAAAACATGATCATTTTCACCCTACCTTCCCTCATATAATTTATCGAAGAAATATTATTTATTGGCAATAATAATGCCAATATGCACAGTAGTACGCTCAACACACACCTCTTGGACGATAAAAAATTACTCCGTTACTATTTTCGATGAATCATTGAAATTTGAACTGAAAAATTGAAACTTCAAGTTTATTATATTCCATAAGCGCACGTACACATAAACATTATGTTCTTATTCATAGGCAGAAATTGCTAAAATTGTGAATTTGCAAGAGATAAATGTTAATTTGTTTATCCAATCAATATACCAGAAAATCTCGCCCGCGAGACTGATTATTTTAGTATTTATTTCCTTTTATTATGTTAGTTTTAATGCATTTTTTTTCTCTCTTCTCATCTGAGTTGTGCACAAATTGAGAAATTGTGTTTGGTAATTTATTCATCTGTCAGTATGTATAGTGAACACAAACAGCCGAAAGGATGGACGGATGGCTGTTACTAGAGGCAATGACAGAAGGAAAAGAGAATAAAGAACTAATAAAATAAAGAAGCACAGCGAATATGTGATAAAATTTAGGCATTTCTCTGTAGTATTGAATTGAACCCTGTTTCATCGTGTATATCTTTTAGATCTAATGCCACTTGTGTCTTCTAAATTCAATGAAAATCTTCCAACGAATTACTATATTCTATTTTATTTGAAGAGAAAACGATTTTTCCGTTCAATAAAAATAACAGCAGTTGAAACAAATTTACATGCATAACTATACGCTCAATTAGAGGAAGATGGGGCAATACAGACATAACGGGTAAAATGGATATATTTGAGTTTTTATGCATTTATTAAGAAAAAAATCTTGAAATCAATGAAAATATTGGCGATTGATTCTTTTTGATGGTTCCGTTGCAAATTGAAGGAATTTTAGGCGAGAAACAAGTGCCAGAAATAATTTTTTGAGAATTCAATTTTTTGGGGGCATTTTTGAGAAAATTGAGTTTTTTTCGAAATATCTCTGGTTCTGTTGGTCGTAGCGACCTGGGACTGATTTCAAATGACAAGTGAAATCATATCCTATCGATTTTTGGAGTTTAAAAAATATCGATTTATACCATAGTTATAGGGCAAAACCCGACGATCATAATTTTTCATAAAAGTTCTCATAATTATATGAAAAATCGATATTCTTAAATTCAAATCCCCATAAATCGATGGGAAATGATCTCAGCTTCCAATTAAAAAATGCCCAAAAACCATAAAATTATCAAAAAATTGGAAAAAAAATTAATTATGGTAATTGTTAGCTGCCTGAATTTTCCTCAACTTTTCAATAGAATCATTGAAAGAAATTTATCTTCTACTTCTACATCTATATTCCATTTTGCCCCACGTTCCCCTATGTAGTGATGAAACTCTGCACAAACATTCATAGATACAAACTCCAGCACAAAAACCAGTGGTTTCTATTTTTTTTTTATTAATTTTTTTTTCTTTTTGGCACAATTTGTCGTCGCCTGCGTACGCGAGGTTTTAGCCTGTATTTTCACACTAAATGTCATTCTCATTCAATTTATTTCTGAATTCTTTGTTACTAACATACTCGTTAATGCAAATTAGCACGTACGCACGAACAATACCATATGCACTTATTTATGTACTTAAAAGATACATACAAATATTCGATCAGTGTAACAATGTTTCATATAACTTATATAATTCAATTTCTTATGTATATATATATGGATCTATTCATTCATATTATTCATCATATCTACATTTGAATTTACTTTCCGCATATTTAGCATTGAGTCCAATATCGTTCTCACTTTTTATCTAAACACCTAGACGAATTATGAGAGGAACTTATCAATAAAATCATTCAATATATATTATTATTTGATTTATTATATCTATACGTAATAGTCGTATTATTCCTCTCTTTTTTTTTCTTCTTCTATTCTTAGATTTTACAATTTAAATCATCACGTGCCTCTCCAAACGGGAAAAAGGCTTGGCAGGCGGACGCATCTGTGTCGGAGCTGTGACCTCGAGAAGAGAAAATTTGTGGGTTTTTTTTTCTCGATTCTGAGAGCATTTTTTATAATTATAGAATTTTCAATAAAAATTTATTCAATGGGAGAGAAAAAAAAGAGGAAAAAGTTATTATAATTGAGGCTACAACTCCATGTGGACCCTTGCAGAAAATCCGGCCTGCTGTCGGAATTTAATAACGTCTTTAGTTATATTTTGTTCTTTTAATTAAATAAATATATTCATGAACAAGGCACTGCTCGCAAAAAAAGGGATTCACAATGTTCAATTCAATAAAACTTTGAAATATTTCTCAGGTGAAAAGACCATCAAACATTGAGAATCCATTGAGACATTTATCATTATATAATTATAGATGGACTGATTTTGTTTGTGTCTCGTCGAACGTTGATGGCGCGAAAAAAAAACATTATATTCACGATTCTTTTTTTTAATTTTCCATCTAAGCTGATTATTCTCAAATTAATCAAGTCTTTATAGAAAAATTCCTTGTTTTTATTACGATGTTAACAAATATATAATCGAGTATTATTAACTAATAGATTTTTTCTAGTGGATGTTCATTTGAATTCTCATAGATATAATGAAATAAAAGCCTCAAATGATTTATTTATATCAGCAGCTCAATAACAAAAAATTCCTGGCCATATGGAGAAGAATTATCATTTTTCATTTCTCTTTAGAATACAAATTTGTCGTTCTACCATACAAGCAACATCAATCAATTGCTATATTATAGAATATATAAAACACATAGTGTACTTTCAGCATAACGTAATAATCCTAACAAATATATCTATATACATTTAATTATTCATATTATCTCCAAAAAATTGTTCCTTACAATGAAAAATTACTCTCTGTATACTACAGAAGCGGAGGAAAAAGATAATCGTTATTCATGTAATTCTTTTACTTGCACAAAATATCAACAAACCAATTGCTACAATTGGTCAAAGAAAAAAAAATATTAATCGAAACGATAAAGTAAAATCGTAATTTCCTTAATATCGTAGGAAAATACAAAAAATGGTCCAAGGAGCCCGCGTAGTTTGTGGCTTGAAAAAAGTATTTCCCCGCCGATCGCAGGCTCAACGGCGTGGGTTACAAGGGGAAGCACTTGGTCCTTTTCTGATTCGCTACAGACCTGCAATCCACTTTGTCCAGTGTAAAATTCTCCGGCTTAACTGTCTCTTCAACTGATATTCTACCAAGACGTTTCTTCACTCTAAATGGAGTAGATCTTGGTGAAATAATTTCATAAAGATCGCTCGTTCTTTCTTCTATTTGAATTCTCCTTTTCGGACTAATGGAACTCTTTTGATCAACTGGTATAGCAATATCTACATTCTGAAAATGATTGTTGTCAGCTTTAAGCATAACTTGTTTTGTATCAAGTGTATTCTCCTCCTCTGTATCATCGGTTGGAGTTGTAAAAACATCAGATAAATAACTCTTTGAATCGTAAAGTAGACACGGATCAGAGGAGTCTAAAGTTTCTTCTGTAGTAGATCTAACGGTTCTAGCTGAGGCAAGAGATATAGCTCGTGCTTCGGGCTTTGGCGGTTTCACATCATCAGCATAATCCAGGGACAAGCATCTCTTCTCAAATAAAGCTGGACCGAGTTGCTCGTTTTTTAACTTATCTTTCTTAATGCTGCTACTATTACCATCCACTTTCTCATTGGCTCCTTGAAGTTTCAGTACTGAAGGTCTTCGTATGCTATTTTCACGGTCCATTGAGAGGCAAAACTCTTTGTCTGTTAGTGAAATTTTTTTTGGCAAACGAGCTGGTTTCAAACAATCCAGTTCCCAGTCTTTTCCCTCTTCGGACGGGGTTTTCAATAAACTCTTGACTTTTTTTAATTCTGTCAGTAGGTCCATAGTTTCTTGAGATGGTTCGTGAAAAATTCGCCGTACTGGACGTCTCAGTGATCCAGCTAAATCCACTTCATGGTAATCATTACCGTGGTCTATTCCTTTCTGCTTTCGAAGTACTGATTTTACACTTCCACTTTTTGATGCATTTTCCTTGTCTGCTTTCTTCTCTGCCGTACAAGTGCTATCGATTTTTTTCGAATTGCCTTCTATTACTATTTCTTGACTCGTCGAGCTTTTATAAGTTATATCATAAACCTTACCAACTTGAATTGTTGGTCCAATTGTCGTTTCTTTCGAAGATATAAAGTGCTGTTGCTTTTCTGGTGTTTGCCAATTAGAACGTGATCTCATTTTAAATGCAGCGTAACTCTCTGGAGGCACATCATGGAATTCAAATTTTTCGTGGAGGTGTTTGAATGTACCCCTCAACATATCCTGACTATTATTAGATGATCTCTGACTGATGAATGAAGAATCACCACTTTGATAACCAAGTGAGGAGGCTGAAGGTGCTGATCCCACAACGGTTTCCCGTGAATATCGTAAATTATCAGAAGATATTCCTCGTCTACTATTACTATAGCAGTATTGAAATTCACCAATTTTTTTGCCATCAGACTTATCGAGAAAATCATCGGATACCTGTCTTCTTGTTCTCGACCTTGTGTAATCTGAACTTTCAAATTTTTCTATAGAATCTTCAAATGTTTGCTTTCTCCCATTGGATTGCATTATCTCCACACTTGCAGTTCTGTTAACATCATCTGTTGGTTTATTCTTTGTAGATATATCAAATTCAAGAGGCTTTGTATCAAGATGTTCTTCGGCAGATACTTGTCCTTTCCTCGTTTTTGTCGGTGATGCATCCAAATCTTTGGGTATTGATGAATTCTTCGTTTTTCTTGGGATAATGCGAATTGGCATTGGTGGCTCTGGAGATATTTTGGTAAATCTCCATTTATTTGGTGAATTTGGAATACTCTCTTCGTCACTTTGAAATAATAATCCTTTGGTATTAACATCACATACTCTAGATTGTGGCTTTCTGATTGGCCATCTCGGTGAATTACTCCAACTTGCTGGTTCCCTAGGGGGTGAACTGGTGGCGAGATTTCCTATATTTGAGGTTGAAATATCTCTACTAGCTGTTACTCGGCACTTTACAAGTTCAGCCGAACTGGTTAATACTGTATCTAACTTGGGGCTAGAGGGTTCTTCAATATCTTCCAATGTTGGTAATGAGCTTGGCCCGGACTCTAACACATCATCCATCGATGCACCACGAAGAAAACGGGCTTTGTGGTTCTTTACAGAATCCAACGTATCTTCATCAAGATCTTCGGTCTCAAAGGAATACATTTTCAGCAGAAAGCCTTTACCACTTTGTTTTCTCCCAATTCCAACGTGATTAACCCGAGACTGCTGGTGCTGCTCTGTTTCTTCTTCAACAACAAGCACTGAATCTTGTGATACCATTTTCCTTCTCTGAATGGAAGAGACTGGTTCAACAATTGTTTCGGTTCTTCTAATCATAGCTCTTGGTAATTCTCTGAGTGTATCAAATGTAAATTTATCAATAGTCTTAGAAGGGCCAATTCTATCTAAAAATGGCTTTTCAACAGCTCTGCTAGGTCCAATTTTCTCAAGATACGGCTTGCCAATAATTCTTGGTGTGATTTTAGACAAAAATGGTCGGTCTTCGGTTTTTGATATACCAATTTTCTTTAAAAATGGTCGTCTTCTCTCTTTTTCTTTACCTGAATCTAGGACTCTATCACTCAGTCTATCACTACTGTAATTCGAGGAATTATCACTGCTCTTTGATCGAGCACGTTTATTCCGTGGATGAGGAGTAAGGGGAGTTCTTGGTGTTCTGGGTGTTAATGAAGGACTTACATCTACATTTGGACATGTTTCATCAAGTAGAGCAATGGCATCACTCAAATCCATATAGGCTTTTCTAGGCTGCACTGTCGCCTTGGGCATTGATGTTTCACTCTCTCCACTACTACCTCTCGTTGAATTCAAATCGGCTCGGACTGACGTTAATTGTCTACCATTACGGATGAAAGATGAAGAGGGAAGATACGAGCTCTGGTCGCTGGCTCCTGGATATGAGGTATCTACAACTGAATTCTCTCTATACCAGGGCGTTACCCGCAGATCCTCTGGTCGTGTTGCCGGACTTTGAGGCATAATTGAGTATTGACGATGGTAAATATTCTTTGATACAGCACCTCGGCTCACGTCCGGTTGAAATGATCCTGGTGAGGATGATGCCATTGATGAGGCACGGGGTGATTCTTCATTAGCAACGATTGCATGTCGATACGTTGAACACTGGGCAAAATGCGGTGGCGCCGAATGAGTTGTTTCAATTATTATACGACCCTGTGCACAGGGTACTATTGGTTCTCCATCAGTAGGCGCCTCCTCAGGCGTCAGAGGCAGTGCTACCCCACGCCCAAACTCGATGAACCACAGCTCGTCCCTCAACTCGCTTTCTCACTTTTTTTCATTCATATCTTTGTTTAAGTAATGCAGCACATAGTGAAGAACCAAGTCATAACAGTACTTGTACTCGGTCTGTAATAAAATTTATCATATTATGACACATTAATTAAATGCTAATTAAATAATAGTGATGAAAATAAATTTTAAAAAAACAAAGGAAAATTACCATATTTTCAACGAGTTGAGGTCTGTGCCTCCTGACAGTCTTGACAGCTTGAAATATGTCGACCTCACCGTGTTGAATGACTTGTTCAATACAGGCATTAGCAGCACAGTAAACGCCAACTCGGCTTCTACCATCGGGTGAAACAACAGCAACTGGTCCATAATCAGTTCTCTGTCGCCATCTCTCCACCATATTCATCAACTCGACTAGGCTATTGGTAGATGTCGGGACAGCTTGACCCATTGGCCAACAGGTCAACTGAAATAACTGAACTGTCTTTGGTGGTGCTTTAACACCAGCCATAAGTTCCGTTAGGGATACTATTTTTTTATTTATCCTGAATACCTGTTGTTAAGAAAAAAATATCGATTAGCTATGTAAACTAAAATCTACCGAGTAAAAATACTCACCCAAGTCTTGATGTTAGTGTAGTGGTTGTGGCTAATGTGATCAATGGTAAATACTGGTCCATACTTTTTTGAATGACGACCTTCAGGCCAAAAACTTGGATAATTAGCGGACGTAGGAGGTGGGACGCAGAGAATGACAACTGCTGAGCACTCGTAATCATAGACAAGTGACCAAAATTCTCCACATGTATGTTTCAATGGCCATTCAGTAACGATGTATTCTCGAGGCTTCGTGTATCCCTATCAATTGAATTAGATTTGTTTATGTATAGGAATTAGCTTGGATAATCATTACTAATTGGATTATTTCAGTTTTTATACTTACATCAACGAATACTGCATTTATGTAGTCTGTAAAACTATTGCCCTGGAAACTTGTTAGATAGGGACGAAAGTTGTCAGCTGTTGGAAAATAAATTTTACTTTGTTATTGAGTATCAGTTTACATTCAATGAAATGAAGCACTTACGTGGTACAACTAGAACGTCACGATTTTTTTCTCTGTTATCGGCACGATGTCCACCCGCGCAATCGCCAATAGTAAATCGTGGAGTTTGCTTGCAGATCTGTTGATATTCACGTTGATATTCATTCATCTTTGTTAGAGGATTCTTTATACTCTTTTGTTTGAGCCTCTGTGAGAGTTCAGAGACGGGAAACCATGAGGCCCCACATATAACATATTCTTCGAGGGTATCATACACGAATTTATATTGGTCCTACAAAAATATATATATTTTCTATTTTATAATGTTTTGGTAATACGTGGAGTTTATCATAAAAAATGATTTGATGACAAATCTGTTTGTTTTTTTTCTCCATTTTCTTACCAAATTTTCTACAAGTCCACGTCGACTTTGTCTCAATTTCTTCAAGTACCCAAACACATCAAAAGAATCCTCTTCCTCGGCAAGCTCGAGATTCGCATCCACAGCCAGATATACGCCTGAACGACCACCGCCGTCGCTAAATTTTCGAATAATATAGATACACATCCTTGATCAAGTGTAGGGGATGGTGAGGCAAAATGGACATCAGGGGTAAAATGGACACATCTAAATTTTTAGGCAAATATTATGAAAAACTCTTGAAATCAATAGAACTATTGGCTGTAGATTGTTTTTGATGATTCCATTGGAAAGATGAGGAAATTTTGGGCGGGAAACAAATGCCGGAATTAAATTTTTTGAAATTTTGGCGTTATTGACTTTTTTGAGCATTTTTGAGGGGTAAAAGCCTTCTTTTTTTTGAAAATTTTCAGTTTTTTGGAAATATCTTCGGTTCTATTTGTCGTAGCGTAAAAATTCCGATTGGAGGTAAAAGGTGAGATCATTTGCCATCGATTCATAGGGTTTTCAATTGAAAAATATCGATTTTTAAGGTATTTCTGGGCATTTTTGTGAAACAGTTTTTGGCCTATAACTATCCCAAAAATTGATATTTTTGTATTCAAAACCACAGAAATTGATGGGAAATGAGCTCACTTTTCATTTAAGACTAACTCCAAATTGCTGCGACCAATAGAACCAGAGATATTCGCAAAAAACTGAAAATTTTCAAAAAAGGAAAGGCTTTTACCCCTCAAAAATGCCGAAAAATATAGAATTTTCAAAAAAATCTAAAAAAATACATCTGACACTCGTTTTCCGGCTAAAATTTCCTCGGCTTTTCAATAGAATCATCAAAAAAAATCCATCTCTAACCGTTTCATTACAGCGTCCATTTTGCCCCATTCTCCCCTATACATTAATTATTATAAATTCAACTCACTTGCAGTGTACTATCATGGGACCTGATTCATTTTTAATTGTTGAACCTACTACAGCCCTAACACGTCTCCGAAATTCCAAAACGGCATTACTAAATGGACAAGTGTGAGAGTGCCATTCTGTATAATGGAATTGGATTAGCGTGCGCTCTTCAGTAATTTCCTGTAAATTATGTTTTTTTTTCTCAAAATAGTTCAATATTGAAAGAGTCAGATGTCTCATTGAAATGGGATACCTACGTCTTTGTCATTTTTTTTGAAAAGTTTAATTGTTCGTATGTGAAAGTTGGCGAGTTCCTCTTCCTTGAGTACCGAGACTCCAATACCCCCGTACTCCTCGTCCTTGTCTTTATTCGGTGGCCAATATTGCACACACATAACCTGATGAATAAAACATATTAAAATTAATTAATTGATTGAGCGAGAGTGAACAGTGGACTCGGATAATTATTGATATAAGATTCTCATTATGATAACGAGACATGTCTCCATCATGAGATATGATTCATTGTTCAAATTACAATTGGTACGTGTATGCCGCCACACTTCATTGAGGATGAGACACTCGAGTTCGAAATTAATGCCAAGCTAATCAGTGTACTCGGTGTCGTGGCAGGTTCCCGGCTTTCATGTACGATTGATCAGACATACTCTATCTACACGCGCATTCGCGGCTGTTCCTCCCAATCAGCCTGTCTCTACAGGAGTTTTATTTTGAAATTGATTTGCAATCGATAATTGAATGTTTCAGGCTGTCTAGAAGCCATAGGGATCATCATTAGTTTGTGTTTGAAGCTAAATGAGTTAATTGAATGTGTACATGTCCCGTTGAAGAGAAAAAAAAAATCTGTGAATAAATTCAACGGCAAGAGGAAAATTCAAAACTTTCATGTTCGAAATTTGATATGTCGTTCTGCAGTATTCACTTTTAATGGGTATAATTCACAACACCACTTACCTTAATGAAATCAAATGTTTTCGTTAGCATAACTATGCATGAGGCCTTTTCCTGCCAAACCATACGCCAAAATTCGGTAACTGTTGTTTCTATAGGCCCCTGAGTTACAATGTAGGCGTTTGGCTTTAATATACTCTGGATATAACATAGAATTTTGATCAAAGTAATATTAGGCAAAGTCTTTGACGCGTTTCTCCATTAAAAGCTAAAATTACTTACGTCTACATAGGAGGCGTTCACATAATCTGAGTCTGCTTGACCTTCTATCGTATCGAGAACTACTCTGTTATAATCATCTGTGTAAACAGCAAAGAAAACTATTATAGAGGGACAGTTTAAATATTCTCAGAGTATTGTTGTTGGTGATGCCGCAACAAATGACGTTCATTTTTCCAATTAGAATTAGGGGAGAGTGGGGCAAAATGGACACTGTAATGAAACGGTTAGAGATGGATTTTTTTTGATGATTCTATTGAAAAGCTGAGGAAATTTTAGCTGGAAAACAAGTGTCAGATGTATTTCTTTCGATTTTTTTGAAAATTCGATATTTTCGGGCATTTTTGAGGGGTAAAGCCTTTTCTTTTTTGAAAATTTTCAGTTTTTTGCGAATATCTCTGGTTCTATTGGTCGCAGCAATTCGGGGTTGGTCTCAAATGAGAGGTTAGCTCATTTCCCATCGATTTATGGGGTTATGAATTCGAAAATATCAATTTTTGGGATAGTTATAGGCCAAAAACTGTTTCACAGAATTGTTTCACAAAAATGCCCACAAATACCTTAAAAATCGATATTTTCCAATTGAAAACCCTATGAATCGATGGCAAATGATCTCACTTTTCACCTCGAATCGGAATTTTTACGCTACGACAAATAGAACCGAAGATATTCTCAAAAAACTGAAAATTTAAAAAAAAAGGAAGGCTTTTTTACCCCTCGAAAATGATCAAAAAAGTCAAAAACGCCAAAAATTCGAAGAAATTAATTCCGGCACTTGTTTCCCGCCCAAAATTTCCTCATCTTTCCAATGGAATCATCAAAAACAATCTACAGCCAATATTTCTATTAATTTCAAGAGTTTTCCATAATATTTGCCTAAAAATTTAGATGTGTCCATTTTACCCCACCTTCCTTTATATAAATCCATGGCAATTGATCTCACCTTTCATTTGCCATTAATTTCAAGTCGCCACGATCAATAACCCCGGAAATATTGTCTAAATAGTGAATTTTCTCGAAAATGGAAATTTTCGGCAAAAAAAATGGTATTTTCGAAAAATGGAATCATTTAAAGAATTCTATCTCGGAGCGCTTCATTGAAATGTTCATTTTAGCCTACTTTTCCTGATTAATCATGGTACATTACATTGTCAGCATATGCCTCAACTTTAAAGTTACCGTATTCACTTGATTGATTTTACGTTTTTGTTAAAATACCATAGTGCCTTATGTTTGAGCTTATGGAAGTTAGATGCACCACTTGTTGATGAAAATCGACAACTCTTCCTTCTATAAAACCCACACTGATATGTCTTTACCCTATCCACTATTCTAATTTCATTGAACTTTATTGGATTTCTTTGTTGAACTAATTACAGTGGATGGACAGTTATTTCAAAAGATTTCAAATTTATTCACTCACATGGTATACAACGTTGATTCTGATTCTTTTCTCTGTTGACTGGCTTCATTGCATGCCTACACGAGTGTGTCTCCACTTTTGCTGCTGTCTGAAACCCCGAAATCATACGATATCATAATATGCGATGCGGTTCATATCATGAACATTGAAGAAAAAAAATTGTAAAATTATGTATTATTTTGTCATGAAAATTTGCCAGCATGAAGATTTGATATTTTCATGTATTATCAACCCCCCCCCCCCTCTTCACCCCTCTCTTTTTCTCTCTTTGTGGATTATTACTTTTTTGTCGGAGACATTCATGAAACGTGGAAAAGTAATGACCCACTTGGATAGGGCTCATAAATAATGGGTAACAGCAGCCTCTTTTCGATGTAAGCACTCCATGAACTTACACAAGTATGCGTAAGGAAGGAATCGAAGGGAGGAGGACCAAAGAAGAAACCCAATGCAGAATTGTGTATGTACATATTCTCTTGTTTACATGGATTTTTCCAGGAAATATAAATATTTCACTGTATTGTTATGAGTTTCTCCTTATTCAATCACATGAATGCACATATTTACCGGATCTCAGTGTACTCAATGTATTTTAGTGATTCAAAGTTCCCCTATTTTTATCTCCTCTCTTCTATGAAACATTCAAGTGTCATGCACGAGTTATTTTTTCGTTCATTGGTTTGTCTAAAATTTTCCACAAATCATTCATAGAGCTTTCAGAAAACGTCAACTTTTTTTTTCCTTCAAGTCTTTCTCCCTTTTTTAAACTTTGTCGTTGGTAGAAGTAAAAGTCTACAATAGGGTATGCAATGAAAAAAAAATCCACTAACTCAATCATTTGAAGTGAAAGGGTGGGATTGAGAGCAAAAGCTTTTTCGTGTTGGCCTTGCCAGGTCTGATCGTTAATCGGCTAACGGTTACAGTAGTAATTTCCTCCCATCTAACTTTCTTCAGCATCTCAAATTTAGCTCTTGCCGAGTTAGCAGGCACTCCAAAGTAGCCATCTCTTGTATTATTATTATTTTATTCATTCATCCATTAATTCTCATGAATTTGCCCACACAAGCATCTTCAACTCCATTCTAATTCCCCTTCCACCTGATTTATTACCTTTCAATTGAAAAGCGAGGATTTTTCCGACATACTCTCATTATTCAATGCTAAAAAAAATTTATAGAGGAAGGTGAAACAGTAAATGAAGGATTAAAATTTCATTCAATTAATCAACTTGTTCCGTTATCCCACAGCATAGGAGGTTAGAGGAAATTGAGAATAATGAGAACACCAAGATGAAGATAAATAATAAAAAATGTTGAAACGTAGCCAGAAGATATCTTTTCATCCGAAAAGTCGCTGCTCAGGATAATGTGTGTGACAAGCAATGGTTGGTCTACTAGCCGATGTTTTCTCAAAATATTTCTTGTTGAAAACACTTTTTCTTTTTAAAAATTTTTTTTATCTCTCTTCTCATGTTGCAACGAGATTGCATTATTATATCATGTTCATTGTCAATTTACCATTCGCGAAGGAATAAGAATTCAAGATGGAAGTGCAGCGCTATCCATCTATATAGAGTATAGGGGAAGAATAACAAGTCAAAGGTTACGACAATCATCAGAGTTGCTCGATCTTAGTGCGTATCAGTTGTAAAAAAAACCAATTCCTTTGCAACACTGTAAATTTCGAAGTGAAATTCACGTAGGTGATATCGGAGAATGAGATACCTCCGTATGGTACTATGTAAAGTGGGAAAGAAAGAGAGAGGGTGGGAAAACTTTCTAGTGATGTTGCACAAAGGCTCTGGAGAACCGTGGAAAATCACCCGGGGATACATGCAAATGAGGATTCACAAACATGAGGAGGCATGACGAAGGAAGAGAACTCGAATGGAAATAGGGAAAAATCATGAGCAGCTGAGAGAGACGAGGAGAGGTCAACAAAATATAGATGACTGGCAGCAAATGAAGACGGAAGAATTAAGAGTACGAGGGGAAAATTCTTGATTAACCGTGAATGGCTCTGATATTTTGGATATTCAGTTACAGTCATTTAATCTCCATAGACAAACCAAAGTTCTAGTTTATCTACAATATGGCGTTTCTAAAACTTCCGAAAAACATATAATCTTACTGTAAACGAGACTTTAACGATGAAAATCTTCTTAAAAACTTTATCTCTCATATTGACTCTATTTTTATTAGGTCAAAAATATCATCTATTCTGAATATTCGATTTTTTTTGTCTTTTTCATGTATCAGGTTGCCAAAAACAATCCCTCCATCGAGAAATCGATGACAACCTCAATACTTTATCGTGTAACTACTCAACATTCATCACTTTCTCATGAAATCATAGTGCCTTCAAAAAACGGCTTGTTCATGAAAATTATTCTCAATTCGTGATATAACGTCGTATTGATTGACAATCAATTGTAAATATGAGTCTGTCGTAAATAATCCTTTTACAGGTTTCGATAAAGAGCTAAAAAGAATCTGCCGCAAATAGACATTCAAAGGATTCTGGAATGTACCACATTTCCTATTTTTTCACGAGTTTCCATGTATATATTTGTGGAGAGAGAGAGAGAAAAAAGAGAAGATAAATTTGTCTATGCAACACCAGCCCTACTCGTATCTCGTTAAATGCACGTCAAAGTTTCCGCCAAGTTTCCAACTCAGAAAGCAGCACTATCTCACTGTAAAGGTGAAAATCACAGGTTGATGCTCGTAAGGGTGAGAGAGTGAAGCAAAAGCCCCAAAAGTACTCCAATCTTATTCACTCAGGAGTTTACGTACTGCATTAAGCAACTATCTCACTAGCATGCAGAGATGAAATTGACGATGAACGCTAATGTGAAGGAAATTATTCTGCAGAATAATGAATCGAAAGAGAATGTAAAAAAACGAGTGAAGATAAGAAGTTTCATTTATGGAACCGTGTCAACGGAATTCATAGAATCTATTGATTTTTTTTTATGGTCTTGTACGGGCAAGATTAGAGATCTATGAGAGCTCAAGATTAGAGTTCTCGATATTATAGCCCATTTAGAAATGTAAATAAACCGATATTCTTGTGCTGAATTATTAATATTAGTTATTTGAATATGGAAATTATTGCACAATAATTTTTTACAATATTTGAAATAAATTTAATCTTGTGAGAGAAAAAGAGAGAAACAGCAAGTGAGCTGTCCCCATTTTGAAGAGGCAGTGGTTTTCTCAATATTTTCCTTTGTGTTCTCTCGAGTTTTGAATTACACAGGAGAGTGGAGAAAAGAGGAAAAGGAATAACTACTTCAGTACTCGTCAGAAAAATTGCATGCACAACAATTTTATCAACCAACATGAATTTTTCAAAGGAATAAAACATATCTAACGTGAACAATGGAAATATGTATAATGTTATAAATAAAAATGTAAAAATACGAAACTTACCTGAAATTCAACACGATAAAGTACGGGAAACTTTCTACGTAATTCACAGAGTTTTGGATACTGTGAGAGTGGAGTTGGTGTTGATGGTAGAGTTGTACCAATACCTCCAAGTTCTTCAGAGGCTGAAAGAATAATTAAATATTTGTTATTTACAGTTGTAATTAGAATTCAATTACTCATTGCATGTAACAAATTTGAATGTTGTTACACTACGAATTAAATGTATAGATATGGAAATAATAGTTTTACGGTGACCTCCTATCAGTGGCTCTCATAATATACACAGGAAATACAAATTGCAAGTGGGTTTTGCGTGGTGGAATAATAAACGCGTGCATGCATATAATCCATGTTTCTTCATATGCGTATAAATTACCGAACATACAGAAAATTTTCACGAAAATTTCTGGTTACAGAAAGGCCGACACATTGCTTTAACCACTCCATAGAAAATTACATAGTGCGAAATATTCCTTGTCTATTATCATAAAGTAATTTTAAATACATTAAAATGTATGATGTTGAACTTTGAGAAATTTAACTATTCTTCCATAATATAAAAAGATGAAAAAAAATCTTTAATTTGTGAAGCTCTAAACGGTGCTAATGTTGAGGAAATTCAACTCAGAAGTTTAACTTGTCTTCATCTTCTCTTTTAATGAAATGAGAAGATGCAGATGAAATTATTTCATTTCTTCCTCTCTTTCTTATTTTATTATATTTTTTTTTTCAATATTTCAATTTTGGACAAGGATTTGAATGCCTCTGTGATGATACATTGTCTGCGGTGTGTTAATGTGAAATATTTTCCGAAGCTTTGCCTTTTCGTTACAATTAGACTGGATTGTATTGCCCTGACCCAGTTGGCATCGTTCAGTAAACGGGAATGAGCTTTCTCGTTCACAAAAAAACAAACGAAAGATGTCAAGATCCTTCTTACAATCATCCCAAACGCACACACTTCAATATTTATGACCTTTCTTGATTGAGGGTATTCCATTATCAAGGAATTGAAGGAATAACTTGAAAAACACCATATCATCCTCCATTTATTGTGAAAAAATTTCGAGAGAAGGGATTATTAAAATAAAAATTAAAATACAACAGTAGAAGCAGGCTTGGCTATTACTCCTTAAATACGACGATTAGGGAACAAAAAACCTATCATAAGATAATAATAATTAATGATAGAAATATAGGAAGCTGAGAGAAAGAGGCAAGAGACTATGTTTGAGATGTTGGTAGGTCATTTAACTGTATTTACGCAGTGCTGACTTTGAACCGAGGGATAGGGATGCGCTTGAAAGTGTAAAAGCTGCCTTGACACAGTTGTGCTTGGGTAGCCTCCAACACGTGTGTTTGATCAACAGAATCATCATCTGCATGTAATTCAATAACAAATAAAATTCATAATACTCAACTGAATTTTTTCCATGTCTGCTAATTTCTTTTAAAAAATCATTTCATTATCGTACTTTCTTATTATCGTTCCGTTATTATCATTATTTTTTAACATTTTATCTACGATGTGTCTCGTATTTTATGAATCCTGAAGAACGTTCCATGAAATTTGTAGATGACTGTTGGCGGTAGCGTCTGAATTTCGCATGGTTCGTCAAAAATGGAAAAATTGAAATTAATTCACGTGCATTAATGGGCTAATGCCCATTAATGCACGTGAATTAACTAATGTTCAATTTCATTGTTCAGACTCTGCTTCAAAGTATATTTTTAATCCAAAGTACATTCGAAACAGGCTTAATTTTTCCGTAGTGTACGTTCTCAGTTAGTGAAAACTTTACAGTTAGTTCTAGTTTGCAAAATGGTCAACTTTTAGTTGCGTGAATAAGTACTGCTTTTACTTCATCAACACGTTGAAATTTGTAAATAGAGTAAGTCTGTTTCATCAATGAAAACATAATTATGAATTTCACTGGATAAAAACTTTAATTGGTAGAACTGTCTACAATAAATATTTCAAAATTTGACGTTTATTCATCCATGGATGCTCGAGTTATTAAAATGTACGACAAGATGCTTAGAGCAAGAATCAAAAAATATATCCATACAAAATGATTCTTTGGTATGAATTTTCATCTTATAACACCTTTGAAATGAAAAATTCCATTCCTCCATATTGACGTTTCGTTGAACAAAAAGGGAAAAAGTGAAGATATTGAATAGAAAGAATGCTAGATTCTCCGTATGCTTATTCCTTTTATTGATGAATAAAAAATATTGGAGTATTGATTTGTATACAAATAAAAGTTGTGATTTTATTCTCAAGTCTCTTATTATTCTTATTCTCAAGTCCAACAGCTTCTGTTTCGAAATTCGACAGTTCTCATTTTCTTAATATTAAATATTTGACAAAGAGAAAACTTTCCAACTGCACGAGCTGTACATTAATTAGCACAAGTCTTGAAAATTAAAAGTTTTAGAAGCTTCATTTTATTTAATATTTCATTTTTTCATAATACTCAAGTTTTTTTTTTCTTTTTGCAGCAGTTTGTGAGAAATTCTACACAGAAAGGAGTAAATCACAAAGCTAAAATCTTGGTTCAAACAGAGAAGCAAAAAGATTCTGTATTGCCAGCATCTGTATATATATATATATATACTGTCGTGCTGGTAAACTCAGCGACAGGAGGGCGCGCCATTTCGACTATGAATCTATCTCTTCTGAGCATGCTGCTTGAGGTGCAGGCACATGAACTGACATGTGTCTTCGAATTTCATAGTTTTCTACTTCGTAGCCGAGATGGGAAAACCCAAGTGGGCTTAATGCCCTGGTGAGTAGACAATGCCAAAAAAAATTGAAAACTTGCGGAAAACTTCTGTGAAACAGAACTCTCATAATTCCATTTTAATCAATCACAGAAACGCGAGCGTTTCTCTATTATTCATTTACATTGTGTGAAGTCTTACTCGAAGCTATGGAATTCAAAATGTATGCCAAGGCTTGTAAACCAAAAAAAAAGGGCTTGTGGTCTTGGAGCAGTGCCATTTGGAAATCCCCAAGGGCCAAAAAGAAAAGAGAAGAGGAGTGGAGAAAAAACGCGTGGGTATTATAATACAGCCGTCAAGTGAGTCACATGCCATAATATTTTTAAAAATATATAGCATCACGGAGTTTCATAAATTTCAATACACCCTGAAAGTTGGTTGTATTATGCAAACCAGGCGGGTGATCCGTAAAATGTTATCGCATGGAAAAAAAAACTCATGGCACTATGCACCGCATAGAATAAACCACAGAGGCACTTAATAATCCGTTGCCTCCTGCAGTCTCGCTAGCTGTCACTTTATTTTTCATTCTCTTTGCATTTCAAAGATTGACGTTTTATCGTTGATAATATTGATAATACCAGAGAGAGTTTTAATTTTAAGCATGCTTCAGGTGGAGTAATTGAATTGAAGAAAAAAAAACTGAATGTTATCTACGAAAAGTGGCAAATCACCAAATACGAGAAAATAATTGTCAAAATCGGGTATTTCTTTTTCTTACAAGGAGCTATCTTTTTCAACGGAGTTATAAATATTTTCACAAAATTCCTTGACTGTTTCATTTGTGAAGAATCAGATAGTAAAGGTATCGCTCAGTTTAAACTGGCTCTTTCACTACTATAGTTCATCATGTTCATTATTTTCTCATTATCTTTATTATATAGACAAAACGAGATACACTGCGAAAAGAGCTGTGATTAGATGTGGTTCAACAAGAGAAAGTTGATATCTCAACTCTGTTCCAGCTGCCAGGTAAAAATGGAAAATTATTATTATAAAAGTAAAGAGAAGCAAAGCGATGAATTGATGAAGGAAATACTTGGAAAATTATCCGACTCTTTCCCATTCTGCTGCGGCTATTCACTGTACACTCGTCAGACATGATTTTCCAAAATCAATATTTACTTGGACCTCATACCAGCTTTACCCACCATCGACAGATCAACTTATCCTAGCATTTACACAACAAATAACTGCCAAATCAATTTCACCGTAATACAATTGATTTTTAATCCCTTTTTTTTTATAAAAAAAAGCAGAAAGAGAGAATATTTTTGGGATTGAATATGTTAATTATAGAATGTTGATGTTAATTTTTTTTTCACTGGAACAAAATATGAAAGGATTATTAGTCCGTGATGCATAGAAGATTGAATGAAATAGTTGTGCTTTGTACGATAAATTGTGTTGTAAACTCAAATTGAATCCTGTAGCTATTCACAACTCCGTGGTACATGTACATATTACACTGTGAGTTGATGGAAATAGTGGAATCAAGTAGGATAATTACCAGGACAGTGAACAACATTGATAAACAAATGGATTATTTTACACTGCCGTTCACAGCATGTTTGTGTATTCATCTATTAGCATTGTCATCCATATACGTTTGTATAAACATTGAGACGAAAATTTCTATATATAACGCTGACGGAGAGAGTAGGAGGAAGAACGAGGATGATGCTACAGATAACTTTACTGATGGAGGAAATCGATACAACCATTGAGGAAATTGGATCTCACTCTTCACCAATACGTATCATCATTCCTGGTTCTTTCTATTCGTACATCCTCACGAAAATTCACATGGTTCTCGTTATTCTACACGTGCAAGTTTCTGCCTGAGAGTTGTTGCTTCACATCCAACGCTGGCAGTCAAAAATCACTCCAATATAGAAATTGTTTTCTCCAGTAATGCAAGTAGATAGTATATTTCAACAATTCATGCATTATCCTATTCAGTTATTCCATAGATTTAATTGAACCAAGTTCTGAAAGGATGATTAAATATCTTCCATCATTCTGTTAATGGAAGTGAATGATAAAAATACTGTGATGTACTTTGTTAACTTTTATGTGCAAGCTTTGGACAGTTGAATATACATAATGAATGAATTGTGGATGAATTGTGCGAAAAGTTCGTGGTAGGAAGGCTTCTTCAGTTTTCTTAGTCTTTTTTCTAGTCTTTTGGATGAATTATCGAGGGAGCTATCCTCTATCGTGGTTAGTCTGGTTGCTTAGCTATATTGATTGGGCTATTACCACGCCAGATGATGGGCACTGATAATTCTACACCTCTCAGCATATCTCGGTGATACGCGGGTTCAATTATTCCATATCCACATTCTTCATCTCTCATTTTTTCAAGTCCTTTCTTGTGTTTGGAATCAATTATTCCGTTGAACTAATCATTTACGCATTTTCTCTAAAATAGTATAGGATGTCTAACCTTATGGAAATTCATATAGCAGATAAGAGCATGAGGACCTTTAGCCCTGAAGCTATAATCGTGTTTCTTGGTTAGTAAGATGTGTCGTCCTTTCGGCTAGGACGACTTTCGTTTATCGATCATCTCTCGGTTGCGCGAACATCTAATGTAAAAAGGACTCACCTCCTCCATTGACCTAAATTTTCACCACTAGCTCTATCCATCTATCCATTCATCTATCTCATATTCTTGGCATTAATGTGAAGTAATTTTCAAAACCAGAATCGTCCAACCGAAAAAAAAGTGGAGATAAAAAGTTTCGGCAAAAAAACGTAATGAATCCTCATGAGTTTTTCTTCCCCATTTGACAGTCAATTTTCACATGAGATAATGTTGAGTGATTCAGCGAGAAATTGAGCTGAATAGAAAATTCTCCGATCATTTGAATTTTTTTTTTGTTTTCCTACCTCTGATGAGAGATATTGGATTATTCTTTCTATTGCAGCTATTTGAGTGGATTTTATTGAAATATACGAACGCAAGAGGGTTCGGTTTATGCGGAGTCGACTGAGGCCTTCATTGGGGCAAGACAATCGCAGATTTTTACGACAGGAGATAAAATTTCTTTTCAACTCGAAAAAAGAAATATATTTCAGCAAAAAAAAAGCTCAACAATTCTTCTTCTTCTCTCTTCTCGGGAATAAATATTTATAATTCCTAAATGATGAATAGAACATTTTATAACGACGTGCTCCTTTGAGATGGATTCAAGACAAGGCAATCAGCTACATACAGTTAAATCTGTGTATCCATGTATATTCACCACGAATGTTTCGATAACTATTTTTAGATAGTTTATGCAGATGAATGCTCGAGAAGTTTACGATACATGTGTAAGCTACGAAGGAAATTATTTATTCAATGCATTCTTGTCGATTGAAGTGTCTGAACCAATATAATAGTTAATTTTCATTGGCAATATCCAGTTGTATCAGTATTTAGAAGATATCGATACTTTATTCTCAAATATTCCTGCCGGATATATTCATCAATTTACATAATAAAAATTGTGTAAAATCTCTCCAGCGACGTAGTATTCTCAGTATCATTTTTTTGACATGCTTACGATCTCATCTAAACTTGTCACATGAACTACAAATTTAATGATATCACATAATCATGATTGTTTAATGTTGTACGAAAATGAATAGTTAATAACGTGTATGAAGAATTATTCGATTGCTGCTCATTATCGGTCATTTGATATTAATTGAGCTTAACTGGTCAATTTTCAAATGTGATTAAAATACTACCAATGGTTCCCGGTCCGACAATAAATTATTGATATTGAGTAAAATATTCATATCTGAATACACAATGTACGAAAGAACAAAAAAGGCTTGAATAAACACGTCACACACATGGCATTTGCTATAGTATAATTTATTTTTCGTGATATAACGTAAAAGTTGAAATGCTTCACGAGGTGACAGAATTATCAGTGTATCGTAGCCAATGCTGTTTACTCACAAGAACGACCACCACTGGTTATTATTGCCCCATGGATTTCCTATGTAGAACACATCTGTGCCATTCTCAATGTTTAAATCACTCTTCACTATCTATAAACTGTAAATACATGGGCAAATATTCAGTGAATAAATAACGGGGTAAATTTTCAGGAGATTTGAATTGATGCTGGAATTACTGAAGAGTGAAGATGTCTTGCGTTATAAACCAGACAAATATAGTGTAATGAAAAAGGAGAAAAAACAGATGGGACCATTTGAGTAATGAAAAACGAAGGATAAAAATTGGAGTGTGACGATAGTAGTGTAATGATCGATACGATGGGATGCAATAATATCACCACGACCCCGGCCTTCGCGGAAACCCGCAAGGGAAATACAATTATCGCCCTATCAGGCCACCCGGAGGCCTCTGAGATATTACCAGCGCATATGGCTCATTTTTCTCGTGATAAAGTTCATCTTCGGCATCTTCTTTCGTAGTAAATACTGATGAAAATGTAGGTAATTGCAGAAGTAATACAGATGATAGTATGATGATTGAGCTTCTCAATTCTATGACAAAAGCAAATGAAGCTTGATACATTTTGTCAGCGATACAAGAGACGCGAGCATGCTCACGTACTCGTCACACAAATATGAATCAGGACAACTAGGGATAAATAGCTTAGGACATATTGCATAATATGTACATGGAGTAGCATCAGCATCTCTCCCAACATAAATACATTGAGAAGAATTTCGTGTAAGACATGATTCTATAGCTAAGCTTGTTGATGTCTAGAAATAGGTCCCAACACATCGGCTTCAGGGTCGCCTGACGTCATCCCGAGACTCAGTAATTCTGTATATGATGACTTTTCTTTGTAACAATCTCTTCGCTTTATTCGTTTTCTTCCTTTGTAGCAGAGAAAAAACTGGGAATGCTATTGAATTTGATTACCGTTGATAATAAAATGAACTTGTTTTTCCATGCGTTAATACAAATAGAAACTATACTTTTGAATGAATATTTACTCGTAAAAAAGAAAAACAAACAACAATACTCCAAATAGTTCTTCCCTCCTGGATATGTCTAAGATTAATCGATACTTGAACCAATAATGCGTGTGCTATCCATTTTACTCATGTTAAAAAAAAAAAAAAAAAACTAATAAAGCCCAATAATACTCTACAAGTTTTCATCAGTATTGTATCTGATGAGATAACTCATCTGTCTCAACGTCTGTATGAAATTCCTCTATTGATTGATCCATCTACATTTCTCGCGCGTTGTATTCAGTAGAAAAAGAGATGAGGCATACAGCCATTTTTCTTTCAGCTATACACTCGAGAGCCAAAGAGCTTTTAAGATCTATCAGGAATGGCAAGTGTGAAGAGTGAAAGGGCCATTGGAAGAACTATTCAAATTGAATAAAAAATAATTTGACATGGGAAATGACGCCGCTCTTTTTTTTCCCTCTTCTTTTTTATTCAGTGACCAATATTCGTGAGGGACATCACAAGGGAAAATACATAATGAAAAGAAATACGATATTCATAATTCAGAAGAGCCCAGACAGGACTATAAAGTAGTTCATAAGTTATTCCTTGGTAATGAGGGAGTGTGTCAGCGATAAATACCGTGTCCGTTGGGGCATCTATTCCTCAGTATAATTACGCACCAAGTACGTTGTTAACCGCTGTAAAAATATTTTCCCTCAGTTTGCCACTGCAATTCCTCTTAAACCCCTTATAAACACAACCGCCTTCTGGTTATACTGTGAATAAGTGATACAAGTGGGAGTGAACACTCAGTAGTGCACGCTCCTGCTGGGTCAGGCAACTCTACCAACTCTTTTTCACCTCAATTTTTTTTTCTCTGCAATTCACTTCTATCGTCTCTTCTTCCCTTCACACACACACACACATATATATATATAGTCTACTTTTTTATTCCATGAGTAGAAAATCAATTGGAATTTGCATTTTTAATTTACAAGTATTCGAGTGACCATTGGCTCTTTAAAAGTTAAATTCTCACGAAATGTCTCTCTTGAGACTAATTTCACCAATTTATTGATTTTTTTCCTGTTAATTCCCTCTGTGCATTCATTTAGAATTGATTTGTCGGAATTTTTTGATCATTCTCCCAATACCGTTTCTTCCTAATTGAAAACAACCTGACTAATTAGCCCCAGTGAACAAAAGCTAATCGACGATCAATCAATGCAAATGTATGAACGAGAAAGGAGAATTCATGAATTAATTGAAAAAAGTAACAGAAAAAAAACGAGCACAAATTTGAAATTTCTCCGTGACGAGTTACTCAAGTAGTTGGAGAGTGGTCTTGACACAGAGATTTAAAGTGTCGTATGGAGAGGATGGCAAGTAGAATAGAGACGTGTTAGTGAAGCATGACTCTCTGTCTGATAATTAAATTCAACTCACTTGCTTCCAGAAGAGAGTGAAAGACAGGAAATTAGATAGTCTCAGGGTCACAAAAAGTACGTGCTTCATACACATACAAGCCAACAAACTCAATAAAAAATTGCATTCCATTCAAAAAATCTTTGATATAATTGAACCAATGTAAGTATCCTAAAATTCAATGTTACAAATCGGTCGTATAATGGGGCATTCGTTCCACTATATTTATTATAAAGCAGAAGAAATAACATAAACGAAAAATATGCAATTGGATCAGACATACTTATCGATAAAACATCACGTTTATATTTTGGTATGAATAAAATTTTTGAATATCTTTACACAACACGCGATATGTACGTAGTGTTATCAAAGCAGACTCCCCATCTGCTTCAGACAAGCACATAGAAACAGAGAGAGAGAGTATAGAAAGGAAGGCTTTTCTGTACATTACAGTGTAGACGGCGTCTGTGGTCTGTGCATCTCACGAGTGCATTCAATAAGAGAACTCACTAGCACACACTGTAACACACACACGCATGACTGCATTCCACAATGCAACATTTGGTACTTAACATCCTATGATGGGAAAATACAAGGAAATGAAGAGACAAAGAGAGAGAGAGAGGAGATTGTAAGGATAGTTGGGTATGTCATACAGAGGTCATGCTTCGGAGGATTCTGGTCTTTGTACATTAGCATGATGACCCGATTTCCTCTTCGACTCCCTCGACTTAATGAAGTCAAGATAGTGGCGTTAATGAAACACTGTTGTCATTTATTTATTCATTCATTATTTCATGCTGCATACGTTTCATTGAATTTCATTTTAATTAACGTCGACGGAGACTTTATGATGTTTCCTCAGACCGCTTACTGCTCTTGTGATGAAGAATTTCTCGAAGGAATTGAAAAAAAAAAACAAAAAGGAGATAGTAATGCAAGGCTAAAGTGAAAAATATCAGTGATATAGTATCTGAAAAGGCACTCGATATTTTACTCGAGTGTTCTCACACAAATATCAATCTATTCTGTACAGAACCATTGACCTCCTTTCTCAAACAAAACTTTTTTTTTCTTTTATTCCTTCATCCTTTAATCACTCCGGAGAACCTCTACCGCGAAAAACGTAAAACAAGGAGATGCAAAAATGGAATGAGGTGAATGAAGTTGAAGGAATAATGAGAAAATTTTTTCTAGTGGATTTTTTGACTATGGAGAGAAAAAAAATTACAGAACTAAAAAACCGATTGGAGGATTAAAGTGGAGTATGAATTGCACCCCTAGGCATTTCTCTGAACATCCACCACTCAATTTACACTGGGTGAAACTTTTCAATGACATATAGGAAAAACGAAAACTCTTTCCGTTCCCTTTTTCTCTAGCTTTGACATTGTGTCCTGAGTTTCGATATTGGTTGCTCTTTTCTTCTACACTTTCTTTCCATTCTCTAACTTTTTTCTCCTTTTTTTTTATAGAGATAGAATACCTTTTCCTTCATGGGATAAGTCAATACTTTTTGTCCCTCAATAAACTTTCATTGATCATGTAAAGCCATCATCCCATTGCTCCAAGATGAATTCAGGGAAATTCAATCCAGTGAACTAATAAAGAGACCTCAAAACTATTTTCATTAATGTATCAGCGTTTGTGTCATGGTATCAATTACATGTGGGTAAAGGATCGATTGAGAAGGCGGAAGGGCAAGATGCTGTTGATGATGAGATTGTCGATCTCTCGATATTGCATTTCTGCAGCTTCATGACGCCACAGGCTCTCTCTGTCTTATCCACTCTCTATGTGTCTCATCATTGGATTTTCCTGGTATTCGACCTTCTCGGCAAAACCCTATTCTCTCGCATTTCACAGTGTTATTTTGTCGAAAGCCAAGTTTTGGTATTTTCATGAGATATTTTCCCTTTTTTCTCAGCATTATTTAGTTTAAAAATCAATTTAGAATTCAAATATTTTATTTTTCATCTTAAAAAACTGTTTTGTGTACTTTCTAAAAACGAATCACTCTGTCAATTGAAACTCTTTTATTATTTAACACTAGTTATGAGGATTATATTTACTGAAATACACCAGTCTGATAGAATCAGAGGTGGAGGCGTGAATGTGAGAAAGGAGAAAAGCGGAAATAGATGGAGAATTTATAGAGGCGTAGAAGCTCGTGAGAAGTGAACCTCTGGCCATCGGCCATCAACAAAAGCATGGCTCTGATTGTACGATCAGATAGGGATCAAAATAATATCAATTTTTGTTTCTACATTTATATACAGACTTGTGTGTAGCATGAAACTTCGATAAACCCTCATTGTATTTTATCATTGAATACATAATACATTGGAAAGTTATTGGATATACTTTTCATCCAAGGGATATTTCATTTTTCTTCAGATTTCTTTTCTCAATCCAATAATAAACTCTCCATGATTAAGCAGATTCTTTTGACATTTTTTTCCTACATGAAGCTTCAATCAGAAAGGATAGAGAAAATGAAAATTGCATTGAGTGCGATGAGAGAGAAAAGGAAAAATGGAAATTATAGGGGAAAAAATGCAGCTGCAGATTGATAATAGTGATAAATCTGGTAGGATAAAGTGAAGTATCTATCTCTCTTTCCAATAATCAAGCTTCTGATTGTACGATAGAATTAAATCGAGAAAATTGGTGATATATTCATGTTGATACTAGGCCAATGAGATAACCCAATATTATCCATGTATAGAGGAAGGTTGATGCAGAAAGGATATATTTTAGATTCAATGTCTTACTATATAAAATATGCTCGAAATCAATGAAAATATATGAAATAGATTTTTTTCTGATGATTCTATGAGAGAGCTGAGGCAATGAATTTCATTTATTTGAAGATATTCCTCGCTCTATTGATTGTAGCGACTTGAGGTTGATCTTGAATGAAAGATAATATGATGAAAAAACTGATTTTCATGAAATAAACAATGAGTTACTGCAGGATCGAACCAAAAGAATTCAGCAGCCACATAAATCGATGGTAAATAAATTCACCTTTCATTCAAGATCGAGATCACTACGACAAATAGAACCGGATATATCCAAAATAAAGTAATTTTTAAGGATGATGAGGAATATTTGAAAAAAAAATTCAATAGTTTTGAAGGTAATATAAAATATTCCAGACAACTTGCGTAATTGTGGCAAATTCATTTGAAGAGAAGAATGAATGAATGAAGAGAATAGAGAATTGTACTAATGTTACGTTATTAATGCTGTTTTGTTTGCAAGAATCCAACAATGTTTCTTTTGTGCTTGAAATTAATGGACCATATCTAACAAACTGGTCAAACTGTTAATTCGTGAATGAGTTTGCAAAACTATTATCAAGAGTACCGAATTGTAATCGGATTTCGCCCTTTTCATTAAAACTTATTCACCTCAGTAAATGAGGAGAATCTCGTTGAATTACAATGAAAGGACATGACCAGTAGAGTATTACGATATTATCATTATTATTATTATTATCATCATCTGTTTGTGGATTTTTGGAGACGTATTTTTTTGGTCATGTCGAGAATTCAATGGTTTTCCTAGTGATTGGATTAATTGAACAAGCCAGTCGAAATGACGAAAACTTGAGGGGGATATGGAGTGTCGTACGATCGATTTGGAATCTGGAGCAGAGATTCGTGTGGTTTAATTCCAAAGTACATGACTGACGCCCATATCCATGGGTGTGGTTTGAAAATAAACGACTGAAGAATGTAGGAAAAAGAGTACAACATGTATGATAGCACGGAGAATCGATATTGGTTTGATACCTCTGTGGTAGAGACAGAGTTCAACTTGCTCACTTTTGTGAAGAATAAAAGCAAAAAGAATAAAAACTTCTCTAGTTGAAGAATTGCAATGTGAGATTAATTTTTTGACACTGCTCTTTTCTATTAGAATATCTGGGGAATTTCTTGGCTTCAGACGTTTATCTCGTCTATCTTTGGTGGCGACTCAATGAAGTTGAAAGTGTGAAAAAAGGATAGGGAATTGGAAAAAATCAAATTACAGAGGTTACCATCAATTAACAGCATGGAAGCTTCAATTATTATGCAATGCAATTAAACCTACCAATTTATCGGGTTTCATTCTCATTTTACTTAGTTAAATGGCTCGATGATTTACTTATATCGAGTAACCCTCTAGTGATCGGCCTTGTTTTTCACTTGATACAATTTTGAGAAGATCATATTTTTTTATTTTTTCATTTGATGCCACTGAAGAAAATTGTTGGTGTTCCAAAGGTGCAAAATCTTTGAGAGATCTTTTCTTTATTTTTCTTTTGAAAGAATAGAATGAGCTCGTTAGTCCTTATCTCTGAGGAGAAAGAAAGAATTTTTCGTGGGAAAACAAAAAATATTCCATCAAAAGTAAAAAGTCTGACCTCGTTATGCTTCCTTGAAATTCCATAAAGAAATGAATTTAGGGAGCGAAGAGAAAGAATTGTATAGGGAGAAAATAGAATGAAGGGAAAATGGCAACGTGTTTGAGTTGAACATAGCCAAAATTAAACTGTCCACAGTGTATGTATAATACTGGGGCTTTTACCCCGAATATTTACCCAAGAAGAACAGTAAATTCACTGAGTTTATCCTGAGAAAATCGAAGATAAACTCGGAGAGAATTTCATTCAATTTAAAATACAAATTGAAAAGTTTTCTCTTTTTCTAGAATTTTTCTACTTGAACGGAACTATTTTAATTCATTGGAGGAATAGAAATTCAATTAAAATACAATTAAAATTGGAATTGCTAAGATATAGGTGGGGTGATGACATTTCGGCACATTTGGAAATTGTCCGACTGTCATAGTCATTGGGGAATTAGTACGAGCTGAGTAAAATCCCAGTAGATTGTAAAGCTTGTACTTTGTCACGGTGCCAACTACGGTCAATTTAATGAGAATGATGTGTATTCATTATTCCCCTTTTTTTTCACCTTAGACATCTTCAAAAAGGCTCATCATGAAGTTTGAGCCGCAATAAAATGACGTGAAAAACTGTCACTTGCAATAAAGTAGGAAGGAATCAATAATATATAGAAGAAGGTGGGATAAATGGAGACGAAACGGACACGGGTTGATATTGGTCATCATAATCATATGTATGTTTCCCCACCTTACCCTACTTCCGTGGATTATTTTTCTTTTTGTACCAGGTTGGAGGGGTGAAGAGTTGGGCGAGTTTCAGCGCCAGATTCTCCTTATTTACTGGAAGTCCGGTCACTCATTTCCGTGACTGAATAAAACGAATACTACATTATTCACATGGGACCATGTCACTTCGATATGCTCCACACCTACCCTGTTTCTGCGAATGACAGTTTTGTCAGGAAATATTTCTGCATTAGAATAATACATTTTCCGTTCTGTATTGAAAAAATAAATACTATTGACATAATAAGCTGTAAAAATAGTTTCCTCTGGAATTTCGAACAATTTTATAAATGTCAAGCAGTAGAGAAAATGCCTCACTACTGAAATTCTCAAGCAGTTAACTAATGATTCATCGGAAAAATTTGTAAATTTACTAGAATATAAATCGTCGTGGGTTCGTGAGCCTTTCGGTCATTAGCGCACGAAAATTTGTGTCAAGATCAACATTGACCAGTGAGAGAGATCAAGTGATTCAGAAGGCAGCTTGAAGTTGCATCGCTCGTGTATAACGTGTTCAGGCTATAAATATCAAAATAGAAATGAAGATTCTTCAGCTGTATCTGCTGAATTATTTTGATTTTTCCATCCAGTATTTCGATTCATCAAATATTTTGTACTTGCTACCAAATACCAAATTATGAATATCCAATTACAATCGATATTTTCATCTCAATGTATAATGAATTTTTCTCTACCAGGGAAAATTGAAAATTACAATTTAATGTGAGGAAAAACATGACTTGACAACTTCCGCAAATGCCTCGGGTGTTTGAAACGATTTCCGAGCTCAGTTTAATTGCATTTTTTCCCCCCTCACGTTTCAGTCGTAACTTGCAATGTAATTTAAATGTATGAAGAGGGATTAAAAAAATCCCATTAGATCAGGTATATTTAGATGGGTGTGAAATCAATTTTCATTTCTCATCAGCAAAAAAATAACTCGTAGAGAACATTTCTATTATTTCATCAATAATTCCTCATCAGAGAGCAGAGAACGAGTAAATCAAATTTACTTGAATTTTATTGATATTTTTAGATGGACAGACGTGAAAATGAAAAAAATATATAATTTCTCGTATTATTCTGATTAAAACAGAGAATATTGACGAAAAACTGGAATATTCGAAAAAAAAAGGAATGGTTTTAAATTTTCCTTTAGAAAAAAACTCAATATTTTTAGAAAAAAATACTGGCTACGCAATACAAATATCAAGAAGGCTTGTATTTTACTGGAGCTTCTCAAGAGCTCGTATAAACTAATTCTCCCTCTATAAATTTTAGATAGAGAAGAGACAAAATTCAATTGAAAATATTATCTTTCTAAATTTTAAATAAAATTCATAGATATGATTCTTCTTGTGAAAATATCGCTGCAAAAATATCGCTATCATACGAAACGCGAGATGAAACATTGATTCTATGATATACGCCGTAGATTTTGTAGAGAATTATTCTAGATATCGGAGAGAGGAAACGAGATCGTAGGAAGGCCCGTGGTGACGAAATTACTTATACTATCCATCTATTGACTTGCTAATGGTGACGAAATTTAACATTCAAATCATCACCCGCGTGTTCTTCTCTGTAGGCTAACCTGGTTATATATACTATGAAAAATCGAGTGAATCTTTGGGGATTGGAGCGAGAGCGTTAATTAGTAGAAAAAAAAAATTGATTCATCTGTATAGATCAATTGAATACATAATGAATTTAATAATAACATTTCGATCCAAAGTCTCATAATAACTGGTGAGTTAACAATTAATTGAATGAGGATGCTGCACTGTATACAAGCTCAGTGAATTCCCGAGTATTGCATAAACTATACGACAATGGCTGTTTGCCAACATTGGCTTATCGCTTCTTTGCATATATTTAAAAACAAAATTCTCTTATTTTACAATCATCCCCCTGTTTTATTCACCGTCACGTAAATGTTCCAGACATTGGATAAATTTATTTCACAAAAAAAAAAAAAAACAATTCACTGACTATTGATGAAAAATGATATTTAAATCTGAATTTCCACTGTTTGTAGCTCTCGTTGACTGTACATGATCGATATGGGAAAGAAGAAATATTAACTTACCAAAAGAAATGAGTCCACTGTTCAGCATAGATAATTTTATTTGACTTGGTATTGAGGCAAGACTGTGACCAGTGTTTAAATGACGTTTACGCGGAGGCTTTTCTGGAGTTCTTGGTGTACTTCTGCTTCTGTGATGATGATGATGCTTTCTATGTGAGTGCGAGTGAGTGTGTGAACCACCTCCAGTTGATGTACCAACCGTACGATCAGATCCAACACTGCTAAAACCCATAACTGCACCACCGCTCGATTGTGTACGTAATGAAGACATATTTCTGTAAATTTATTAAATATAAAAACATTTAAACTAGAAAGCATGAGAAAACACTTGATCATTTTATCTTAAATACAGTATCATGGAAAACGGAAGAATAAAATGAATGAAATAAAATTGATGCTTTTAGAAATTGGCGGCGTATCCTGTGGACCAAGAGAGTTTTCACGACTTGGCGACAATGCAGCAATGGTATATATAATACTGGAGACAACAAACTGTAGCCAGCTGGCAAGACTGACTGGGAGACGAGCCGACGACTGAATCTTTGGTTTAACACAATTGTTGGATGGAAAACTAGAAAGCCCTCAAATCTTCGCCATAGCATCATTGAATATATAGTGGCATTCAACTGTTGTTTTGTTACACTATACTCCATGTGACATTGTAACAATGTTAAGACGCTCTTATTGTTCCATGCTGTAAAACATACCCAAGCATTCTTATTTAGTTATCTAACATTTTTACCCTCTTTTTATTCCCAACTCGAGCGGAAAATCTTCATTAACTCTATCTTGGAAGTTGCAAACTTTAAATAACTCTCTACTTGTGACATTAATTGTCTTATCCCTAGTTGATTACGAGTTACTCGTAATTATGTATGTTCAAATGAACGAAAGAGAAAAAGTTCATGTACTCTCTCTGTTGATGAGGAAAAGAATAGACAAGTTGACTCTTGACACTTGATTCCATTTTTGTATTTCAATCAAACGCAAAGAATAAATGAATAAAAGACAGTAAAGAATTAAAGTCTCAAGCTTCTAAATTTAATCAACTACTATCCGATTTCTTTTTGATTATCTTTCTCGAAGCTTATCGATCCTTTCCTTCGAATCCCACGAAATTAATCAACTTCTCGGCCATTGAAATCTCAAGAATGCGCTGGTAAAACTTTTTCTCAACTCACAAAGTATTATATATTCTGGACTTGATTTTCATTCAGTCGAAGAAAAACTGTGTGGGTTTTTTCTCTTCTATTCTAGTGCTGGGAAATGTGGGACTTTAGTGGGGTTCACTAACCCCCCAAAATTCGCATTGTTCATCTCGGTTTATCATGTATTGCGAGAAGTAATTACATCGATTCCTTGAGGCAATAATTCATGTTCAGAAGGAGAAAAAGCTTTTAATTTAATTCCTCTCTTGCGTTTTTTCCCACAGACTGAGGGGATAAAAATCGGACTGATGCATTGACTGGCCACAAACTCGTCCTGTCGCGTTATGTGGAAAATCCCACGGTACTCTCGAATAAAAGCTTATCCCTCCGAGTAGAGGTCGAGATCCTCCTCGTTTTGGCTGAGGTCGCATCTTCAGGAAGAAGAGAGAGAGAGAGAGAGAACTCAAGTGTCTGCTGAGCACTTTCGGCTCCTCGAGGATATTTAGTTTCCTCTATAATGTACGTCACCAGAGAGATAGGAAGCGATGAAAAAGAGGAAAAGAAGAAGAAGAAAATAGAAGATGAGCGAATGGAAAAAGAAAAGAGAGAGAAAAACAAAATGAAGAACGGAAGCTAAAGACCGACTTTGGAATTTGATCCTGTTTACTTCGGAAACGAACGTGATATTAGAAAAGCTCCTCTAGAATAGAAGAAGATGAAGCAATGTGGATGCTTCAATGATGGTCGAGTGTGTGAAAATTATATTTTTTCTCCCTTTCTCTCGTGTATTGTTCTTTTTTTTCCACCAAAAAGGACAAATGAGATAAAAGAAAAAATTACTTCTACACAGAATTTATGATACAATCTTTAATTTCACCCAAATTATTAAACTCTACCTTTATACTCTAATGGTAAAAAAAAAATAATGTCCATGATAAGAGTCTTGCTCTTTCGCAAGAAAATCTTTCTGCTATTTCTGTTATTTACTTTTAAAAAATCCTATCGTCAATGGCAATCTCCGCAAAGCGAATGAGTATGCTTGGCAGTTAATGGAGATGACGGATAACAGAACCACTTGAACGAGCGCGAAAAACGTCAAAGGGGAAACTTTAAAGACGATGGGAAATGATCTATATATGCTGTACCAACAATCTCAGTGAGAAAACTTGAAAAATTAACAGCGAAAGAGAACATCAACATAATTAAAGCATCAGTACTCCCAGCAAATCCTCATAGATCATTGAGTTTTGAGTTTCAATACGTCCTCTTATGTCTTCTCTTATTTTCCTCTGTTCACTTTTGCTGGATTATATTAATAGAACTTGCCATAATCGAGTTGGATGAGGATCCGGCTAAAGTAAATGATGGCCAAGTTAAAAAAAAAATTATCTAAATTCAGACCAGATTCCCGTCAAAATAATAACAACAGCAATTAATTTTAGAAATTTGAACAAATGATTTACCATCAAAAGTGGAAAAGATAAATACTGATTCCTCATATTTCCTACTAAAGTATTTACCTTTACAATGCATATAAAAAAAACACATATATTCCAATGAAATCGATTTACTCGACTTTCGCTATTTGATTTTCAATTGATAAAGCAATTAGAGGACAGTTGTGATAAACCGTGACACTGACACCCACTCATGATTCTGTCCATGTTATCGATAGTCAGGCTCACTTCACCGAAGGAAGGGGGATTTTTATTCGAGACTCTGTTGTGCTGGATAGAATCAAATGAATGAAATCTTCACGAGAGTGCTTCAAAGTAGAAAAATCCTGAATTTCACGTACTTTCTTTTTCCTCTTGTTTTATCATATGCCGCAATTGACGTCACTTCAAATATATATATTCCTCAAAGAGATGACATGAGAATGAAATAATGCATTTAAAAAAATAAGGCTACGGCAAAGGAAGGGAAAGTTAGAAAAGATGAATTATTGATCTGTGAGAATTCATTCAAAAAATGAAACTATTCACAATAAAGGAGTATCTGTAAGGTAAAAGAACACCAGGAATACAATCTCTCTCATTCTTATTCTGTGGGTATCGTATTCATCACCGTTGGCTACTCCTGAAGGTGGAGAAAATTCCCATGGTGCCGTCAGGGACAATAAAAGAAATAAACATAACTCTACTTCATCACTGTGTACCTCTGGTTCACGCTAATAATTCCACCGGCACAATTTTGGATGGATACGGATATGGATAGATAAATAAAAATGAAGAAAAATATATAAATAGAGTTGAGTAGAAAATATAGCTTCAAGTTTATCACAATTGACTTGAGGCGCCTCGAACATCTTTTTCAACCACACCACTGGGAATTCTGTCTGACCTCGCGTGGACTTGACTACTGCATTTACGTATGCTTGTACGAATTAATAAGTTTATTATGAAAAAAACAAAAAATAGGAAAAGGCACTCTGCATAATCGAGCGTTAAATTCGATTTTTGTGAATCATAATGTTTTATTGTTTTTTTTTCCTTTTCCATAATGTCAATGAAGGAGTAAATAAAAATATGACCCCCGTGAATAAACTCGGCTCGTCATTCAACCAAAGGGTGATCTATACATAGGTCTATAGGTCGGTGCACTCCACTATCACCACCGAGTGAATCCAAAGCATAAGAATAATAATAATAATATCAACAATTGTAGTATATAGTAGTACTACTCATACTTTAATACACGCCTTGGAAATACTTCAAAAACTCTGTTTTACTCTAATCCACTAGTTCTATCACGTAAAATGCTTGAGGAATTGTAAAATAGAAGAGAATTATATTAATTCTTACGCGTCACGCAACGTTGAAATAATGAAATTTTCTTAGTGAATGGTCATTTTGTGACAATAAACACACATTTTTATTAGAGAAATTCCCACGATAAATTGTAGAGATATGGGTGAAATTTGAGGCTTCATAGGGCGCGATAGAAGGAGAATGGAGAATTGGAAACTAACACAGTGATACTCTGCACGTGTCATGTCGCGCGGTTCTAAACAATATCCATAATGAAAGAGATAAAAAAAGAAATGGTTCTATAAAAATTTAATGGATAAAGAATATGAATTCTTGACAATATAATTAATTTATTTGAACGTACAGTCAGATTCACCTGCTGGCACCGGTCTCAAGAACGACCGGTTAATATCCCCACTGTTATCTCACACGTCTTCACACACTCAATAATCACTTTTAATTAATACCAATATGCCAAGAGAGAGAGAGAGAGAAATATCACTGTGACTTCTTGTCGTTGCATAAATTGAAAGAAAATTGTTTTCAGCGAACCGTTTTGTTTACAACACAATAACAACAACAATAACAATTCACACACACACACACATACACATAGACCCGTAGATTCTATTTTGTAGTTTTAATTTTTTTGAAAAAAAAAATTAAATTATCCAATGGTAATTAGTTCTCTAAACTTGATTAAAAAAAATTCAAGGTATTAAAAAAAATTCCACCAAGTTTTCCCAATAATTCTTAATTTAATTGTATGATTTTTATCGTTGTTGAGGTGAATGAAGTGAACGTATGTAGGATCGGTGGGTTACTGGCGTTTTTCCATCGGTCGAGCTCTACCAACGAGTCAACGTCGATGTACGGCGGCGGCGTCGAGTCGCTGAGGATGCTGGGTGGGTGGAAAGGTGGGTGGGTGGGTGGCTTAGCCGCCGGCGCGCCGCACGAGCTCCCCGTGTACTCGTGTCACGCGCCATAAGAGAGAGAGAGAAAATTTCGACGGCCAAGGGAAGTAGAATGAGCGAGGGGTAGAGGAAGAGATGGCAGTTGGCTCCCCGGCAGGGCCGCAATGTCGACGCTTCTTTGCGAGGGCGTGGCCCCTCCACAGTGAGCTCGGTACATCGCACCCGAGCAGTTAAAACCTCTACCTATTATCAACACACTAGGTTGCCCAGCTGACCACCTTGGAAGAATAACTATCACCGAGGTCAGGGACTCGGTGTTTCATTTCTTTTTAGCTCCTTTCAATTCATTCTGAAAAAGGCCTCCAGGAGAGGTGAAAAATAGTTTTTAAAAAACGTACAATATCCGTACTGCTCGGATGCTTTTGCTTTACTTTCCCTCGTCCCTGTTCCTTGCTTTCAAACTCTTTTGAGTGAGAGGTCAGAGGTAGCCTCTAGGGATCACACTGGGTAGGCGAAAGAACTGAAGAAGAAAAGACCCCCAGGTGGTTTTCCCTTTCCTTGCCCGCTCCGCCATTCTCTGATCTTCTCTTGTCAATCGACCAATTGAATGAATAGCATTTTACTCTCTCAAGTTTTATTCCACGCTCTTTCCTTTCACAAAATGAAGAAATATAAATGTACCGAAAGCTTTTGAGAGGATATAGTTATAAAAAATTATCTCTCTAAAGTCCGAGGGTTATTTCTTAACTAGCGGAGAATAGGGCTGGGCTTTTTTTTATTGTTTTCTTTGTCAAGTGTACGGCGCCCTGGTTAATTAGAGGAAACCTCAACGCCGTTGGGCTCTTTGTCGCGCCTCATCACTTCTAGCAAAAGCTCCGCATTTTTTTTGCTAGCTCAAGCATTTTAATGGAGGAGAATTCATTACTCTTCACACAAGTATGATATACTATAGACGAATACATGGGAATTCCCATGCCAAAACTGTCTTGATCTATCTTCGCGAATATTATGCCTGAGGCTCATTAAATCAGTCAACATACAGTGCCATGGATCTGACCCAATTGGAGCAGATGAATCTTTGCGCATTTACACATTGAGAATTTCTTTTTTTACTTATAACATCGCGTCGCTGTCGAGGTGACGCGCGGGTAAAGGCAACGAAACTCTTTGTGGCGGGCAAGGTTAAGCGTCGACCCTCGAACTTATAAATAGGTAAACCGCCGGAACATTCTCAGTTAGATGAAGAGTCCACGAAAATAAACGATATACATCAATTTCTTCTTCTTTAATTTTTAATATAAGAATAGTTGTGCACAGTGGGACAATTTTTCCGCATGAATCGAGCATTCGAAACACATTTTTTTAGAAAAGTTTAAATATTCATTCGGTTTATTTCAATGGTATTTTGATAGATTTAGTTTATTGGCTATTGAACCAGCTGAGATTCCCTGAAAAATTTGCAGAATCAAGTACAATAATCGCATTTACCTCGAATTTTTCTCTCCATTAAACTTACTTTTTTGTTGAGAATCTCAGAAAATCTCTCGTGATTCGGTCATCCAACTGGCTTTATTGTAATCAAGCGGAAGGTCACGACTGTATTAATTTGCCGTTAAATTCCACTGAAACTCTTGTTTCTCTCGCTCGTGTTTTCCTTTCATTATTTCTTTAGCTGCTTTTTTTTTTCTCTCAAGCTGAAACTACATGTACTCTTGTTCTCGCGGGAAGTCCTGGCAAATTGCCAAAGAGAACCGGGCATTCCTCGCAGTCACAAGGCGTTAGTGATTCCGCGGTTATTATTGCGTAGTGTAACACTGATGAAAACAAGATGAGAGCAAACTCTCCAAGAGATAACCATGCATGACGCATGGCACTTGGCTAAATACTATTATAGAATTTATAATTTCACCCAAGTTATATAACAAGAGTTTCTTTCAATGAAAGTGTCTCTCTCATAGAGCTTTCAAGATTTATAATCTAATGGTTCGCTTTTCTTTCAATTGTGAAAACTACTGTCACTATCACATGATGGAATAACTGAATCGTGAAATATGAGAAAAACACATGGAATTTGCGGAAAAAAAAACTTGGAACCGGCTTCATCCTTTATTTTTATTCTATTCTTCCCCAGCAGTAGTGCTACATGTATTTTTTTGTACTCTGTGGCAATCTTCCAATCTTGCAACAAATACCCACAGGCATTATAATGCGACTAAAGCTTTTTCATCTTTCGATTATGCGCATTGAGAAGAGAGAAGAAAAAAAAGGACACAATATTAGTTGATGGTATTACCTTTGTAACTATTGAGATAGCATTAGGCTAATTAGAGCAACATTATTTTACACGTAGCAGTGAGGGTAATCGGTATGGTTTGCCTTACTAGTTAGAAATACATACCGAGGGAAATGCCTCATCCAAAAGCATCGCCCTGTTAATCCTCTCTCGTAAAATCTCAAGGGATTATCTTCATTTTCTAGCGTTAAACCTATTCTCCTCCCTTTCTCGGTGATGTCATTATACAGCCTGAAATTCATCACAGTTCAGACAATCAAGAATAAGGGAGATAGGGAAGAAAAAAATATCGTGTGATTTATGGTTAATTTTTTCATCGTTGTTTGTCAGATCAAATTGTCATGTAAGCTTTGTTGATGAATTTTATTTAAATGAATTGCGTGAATATATTATGCTTGAGATGGACCTAGATTCAATCAATTTTTCATGACCACTCCAAGATTGTATATTTCGAGTAAAGGTCAGGTCAGTTGATAAAATGGACATCCGCTTGTTAATAATGCACCAGGATCGAGAATAGTTTAATCACTCATACAATTATAGCTAACAATTACTCAAAAATCATATTCATCAATATTCAATAATTATTGAATATTGGAAAATTAATGAATTGCAAATCATTAACGTCCTATTTTCATAATTATCATGCCTCCAAATATTTCCACTCAGAGGATTCCCTTTATTTTCAATTAATTTCACTTCTTTGTTCCGGGATTTTCATGAAATTGAAAATAATACAATGAAGCCCCTGAATTTTTTAACTGAATCGACACATGAATTTTATTGCGCTTCAATGCACAACTGTAATTGGAATCGAAGTGATGCTCTTAATAAAATATCCCTCTCTTTTTTTCCCCCCCAAAGTATCCCAGCTTTTTAACAATCAAAAAGATCCATTTACTGAACATGCATTATTCAACTCTTTGTTTTGCTATGTTTTTTTTCATCTTTTTCAATTTCCCCATGGCCACTGAGGCAGTAATGAACGTCAACTATTCCAAAATGTCGATATGAGAATGCACTCCGAGTTCATTCGGGCATGAAGGAAAATGAATTTCATATAAAAATGTGAAAAAGAAGAATTGAGAAGAACATTTCGGGGGGTAGAAAAAAAAACGTTGGGATTCTCGACGAATTATAAATTGCAAATCGATTTATTGGCTTCACGTGGCATTGTGAGTGTAGAAAAAAGGAAAAAATCGTTTAATAATTGGTGATATATCTACGGGCTTACGTTAAGATTAAATGTTCTATTTTTTGGAAATGTTGACCTTAAGAAATGCGAAAAATTTCTAATTAAATAAAACAAGATAACATATGCTGTTACAAATGGTTATATTTTTCAATCAATTTATGTTACAAAAAGAATCTCTATTAGAGGGCGGCATATTATGTATATAATATTTTTTTTTGTTTCATTTCCATTTTTTATATTATTCTCAAGGAGTATATAACGCAACCATGTAATCAATGGTTGGACATGAGAATTGGACGCAGTAACATGAAAAATCTCCCAAGTTCATTAGAGATTAATAATTTCAAACGGAAAAATAATTATGTGCATTTACACTATTTACAATGTTTCAGATCCATTCATCTCTTACGATAATATATGATACTAATCATTTCTAAATAATGAATGATTCAATTAGAGTCATGTGTCAATTTGATATATTGAATGTCAAATTTGAATAAATCAAAAATCATTATCAGATGATGGAGGAATTAAAAATTCAGTTGAAAATGTGTGGACAACAAATAATATAAAATCAATACCACAAAATAAAAATTCCGGAAATTAATGGATCCATCCGTGCATATTAATTCCCCTGACTTCTTGTGACATTAAAAATACATCTCCACACTTAAAAATTCTGCTAATTAATTTCCAGTTATAATTAATCCAGATCCGTCACCAATTACGATTACAACCTAATATACCTATCCATGAGATATATTTATACATATAATTTTATTTTTAGTCAGTAGACTATTCTCTTCTTTTTTTTCTCTCAATTTTCATAATTTATCGTTTTTGTTTCATTCGATAATTCCTAACGTTGTTTATTGTAAATCTAAATTAACGCACACGTCGCTACGAGGAAATTTATCATCGGGGGGACGCAATTTCTGTTTCTTTTTTATGATTATTATTTTGGCAACGAAACAACACTTTAACGATTTTTAAAAATATTCATTTCTACTTGTATTCGTTATAGAAGCGACAGGCGAGAAAAAAAAATTTGAAAATTCATAGTTTAGAGAAGTGCAAAGGCAAATTGGTGAATAAATTCGGCATTTGTATGCTTTTTTTATTTATTTAAATTCCATGCCAGTGGCAAATGGGACGCGTCTCTTTTCGGACGGCAAGCCGAAGAATAGAGTAAATCAGACTCATTTGAAATTGATGAATGAAACGGCAAAGTTTTTCCAAGCCGTGCAAAAGTGGGAGTATAAATGAAATGAATGCATTTGAACGGTGAGAAAATTTAACTCTTTTATTTTTTTTTTCTGTTCTTTCCTTTTTATTTGCTCACTCACATTCTCTCAGTGGCCTCGTAGCAACGCGAGCGGAAGGATGTTGGGAATAGGGACGGTGGTCTGAGGCTGGCTCGGTTTTTGGACATAAAGCATAAACTTTGCGTCCGTGTCACGACGAAACGCCGACGAAAGGACGGTGTTAAATTAGCGGTTACATTATTTTTTTTTCTTTTCCATTTTAAAAAATAAATTATCATCAATTATGATGAATTATTGAAACAAGATGGATTCATTTAAATACTGTAGTCGTAAATCTTGATAGGACGTTTTACAGGGACACGGGCGTTTACAATAACGGTACACAGTATAAATATAATTTAGAATTTGCTCATCAATCAATAGAATGATTGAGCTGAAGTTTTTTTCGTAATATTTTTTTTTCATTTCGTCGATTCAGTTAATCGGAATAATTAATAATTTAACAAGAATTTGTCAATTGTCAATTTAAAAAAGAAGCGTATAGTTAAGACTACAGTGTAATGAGCACACAAACGTTAAATACGATACAATAATACTCAGTGATGATTTTTCCATTCTTCTCCTTCTATTTTTTTTTCTCTTTACCAGATAAAATTTAATATGAAATTTAATAACGATTCAATTTTTTTCTCTTCCCCTCGGTTTTTCGAGCTCTGCTCTAAATTTACTCGCAAAACAATGGAAAAAATGGACGTTGCGAGTTTAATAACATTGTTTTTTTTTCCAAATTATCATGCAATTGAGCTTGTGACAGAACTGACTAAAAACAGTTGCTCTTTTTTAAAATAAAGTTTCTCGTTTTTCGTGTTTAATGAGAAATTTATTAATGTTAATCCGACCACCATTGTGAGAATGATAATTTTTTAACTGCATAGAAAAAAAATGATAGAGAAAAGTGGGGTAAAATGGACATTTCAATGAAATGGATAGAGAATTGGATTTATTTCATGATTCCATTGAAAAGCTGAGGATATTTTTCTGGTAGGTTTTTAACATATGTTCTTGAACGTAGATTTCCTCCGCTTTTCAATGGAACCATCAGAATAATTCTATCTCAAATATTTTCATTGATTTCTTCCCCTGTGTACTTTTTACGCCACCTTACCCTAAATTAAGAATTTTATTCTAGAAATTATAAAATAATACTACGAATATATTAACTGATAGAATATATAGGAGATAACAGTAATACCATTAAAATTATATAACTAGCTGCCTCTTCAATTAAAACCGAAATTAGGCCACGAAATTTTTACTATAAAAAATGCATTAATTAACCCAAAAAAGAGTTACATTCATTATGACAGAATCTTGTTCCTCATTTTTTGTTTTCTCTTCTGTTAATTTATTTCTTTTTTTTTTTCTTCAATTAACGGTAGCTACCAGCATCAGAATAGACAGAAGGGTAAAAGCTTTTAACTTCCTACTACGATAAAAAAGATTCTTCTAATTATCTAATTCATAGAATCGTGGAAAAAAATCTGATTCATTTTCATCTACACTAAAATTGATTATGGTTACCTACGACTCTTTTTTATAATCATTTCTCATCATTTCATACAACAATAGTATTGTCACTACAAGTGATTAAACTCAAATATCGTCACATCAGTTTTCTGTGACAGTGACATCTCAATTATTTCAATGACTTCAACTAGAAACAAACAGCGCATGGCGCTCCAATTTTTTCACCTAATAATGATAACAGAGCAATTAAAAGATCTCTTTTTTTTAAACTTTCAAAAATAAAAATGAAAAAAAAGGAAACAATTGGGAACGAAAAAAAAAATAAAAGAAAATTAATAAATAATTTCATAACTTCTGTTTCGTGATATGGAGCTCGAGTGACACGTATACAGATATATACCTCGACAATATTTCCCAACGAATCCTGCCATTATTTTTTGTTGAAAAAATATCTCTGACACAGTTTTGAGTAAAAACTGCCCAAATACTTCAATTCCATGGGGCAATTCAATGGAAAAAAATCGAGGCTTTACTCTCATCATTTCCTCTCTCTCTCTCTACCTGCATTGTTATCTCATTTAACTGTTTGTTTGTTTTTTTTTCTTGAGAAAACTCAATTATTATCTTAATAATTTAATTCGTTTCCACTCAAAATACTTTGCTCCACATCTTCACCATTTTCTAGAAAAAATCTCTACCCATGTGTGGACGGTTTGATTGTTGTTGCATACGTGTTCTTCCACCACGTCCATTACCACCGGTGCCATGTCTACGTGTATTTCTTAATTCACGATCAACCTCTAATTCTTCAAGTTTCATTGTAAGACCGAGTTTCTGTTGTACAGCAAGACGTAACAAATGATTCAATGTTTTTCTATCTTCCTCAGCAACTGCCAATTGACGTTGTAATTCTTCAACCTGTGTGACGTATTCTTCGCATCGTGCAGCAAACATTGCACGTAGACCTGTTGGTAACGTACAGTTAGGCGTGTGTTAAGAACACCAGTGTTGGTTTTTATTTTTATTTTTATGTACGTGTATGTGTGTGTATTGAGGGGCCTCAAAAAGAGAGTCAATTTGTTTTCTAATTGGGTGTATAAAACCGTTACCAAGTGATGGGAATAATAAAATTTGGATTGTAGCAGATTCGTGCTGTGCATTGTGATTTGCAGAAATGAAACAAATGATCAATTTCAAATTACGAATAAATGAGAATGTTTCAATTGATCACTATCGATCACTATACAATGTCAGTCTTATTAGAAATATTGTACATTCAGTTTCTCGTTATGGCGACAAATGAATTTGAATTATAAAAATGTTAAAATTAAATTAATTGTCAGGACTTTATGCGGCATTCACGATTGCATACACCAAGTGCTACGGCCAAATCAATTGTCGCTGAGCTTGATATTAGAATGACCATGTACATAAATACTTATGATATGGAAAATGATGAGAAAAAGGTTTTTTTTTCCATGACATTCATAGCATTGTTTTAAAGTGTTAGAGGAGGAAAAGGAGGTAAAAAGATATCAAAATTACTACGGATCGTAAACTTGTAAGAAAAAAAAAAACTCTAAAGAGATAATAAACTACGGCAATACTCACTCGAGAATGTTGCGGCATTTTCTTTCAATCTTCTCAATTCATTTCTCAGTTTAGATATAGTAGCACTAACTATACTCTTTTCACTCTCGTACTTGCTCTTAAGATTTGTTAGTGCAACTTCAGCAGTGTTTTTATTTGATTTAAGAACAGTTCTGAGTGTTGCAATCTGTTCTCTCTTAGCTGACAAAAGAGCTTTCAATTTAATGACCTGCTCCTGAAGATCTCCCTCGTCTGCTTTATTTTCATTGCCAGCTGTAATGAGAAAATATTGAGCCATGAAAAAAATGACAAATAACCCACGCCGAGAGAGAATAACTATGGGATACTTACCATCAGAAACATTTGCCTGTCCTTTGACTTTGGACATGTCAATTGTATGTTCAACTGCATTTCTCAAATGTTTTATCTGATCCATGGCTGTTTCAATATGTTTACCAATTTCTTTAGCCTTACGAAGACTCTCAAGTTCTTTAATTGGTAAATCAGTCTTTGAGAGAGTTCTAAACCACTCAATTTTACTCGTACTGACTTCCTTCTCGGGGCCAATTTTTTCGTGATCAAGTATAACACGGGACGGTGTTTCACCATTTACAGCACAAACATGGTGATAAAGTTGAGCAAGCTCGTCTGATATATTTTGTAAATCATTCTGAGCAGTATCTAGACAGCCACCGGCTTCAGTTGCTAATTTTGATAGAATTCCAATGTCCGACTCGAGTTGTGAATTCTTATGTTCCGTGTCCAGTAGCTGTAAATCATGAATTAATCATTTATTATCATATTTTCATAGACTGTAAAATTTCATTTTTAATTCTTGAGATTATTCTTGGATTACAATGATGATGGAAAAACTTTTTTTTTTCGCATTCTATATTGAATTATGAGCAAGTTATACATGCTCGTAAGCACGAGATTTTTTTAAAAATAATTATTCAATGAATTTATCGACAGTAGAAGTGTGTGTAGCACAATCGCAGGAAAAATTTGTGATACTCGTAGTTATTATCTACGAGCTTATTCGTGCAACGAGACTCTTAGGATTGAGAGTTTCATGCCACGTTAATGATGAATCAATTGATCCAACGTTCGTAAGCAAAATCCTTTCATTCTATATTTCAATAATAAATTGGAATAATGTTTTTTCAATCGTTTAATGTCAGTTTCATCAATATAGTTGCAATATGAAATGTTTAACGATTTTTGTTTGTTTGTTTGTTTCGGTTAAAATGAAGAAGCGATACGTAAGTAGATACTGTTAGGACATCGTAGATGAAAGCAACGTATCATTAGATAGGCAAAGATGGTAAAAAAAAGAAGGAAAAATTAAAAAATTAAAGAGAAACTCGTGTTATTATTAAGAAGGTGGTAAATACGTAAACGGGGCCACACGTTCCAACCTTTTCCTGAAGGCTCTTCTCTGACAGTGGTATCTGGAACGCGACAATTTGCAGTTCAACATAATTTTTTTCAATTTTAACCAACACCGGGGCATAACTTTTGTTAAATAACATTTGAATAATCAATTATTCAATAAATATCCCTCTCTCATCACCGTTAAATTACCATTCACAGAATTAGAAACCTTTCCTTTTGTTTAATCATAGAAAACTGAAGATAATTTCATAAATTATTATTATTTGGTCAATTATTTGAGAAGAAAAATTATTACCTTGTTTCGGAGATTGGTGAGTTCTGTTCGTAATTGCTGGGTTGTATCTGAAACAGTCAGACCAGCCTCGAGTTCAGCAAGATCTTTTTGTAATTGCTCTACCTCACGTGCAGACATTGTACTCCACTGATGATACTGCATTACAGCCTAATGAAAATGACGATGAAATTTTTTTTATCATAATTCCATCGATCTAGTTTTTTTTTAGATAAATGTGAATAATAATAATACAGTACCTGCGTCAGCTTGTCCATAGCCGTTTCCTCCGTCTGTTTTTCGGGTAATTTTGAATGTAAATGCTGCAGCGACTGGACATGAGCCGATAATTGTACAATTCTGGCAACAAATGACTGTAATTCACCTTGGCTTTTTTCCACTGCATGCTGGCTATCGCGCAAGTTTTGTGTTAGCAGTGCTTTCTCTGACTCAGCTAATTCAAGTTGTTTCTCGAGTTTTTTCAATTCATTCAAGTGAATCTCTGAGAATAAATCAACTTGTTTGCCAGCAGCCGATGTACCAGGCTCTTGAGTCTTCAAATCAGCTTCAATACGTCTCAATGCAGGTGAATCATCCTCACCATCACTGCATATAGTTTGATCATCAGTAATACCACGTATTGATAGGGCAAGATTACTCAGATTGTAAATCGATTCACTATTCATTCGCTGATCTAATTCTTTCTTCAATGCATATTTAGCTTCACGCTCGGCTTGAAGTGATTCAAGTGCCTCCTCCATTTGTTTAACTGCAATTGTTTTTAGAGTCGATAATTCCTCTACCTGACTATTTAACAATTCAACTTCTTCTGTTAAACTTCTTATTTCATGTTTGGCAGTCTCAAATTCAACTTGGCTCGATCGTAGAGTTGATACCTGTTTCTGAAGTGATATATTTTCATCCTCGAGCTCAGAATAATCTTGTAAAAGACGTGTTTCACGAAAACGACATTCTCGTAATTCCGTACGTAAATTTTTCCTCTCTGATTCAGCTTGCTGATGATCCTTACCAACGTCTTCACGCTCTTGGAGTGCATGATCTCTCTCTGATTGAACACGTTCCAATTCATGACGTAGCTTTTTTATATTAAAAAAGGATGATTATTCACTTTGTTATTGTTATGATATAGGGGAGAGTGGGGCAAAATGAACACTGTGATGAAACGGTTAGAGATGGATTTTCTTTGATGATTCTATTGAAAAGCTGAGGAGATTTGAGCTGGAAAACGAGTGTCAAATGTATTTTCTTCGATTTTTTTGAAAATTCGATATTTTTCGGCATTTTTGACGGGTAAAAGCCTTTGCTTTTTTGAAAATTTTCAGTTTTTTGCAGATATCTCTGGTTCTATTGGTCGTAGCAATTCGAGGCTGGTCTCAAATGAAAGGTGAGCTCATTTCCCATCGATTTATGGGATTTTGAATTCGAGAATACCAATTTTTGGGATAGTTATAGGCCAAAAACTATTTCACAAAATTGTTCCACAAAGATGTCCATAAATACCTTCAAAATCGATATTTTTAATTGAAAATCCTATGAATCGATGGCAAATGATCTCACCTTTCACCTCCAATCGGAATTTTTACGCTACGACAAATAGAACCGAAGATATTCTCAAAAAACTGAAAATTTTCAAAAAAAGGAAGCATTTTACCCCTCTAGAATGCTCAAAAAAGCCAAAATCGCCAAAAACTCAAAAAAAATAATTCCGGCATTTGTTTCCCGCCTAAAATTTCCTCAGCTTTCCAATGGAATCATCAAAAACAATCTACCGCCAATATTTCTATTAATTTCAAGAGTTTTCCATAATATTTGCCTAAAAATTTAGATGTGTCCATTTACCCCTCATGTCCATTTTGCCCCACCTTCCCCTATATAAATTACAACAGATGAATGAATTTATATTTATTTACCTGTTTTATCTCGGTCTCAAGTTCAATTATTTGCGTTTGGAGTGACGTTTCTCTCGCTGCACTCTCACAGATAAGACTCTCTTCCTGTTCAATACCACTTTTTGTTGTTAATTTCGTCGTTGTCTGGAATTTAGCCAATGCCTGCAAAAGAAAAATATTGATAGAGTTAAATTAATAAATAATAATATATGTTTTTTTTACATTTTCCTGAGACATGCTGCTCAAACATAGGCCTTACTCGCGTACATTGGAATAGAAATTTGAAATCTTTCATCAGAACTCGAGCAAGCTACAATCTAATAATATCTCGTTTATTTATTCAGTATCGGCGAAAGGGTGATGTTAATGAAAGAAATATCGTAAACATTGAGGATGTTAAAAAAAAGTAAAATTTAGCTAACCTCTTGAGTTATGTCAAGTTCGTGTCTGGCATTTTCATAGAGTGATTCCAATTCATTGCATCTCTGTTCTAATGTTGATTTTTCCTCAAGAAGTGCCAAACCATACTGGGCAGACTGTATTTTTTCAGTTGATGCTAAATCCAATTCTCTAGATAGCCTCTCAATCTCCGCCCTCAGTTCAGTAATACTGTCCTCACTTGTTGCCATATTTAGAATGCCTTTCTTTTTCAACTCTTTCGTTAATCAAAAAATCATTCACCGTCTTTCGCACAAATCCAAAATTGGCAATTGACGTTTTCCACAAGTGTTGTGTTTATTCGAGAAGGAGGAGATGAAAAAATAAAATTTGTTACCGCGAGAAATACTCTACACCGGGGGGCATTGGTGATGTCAATGATGATTTCTCTCTCATCATTTGTTCACTGAATAAATTAATTTTTGCCACACTAAGCTACTTCTTGACTCAAAGTCAACTCCAAAATAAGAAGCTCCTTATCTGGCACTCCTCACGCAATTATTAACGAAAAAAAAAGGGAAAAACTTTAGTTGCACTCACATACTCCAATTCTTGACTGCCGTATGTGGGGAGATTGAGAAAAAGAGAGATAGAGAGAGAGAGAGAGAAAGAGCGAAATATTTGTCCCTCTCTTCTTCTCTCTGTACAGAACCGGATAACGACTTTTTACGCTTCCATGGACTGCCGATTTTCCTGTGGAGCCAAGCCTACATGCTTATTTCATTGGTGCAGAACAGGCAATTGTCCTCAAGGTCGATTCCCAAATGGCCGCTCAGATGGAACGTCAAGTTGAGGAGAGTTGTTTGATTTTTCAGACAGCAGGCGGAGCTGTACTGTCGTCACTTTGATTCTGCACAGCTGTTTTCCGAAAAAAAGGTTATTTTTTCATTATATAAGTGTTGTTTTTATTGTATTGTCAAGTTTCGTTGATCATTAGCACTACATAATTAATCATCACATACTTGTTAAGGTATTTTTAATCATTTTCTCTTCATTTCATCAAACTTTATATCTTTGACTCCAAAAGTTTCTATTTTATCATTAAAAAATCCCAACTAAAATCAAATTGAAGAAACTGGAGTAACATGGATATTCCAAGCGAAACAGTTTTGAGATAAAAGTTTTTAAAATATGTGTTTTAATTTTTTTTTTCAATTTCAAATATTTTCAATGATTTTGTGGGATTTTTAATAATGTAAATAGGTGTCATAGAAACCTTTGTGTGTGTTTCTTCTTCCCCTTCCTTCCTCATTAGAGCAATAATTATAATGAATAAAAAATTGATTTTATCTAAATGACATAACTAACATTGATTGTTTTCTTTTATTGCCAATAACAAACATGAATAGGAAAGATGGGTGGACATGAGCATGGACATCACGGGCCACCCTACGTAGTTCCAGCAGCAGATTCCTACAAAATTGAGGATGCACCACAGCTGATGAGACTCCAAAAAAGATTGGAGAAACACGGCCTCAAAGATCCATGGGCAAGAAATCATGTGTGGCGTTATCAGAAAAAATTTGGTACTAGATGGACACGAGGTGGATCAGTACTAATGACAGGTCTGCCACTTGGTGTAGCAGCATTTGCAGTAACTCTGGCTATTGAAAATGTTCTTGGTATCGACTATCATCCATGGCATCATCACGATGAACATGGAAAGGATCATTAGGAAATGGAATTTAATGAAAATTATTCAATGGGATATTAAAAAGTGAATTGGTGTAGTTGATAATGAAAAGTCATGGAAATACAAAAAGAGTTTTCGAAACTATAAACTCAATGTAATTACTTTTTCCTGATAATTATGACATTAGAAAACGTTCGTCTATGAGAGTTTTGTTGGCAAAACTTTTTTTCATATCAAAGCTAGCGAAAAATTCAATGATCAATGATAGAAAAATAGTCATGGCTGCTGCTAGAACATAGCTACCATCAAAAACTATTATTAATACAAATACAGATACGTCAAAGGTTGCTAATGTCCATTCATTTCCATAAAACATTGCTCGGTCAAATGAATAATTCTTGTCGATATAAAAAATTGATTTGTCTCGATTAGTATCCATAAATTCAGTATCAAATGCCTTCTCCAGCCAGTGTTTCTCTTTCACCGTGTACTCTACATTTTTGAAGCAATGATCCAAGAATCCACACAAAAATTTCTTGATTGTTAGATGAGTTTTCCATCGTTCCTCCCAATTGGGATGTCCAGTAATGTGTTTTCTCGAAAATCTACTCTCGTTCAGATTTTTCATGGTAACTGAGTCATAGAAAGATTTGAATGTACTCGATACACAGACAATGAATGTCTGATCTGTAGTGCCAGGAATGAGACCTCTGTGAGCGCATAGATTCTCCTCTTCTCGCTTCAAGTCATTGATGATATTGAGTAAATCAGTGTCTGCAAATCCGTGAACTGATCGTCCGTGAATGTAATATCCATAGTGTTCATCAACGAGAATAAATATACTTATGTTTGCAACTGAACACAAATCTACAAAACCATGAAGATGATTTTTGTAGTATCTCCTGTACATTATTGATGCAAACCATTGCAAAAAATATAAAAAAATGTAGGTCAATGCACCAACTGCAAATTTCAGAGTTAAATTCTCTTTAACAAAGTCTAGTTGAGATTTTGTCTTTAATGAGGGAGTTGCTAAAGCCCAATTCTTCAATCCAACTACCTGAAATGATAAAAAAAATTTAAAGTCAATTTCTAATAGAGGATACTGCTTCTAATTGTATACTTTACCTCCAGAAAAAATAAAATTCCCAAAATATGCACAACAAGATTAACTCTCCTCTTGGTTTTCATTTTCAGCCACTCGTTGGCAATAAAATACATTCTCCACATGCTGACCAACGAATTTTGAACAATATCCTGATCATCAATTGTAAAATTAGCGTCAATATAATTATTTGATGAAAATTGATCCAAAGCCTCGAGATTATGATTGACTGATTGTCTACTTGGAGTACTAGCTTGACTTGACTTTGAGGGAGTTTTATGGCGTCTAGCTGCTATTTTTTCTGATGGCGTTTGCTGAGCACTTGATGTTTCTCTTGGGAATCTTTGATTATAGGATTTTCTCAATGATGTATGAGGCGAATCATAGGTGATTGGTGATGTTATTTTCCTTGGTATTTCCCAGTCAATGAGAAAGATATTTGTATTCCTCAATTGATATAATAATGCAATAATCTCCACGGTTTTTGTTCCAAAAGCAATGATTGCGCAAATTTTTATGATTTTTTCTGTACTCTCTGTTGGTAATAGAATGTGTAAAACCGTTTGACCCTTGTAAAACACAAATGCTGATATGCAAACGGTAAATGCTATTATTAGTAGATCAGTACCAAGTGCTCCACAGTAGTGAATTGAAAACCATGCGAGTGATTTTGTTATTGACATATCATTGGCATTTCTTCGATAATGACTTAAACTACAAAATATCGCATAGAACAAGGACAGTCCAGTAGCTATACCAACTGCAATCTGTAATTATGTTTAAATTAATAAGGAGAATCAATGAGTATGTGAGTATTGCCCTTCTTTTACCTTGATCCATAAATTGGATGGAGTTTCCGTCAATTCAAATACAATTTTATATTCAATTGTAACATCAATGTTTTTATCTATATCCAACTGCGTCAATTCAGCATATTCAATTGTGATCAAAGGAGGAAATATCTTGCCTCTCTGCTTGCGTTCTTGTGATTTAACTCGAATAATTAATGATTTAACATAACGTATCACTTTAATCTCTGGCGAAAGTGTTGAATTTTCATTGATTAATGAAACACTGGCAGCAGTAATACTATCAATCATGAAAAATTTGTTCATTAAAAGCCATGATGACGCGTTTTTCATATCTACATCTTTTGTTTTCACTAGTACTGGTACTGGATACAAGTATTTATTCTTATCATTATCGGCAATAAACGAGAGATGAGGTATGTAGAATGTTGTTTTCAATTCAATCAATTCTTTAACAGATATCCAACATGTTTTATCAAAATTTACACCAAATCGAATGTTTTTGAATAATGAACACGGTGATATCCAGTCGGAATAGGATTCAAAAAATCCTCTCAATGAATACTTGGCGAAAATAAAATTGAGCATATTATTTTGCTGCAAAGAAATAGAAATGATTTGTAAATAATAATCAGGTATTTGTTTGAAATGAAATTACTCACTGATTTTTTCTCCAATAATGTAAACTTCGTCGGAATATCTCGACGACCAAGAACCTCTTCGGCATCTCCAATTGCATGAAACACTTTTTTCGATATATTTTTCGATGAATAGATTTTACAAGGAATACTATCTACTTTTAGTGTGAGCGTACAAATATTCGACAAATGCTCACAAGCAATTGAATCGCCCTCCTCGCACCAGGCAACAACAAATCGCAATTCATTTTTCAAGTAAAAACTCTCAATACTGTGATTATTAAAGTCAACTATATAATTAGTTTTAGTATCCGACCAATTACTCGGGCTATTTTTATGAAGACAATATTTTCGGATTTTAGTTACTACTGATGGAAGACAATTACTGCCCACATTACTAGCATTATCAATTGATAAACAATGAAATGGAGTATTTTTAATTGCGTCCAACATAAAAGACTGTACATTTTCATTGTTTCTGTTTTCTTTTTTATCATAGACTATTCGACAATTTTCACTGCTCGATGGACAAGCCAATAAGCAGTCGGACCATTTACCAAGAGTCTCGTTCTTTGATTCGATTGAGCAAATTTCTGAGGAGAGAATGTAAATTGATTAGATATTTAAATAATTGATCGTCTTTTACTTGTTTGAATTTATTAAAAATTATATTAATACACAAACCAGGTGATTTGCAAGTACCACTTTTTGGATCAAAGCACTCTAAATTTGAACAATCTTTTGGATCAATGTAGGGTATAACAAAAGACTCGAAATGATGATTATCTTCACTCAAACTAATTTGCATAATCGATAGAAAAAGTTTAATAATGAAAAGTGGCTTCCCAATACGACAAGACATATTGTCGAGTACTGGTATAATGAAAAAATCGTTTGTTTATAATGCGTATTGAGTTGTCATGGCAACGAAATTCGTCCGGTAGTTTGAATTTCAAGTAATTGACTTGAATTTAAATGCGCGCGATTCAGTGTTCCTAAACCTCATAAAAAATGAGTAATTCCATCTCAGCTGTTTGACCGACAGCTGTTTGATGGTCATAGTCAATGCGCTCGCCACTGTCTTTTGAGAAAATCAGGTAAATAAGCCCCCTGCTGATCTTCCTTATTGTGTCTGTTCCTGTCGCCAGATAGTTCTGACATTATAATATAAGAGAAGAATAAAAAGAGGAAAAGCCACGTAAATCCGAGTTTATGTTGACTCATTCGTACTTGTTAATGCTTAAAGTATCACTGTGGTTACAAGTTCCCAATAGATTGAGTTAAAATAATAAAACGAATTTATCTTACCTGATGAAATAATTTTTATACAAACATTGAGCAAAATGAGTGGAAATGCCAGTAAAGAGATGGAACAATTGGAACCCTCTGTTAGAAATGTGATCGAGCAAAAATCACTGAGATGGATATTTGTTGGTGGAAAGGGTGGTGTTGGAAAGACAACATGCAGGTAATAATTCTTTGTCATTTGCACATAAAAATACCCAACAACACAGCAATAATACTGAATTTTTTTTCTTTTCAGCTGTTCACTGGCAGTGCAATTGTCAAAAGTACGTGAGAATGTTCTAATCATATCAACAGATCCAGCTCATAATATTTCTGATGCATTCGATCAAAAATTCAGTAAAGTACCAACAAAAGTCAAGGGTTTTGAGAATCTTTTTGCAATGGAAATTGATCCAAATGTTGGAATAACTGAATTGCCAGAGGAATACTTTGAAAATGAACATGGTAATTTATTTTGCAATTATCTCGGTGAATAGAATTTCTAGTTGGTTCTAGATTTGTGGATGAAAAATATTTTATTATAGTTATAGGTGGCGAAGCTATGAGACTAAGTCGCAATGTTATGCAAGAGATTGTAGGTGCATTCCCTGGTATTGATGAGGCAATGAGTTATGCTGAAGTGATGAAGTAAGTTTAAATTATGCAAATTAGTAGAATCAAGTGGAAACATTAATTGTCATTGTAATTTTCAATTTCTGAATTTGCATAAAATATGCATTAACCATTTAATTTATTGCAGATTGGTTAAAGGAATGAATTTCTCAGTAGTTGTATTTGATACAGCACCAACTGGTCATACACTGAGGCTACTGTCCTTCCCTCAAGTAGTTGAAAAAGGATTGGGCAAACTTATGCGATTAAAAATGAAAATCAGCCCATTCATAACGCAAATAAGTTCCTTACTGGGAATGACTGATTTCAATGTTGATACATTTTCAAATAAAATTGAAGAGATGCTTGCTGTTATTAGACAAGTTAATGAACAATTCAGAGATCCAGAACAAACAACATTTATTTGTGTCTGTATAGCTGAATTTTTATCGCTCTATGAAACTGAGAGACTTGTTCAGGAATTAACTAAATGTGGCATTGACGCGCACAATATCATTGTTAATCAGCTTTTATTCTTGAAAGAGGGCGATGTGCCTTGTAGATTGTGTTTAGCAAGACACAAAGTTCAGGAAAAATATTTGGATCAGGTATGTTTTGTTGACTTGTCATGATAAATCCTTACAATTTTGTCTAATCATTTTCTCTTCTTATTATTAAAGATTATGGATCTTTATGAGGATTTTCACGTAACAAGACTACCATTGCTGGAGAGAGAAGTTCGGGGTGTTCATCATGTCAAAGAATTCTCGGATAATCTCGTTAAGCCATACAAGCCTTAACTAAGAATAATGCCAAAATTGATGGGGTTCATCAAACATTTTTTTGTATAATAAAGAAAGAAAAAACAATCAATTTCTTTTCAAACATCTATCGCGCAACATTCGTTGGACAATATTTAATTAATAAAAAGAAATTCTGCTGAATGGATCGATGAAATTTATTAATTTTTTCGCTTAATTGACCTTTTATTCTAGTTTACTTTGTGTTTTTTTCGCAACTATAAGAGATTAATAACAATCAGGGAAAATTTATGTAAAACGCATGCGCCTCCTCGGTTAAACGTGAGATTTCCCATCCAGAAGATGGTGGTCCACGACAAGATTTTATTGCACAAGTGAATGACAAACGTGATAGATTGCAGTGAAGTATATATAGATATGCACGAAACTATTAAAATGAAAACACCAGTTTGATCTATAATAATGCGAGTAAAGTTTGTGAGAACTTTATTGGTATTAGCTCTAATTGGCAATATAATAATTTGGCACAAAATATGGTGGTTATTTAAATCGCATAATTTGTCAAAACCAGTATTATCATCAACATTTGTATCTGAAACACCGCAGAAATTGCATCGTCGTTTATCAAGGCTCATTACAATTGTTGTGCGACAATTTGAGACTTTTGAAAATGATGTCACAGCAACGGTTGAATCAGTTCTTAATTCCTTTCCTGCCATGCCCATTCTCATTGTTTGTAATGAGCTGCCTTATCCACCACTTGAGATTAATTATTCAAATGATACATTTAAAAATGTACATTTGATTAATATTCAACCGGAATTTAATAAATCATTCGACGAAAGAAATCCACTCTACTATATTAAAACGAAATTTGTTCTTTTTTTACCTGATTCAACGAGAATAACAACTAAGCAAATTATTCACGTAAGTTTTATCAATTATGAAAAATTTGTCATGAAAAAATCGTTTTCAATTTACTTTTACGTCCAGGAGGCTATGATGAAAACACCGAAATCTGGTGCAATTGCAATACCAATTGGAAAAACTGACTTGACTTGCGTTGACATTAATTTGAGCCAAAAAGAATGGAGCTTGAGGCTGTCAAAATTATCCAGTCCACCCTGTGATGCAGTCCTGGGGAAACATGCAACTATGATTGAGACAAATTCACTGAAAAAATTATCAGATCCATTCATGCTTCCCTTTGCCGAGGCACTCTACATGCAAACTACTGTTTCTGGTTTGAAGGTAATTGCAATTTCATCCGATACTTGTTAAATTAATACTAGAAATATTTTATTTTTACTATTCTTCATGTTTTTTTTTTAGATGTTTTGTGGAATCAATTCATTAGTAAATTATTTATGCTCATTTTATTATTTTTCTCGGTAAGTTTCATTCATTTGTAGTGTATTCAACAAAAAACGTTCATCTATTTTTTCATACAAAAAAAATAAAGCAAAGAATCATTCCAGATTCAAATAATGAAGAATCATCAGTTGAATGAGGGAAAATTACTGTTTCGAAGCCAACAATCCCAGGGGAAATTGCAGCAGCTTCATCAGAGACGTGAGAGAGCAATGTTTGAAAAATTTGGTATTAAAAAAGTAACAAGAACAAGTGGAGCTGTAGACTGGTATGGATGTACACGTGATACTCAACGATGCTTTGGCTCTATTGTCAATGGAGTACCATCTTATCTCTATCAGAGTCGTTATACTCCACCTTGTTGTTTAGCAGGTTTGAGAAAAGTCGCACATCATGTTTTTGATAATTTGGAGAAAGTTGGAATACGCTATTGGTTGGAAGGTAATTCACTATTGGGTGCTATGAGAAATGCAGATATTTTACCATGGGATTATCAAATTGAAATTGGTGTTAATCGCGATGATTTAAATCGTTCACCCTGGCTAGTTAAGGCTAAGAACAAGCCAATTATCGATAATAATGGATTTATTTGGGAAAAAGCAACTGAGGGTGAATTTTTTAAAGTTCAATACTCAAAAATTAACAGATTGAATGTTAATTTACTACCTTTTTATGTTAAAAATGGTACCATGATGAGGGATTCTTGGTTCTTGAAAAATCGAGATTTTCCAGAACAATTTTTACATCCAATGTCGAGTATTGAATTTGCTGGAAGGCAAGTGCCTAGTCCAAATAATATTCGGGATTTTTTAGAAATTAAATATTACAAAGGAGTCGTAGAGAATCCAGAGATACCTGGTAAATTATCTAACTAGATTTTCTTCAATTTATCAATGTTGAATACATGATTCTTATGAAAAAAAACCATTGAGATATTGAGAATTCCTATTTTTTCAATCGACTTATTAGCGAGACGCAGGTATTTCTCGATATTGAAATTTATCAGAGGAGGAATGAATTCTTCGGGTTATCCAATTAAATATCAATTGGGCTTTGATTTATTTCGTAGTGAATTGTTGAATAAATCACCATATTTTGTTATTCAATGGGGAAAAAACATGGTTTCAAAACAAAAGCATCAATGAATATTTTTATATATCAACTAGTATTAATAATGCTACAGCTTCGAGTATTTTAGCAAGTCAACTACCAAATGGTTTCTCTCTGATACCAACAAATTTGCCGATTATTTTCTTCAAGTACCAATTATTGTCATTTTTCCATCAATAAATCTCTAATTGTTATCCCCAAAATAATTTCTACAATAATAAAGATCACATCCAAGTTTTTAATGTATAATATAAAAGTATGGATTCAAGTTATCAGTGGAACATGAGAATTTTCTATATTTCAGATAAATTATATAGGGGAAGGTGGGGTAAAATTGACACTAGGGGTAAAATGGACATGGGTTTTGTATTTCTGATGCATGTTTTCCACCAAATATTTTCTTGTCCTTTCAACAAAATTGTTACTCAAGCCGTTCCATTAGAATGTTCATTTTACCCTGCTTTCCCCTTTATTATTTGTGAAAGAGTTCATTGAATTTATCACTGATTAAAATGCTGTATAGATATAGATCCAGAATCTACTGAAATTTCTCAATTGAGAAAAACAAATGTGGTGTAAATTTTATTGAATAATAAAAACCATTGATACTGTTATGAACTAAAGGAAAATCATTGAAGTATTAATTATTATTCAATCATGGAGCTATTCTGACATCAGGTGGTGGTATTAGAACAGGTGGTTCTCTAACAAAACTTAATAATTTTTCAAGTTTAAGTGTTTCCAATTCAGCTGGTGTCATGTGCATTTGTTTTTTTGTTGGTTTTGGTTTAATACGTAAATTTGGTGATAATTTTAATGTATTAATTGTGCCTTTATCATCGCCAACAATGATAAATGGTAATTCATTATTAAAAGACAATCTAGTTAATTTGCTTCTCTTCTTGCTAACAACTGGCTGGCTACAAACTGGACGATATTTATTTACATTCAAATCAAATACCGTAACTTTTCCATCATTGGATACACAAGCAAGTACTGTTGAACTATATGGTGCCCATTGTACATCACCAATTGGTACACCAAGATCAAACATGAACAATGGCTCCATTCTATTGTTTTCCCATATTTTAATTCTCCAATCACCCGAGCAACTTGCAAATATATCTGAATTAAATTTATTGAAGACAATTCTATAAATTGGCATATTGTGTGCTTCATTGTATGTTTGCATATATGTACTGCTGAATGCTGTATTGCATTTATAGATAGTACCCTCTTCAGTACCAACTAGAAATATATCTGTCTGAGTTGGATGAAATGCAATACAAGTGCCACAACCTTTTAGTGTGATTAAAGTACCATCTGGTCCTGGAATTGGTGGTCTATCCAGAAATAGTGTCATAACAGTTGTCAAACCCAATTCATTTTGATTTAATACCCAATGATTTATTTTTCCATCAATACTGACACTGTAAAATGTCAAGTTACCCTCTTCCGTATCTGCACCCCATCGTACCTAAATAAAAAAAAAATATCATTGATTTCCTCGTCTCACTCGAGTTATTTACCTCAAAAATTACATCAAATTCAAACGTAAAATGTGTTACAAACCTCCCACACAATGCCACCGTGCTTCTGTGTAACGTCATTACTTTTGTACTGCGGTGCTGTTGGTGATAACATAACATTGTAAACAGCTACCGTACCATCCATACAGCCTATTACTAAAAGATGAGGATGATAAGTACTGAAATCCAAGCACATTACTGGTGATTCAGTTACACATATCCATTCTGGATAAGATGGATTCTTCAAACTGAAGAGGCACACTGTTCCTGACGTAACTGCGCTATCGAAGGAAACTATATAAAGAAAATAGGGTGAGAAAAAAAACTCATTCTAATGGAAAATACTTGATGACTCAGTGCTATAAAAACTCACAAGTTCCAAATGAAACAGCAAATAAATCATAGTATCGTGCATTGAAGCACATACTGGTGATATCATGTTTCTTAGTTCTCTCATATTGAAATTTCCAAAGAGGTAACAATGATCCTTCTCCATCCTTAAATTCATCACTTGGATCATTCCAATATCTATAATCCTGTGCAATTTCATCGAATATATTTTGATTAACCATGCGCTCGAGTGTTTTAGCAGCTTGCAACATCTTATAATTGACTGCCAATGCTTCAGCCTGAGCTTTTTTCTTCGTATCTTCTTTCTTTCCTGCTCCAGGTAGCAAGGACTTGCGCTCCTTCTCCTTCTCCAGCTGTTGTTGTGCATAATCCTGCTGATATTCATCGTAAATTGTCCATTGAAATACATGAGAGTTGAATGTAGCAGTTGGTGGTGGTACTGTCTGTGTATTTATATCTCTGACTGGATTCATGTAAGTCAGTGCTCCTCTCTCGCAAAAATTGAATTGATTTGGTACTTTTGTTGGTTTTCTTGACTCTTCACCGTCAACAGGCACTTCAGCTTCACCTCCACCATCCTGTTTAGCTTCCTCATCATCGTCATTCTCTTCGCCATCATCTTCTTCCTCCTCTTTAGCATCAGCGGTCTCTTCCTCTGATTTATCCACAACAGCTGTCTCTTCTTGCACCTGACTACCCAATTGTGCTTTGGCCTCTTCGGAATCACGATGGAGCAATGTACCAGGTACATTCAATACAGTTATTACATTTGGTGGATTTGGTATTTTCACAAATTCCATATCCTTCCATGACCATTCTACCAATGAATCAGGTATTCTCGTATCTTTAACTGACAGTACTCGAACCATTTCCTCTTGGAGCTCTACATCAGTCAATTGCAATTGATCCTCGGGTTTTAAGAGGACTTTTCCTCTCAGCCAATCCATATCACCGGTTAATAATTCAATTCTTGATGTACGACTCTTTGTAATACTCACCTGTTCCGAAGAAAAGCAATTTTATAAATGTGTAGGCAAAAAAAAATTCACTCATTACTAGTTTTAGTGAACCCCGTTCAATACTCACGTCTTTACTCGAGTCTGAGGCCTTTGATGACGTCTTTTTACCTGTTTGTGGCATCTTGATAATTTTGTTTGACGATAAAAAGAGTAAATAAAGGAATAAAAAAAAACAATTATTTAATTGATTTGGAGTCGTATTTCAAGTGCCTCAGCAAGGTACTTGCGACTAAATGGTTACCCTGGGTGATAACAACTCGGCACAACTCTATATCCTCTGTTAAAAAGACCATTTGAAAATCCGTATAAATTGGATAATTATTTGATTAATTGAGATCATTATTATATTTTTATTGGTTAATATTATTATGCATTTAATTGACGAAAATGTAACCGTAAAATTAGTTATGTGTAAAAATATTCAAAAATACATGTATATATGGGACTGTGTTACCTTGGATACAGTAGAACAAGTGTAAATATACTCAGACGCATCGAAATAAATGATTTCCAATTACGTATTTGCATTCTCCTTGACTCGAACATTTCACTGAATAATTTTCTCATTACGTCTGCTTGAAATCGAAGACAGATAAATGTAATTTCTCTTTTATTAATCTTATTCTTTGATAGTGTGACTTGCGTTTCAACGAAAAGAATAAATCAATAACCACATGCCTGGGGAAACAGTGTAGGAGTCAGCCTACAGAGTGCATGTGCCACAAGTTTGACACAAGCCGTGCTTTTCACAGTGTATTTTATTAAAAATATGAGAGTATTTTTCATTCAATCAAATGCATTATCCTGAACAATTGCATAGTTCTATTATTTCTTCAATTATTAATGAATAATATGAGGAGAACAAAAAATTAATAAATAAGATTGTGCCATGTTGATAGAATTGCTCCAACAAGTTGTCCGTATGTTAGATTGTCATCTCCAGATTGCAATGAAATCCAATAAATAATCATGTTCATTTATATTATTCACTTGAGAGTTATAGAATTGGATTTATGAAAGAAAATGGAAGATAGTGGTATTGACAGTGATCCAAAACCTGTCAATCATGGAGAGGATGAAAGATTTTTTTTGGTAAGATTTGTTTTTGTCTACTCATCTAATCAATATTATTCATTCACAATTGTTCCATTTCAGGTATTGTAAATTAATTTTTCTTTTTCACCGTGAAATTAAATATTTTTCGTATTAATACGTATAGGCGAGAGTGGGGCAAAATGGACACTGTAATGAAACAGTGGGAGATATATTTTTATCGATGATTTCATCGGAAAGCTGAGGAAATTCTAGTCGAGAAACATGTGCCAGAATTAATTTTTTTCAATTTTTTGAAAATTCGTTTTTTTCTGGCATTTTTGAGGGGTAAAAGCCTTTCGATTTTTGAACAAATTCAGTTTTTCTGGAATATCTGCGGTTCTATTGGTCGCAGCAACCTGGGACCGATTTTGAATGAAAGGTGAGATCATTTCCCATCGATTTATGTGGTTTTGAATTCAAAAATATCAATTTTTCAGATAGTTATGGGAACTTTTGGGAATAATTATGATCATCAGTTTTTGTCCTATAACTATATAAAAAATCGATATTTTTAATCCAAACCCCAATGAATCGATGGAAAATGATCTCACCTTCCATTTAAAATCGGTCCCAGGTCGCTAAGATCAATAGAACCAGAGATATTTCCAAAAAACTGAATTTGCTCAGAAATCGAAAGGCTTTTCTCCCCAAAAATGTAAGTAAAAATTAAATTCTCAAAAAATTGGAAAAAATTAATTCTGGCACATGTTTCTCGACTAAAATTTCCTCAGCCCTCCGATGGAATCATTAAAAAAAATCCATCTCCAATATTTTCATTCATTGAAAGATTTTTTCATAATATATGCATAAAAACTCAAATGTGTCCATTTTACCCCTTATGTCCGTATTGCCCCACTTTCCCTTATAGGGGAAGAGATAAAAGGCGTGAATGTATTTAATTTCCAGACAAGTGACAGCAGCTGCAGCAGTAATCAAGCCCAGCCCCTTCAGAAATCCACGACAAAGCAATTACAGAGAAAACTGGGTGAGTACAACAGACAAACAAAGATCTTCAAGGGAAAAAATAAATGAAAATAATTCTTAAAATCCAGAGGCAAGAATTGAACAAGCCAAACGTATTCAACGTCATTCTGAATACATCAAGTTGACTGATAACGACAAAGGCAATATGGTATCTGGTAGTTCAAGTGGATTAATACCAATTCAGAGATTGCCAATTCCTCACAAAACTAATGAGCATCATCCACTGGTTGAGTATTGGCGTAGTGACACTGAGAGGTAATATTTTTTTTATCATAAATTCAAATTAAAACTTTGCAATTGTTAATTGAATTAAATTGTTTTTCAAACAGCGAGGATGAGACTACATTATTTCCAATTTCACGGGGCAAGGACAGTGGAAAGCACAAACAAGATCTAACTGATACATTTAGCATTGAGGAAATGAGTGAGGGCAGTGAAGATTCATTGAATTTGGGTCCACCAAAATCAACACATCCTCATACACGTACATACAATCCAAGTGGTTGTTTCAATTGTCGTTGTCACATACTATAGAGCTAGTGATTAAATTTTACTTTATTTGAGTAAATTAATGAAAAAAATGAAAAAATTGGGATTTTCTGAATAATTTGAGATGAAAACTGCAGCTGTGTGTGTGAAAAAGTCTTCCAGACTTTAATTCTATTTTCATAATATGCAGATTATTGCCTGATTTCATCAATTTCATTCATTACTACTGTCTGCTAGTATTAATGTTCTACACGAGGCCAAAGCACAATCTATGTATTAAATTATTTTCATTTTTTTTCTTCTTCTCTACTGGCAATGAATATGTCGAGATATTTGGAGCGGAAAAAAGAAAATTCTTTCAACTTTTTTCGTTTTTACAGAGAGCACAAAGAAGTCTCTCGAGTTTCCATTAAAATAATTAATTTAAAAATCTCATACAAAATAAATATGACTGAAGAACAAAAAAAAAGAAGAAGCTTATTAAAAGATTTTATGAATGAATTTTATCGAGTTTTATGGAGAAGAAAGTATGCACTAACAATGTTAAAATAAAATGGATCATGTTGAAGCAAATTACCCTGTAATTTTTCACTCACTCTCTCTCTTTTTTTCCCCTCTGTTGCCATGTGAGTAAGATTGAAGATAATGTAATTTTCTTGTCAACAATGTGTTTCAACTACCTGGATGCAATTAATTTCAATTATATCTGCATGATGAAGAATAACGCGTTGTGGTTTATTTAGATGGGCCTTTTTTTTTTAACAAATCATAAAACAATAAACACTAAATATTTCAATTTTTCACGCTTTTTTTTGTCTATGATGATAATAAAAAAAAATTAAAATAAAAAAGTTCCGAGGGAGATCGTTTAGGGGCGCTGGTAGTCTCGTGTCCCTCTGAAAATAGGGGTTGGAAGAGGGTTGAGTCGTCGAGGAGAATCGTGTGGTAGGGCTTTGGGGGGTGCGGGGGAGGTGAAAAAAAGATGGTAGTGGGGATGGGTTGATTTTGGCGAGTGACAAGGCGGGGCGCGCGTAATCGGTGGCGGTGCGGTGGTAGTCGGAGCCAGTGTGAGGCCGGCTACCAGCCGCCCAACGTCGTTATTGGGTTAAGCACACTCACATTGGCACAAAAACCGACGTGATTAACCAATTTTTATAACTATAAAATAAATTAATTAAAAAAAAGAAGAAAAAAAAAGCAGCAAATGAAGAAAAGAATATATCAAGAAACATGAAAATATAATTTGCGGTGCACTAAAATTGAGTTTTTAAAAAATTGCCAAGAAAGAGAATAGTAAAGGAGACGCACATGATTAGGCCTTGATCTTAAAATGAAAAATCAAATAATTTAAGTTGTTATGGAGCTTTAAGAAGAATTAATAATTTCATTATGAATGTAAGAGATATATCAATTAGATGAAAAAATTATAATTATATCTGATGAATAAGGATAGTACAGGATCAAGTTATTCGGTTCCTTGGTAAAGTCAAACGCGTTTGGATCGATGAAACCGGGAAGGGTGAAGGACATCTCTGGCACCACGCGTTTCTTCCTCACTCATTCAGCCTCACTCTTGTTTTCATAGGATCACAGTTAATTGTCATTAAAAAATCCAGCCACTAGAGGTAGCAAAGACCAGAGATGAAAAGAAACACACAATGGCAAATATTAAACCGGAGAAATTGAGAAATAAAGAGATATAGAGGAAATATAATAGAAGGAGAGGAATAAAAAAAAAAAGAGTTAAACAAGAGGAAGGAAGAATATGAAACGGGGTTGAGCCTGCGCGAGTGACAATAGTCCCAGAGTGTTCTCTAACCTGTATGAAGTTAAATTTATAAATGGAGCCATCAGATTTTAACCGACTTGGTAATACCGATCATCATGTTTGATAACATTATCGTGAATAACTGTGTGATATAAATGAGTAATAATTATTGTACTATGAGTATAGTGATAGAAGAAACATTTTGAGATAAATTACAATGGTTGATGCTAATAGAAAACGTTTGAAATTGCACGAGTAAGAAGTCTTGTTTGAGCGTGAACTAAACAAATGGATGTGAAGGGGCAGTTGATGGAAGAATAAAGAAGAGAATCAAGAAAAGAAAAAGAAATTGTTGCCTGAGGAAAATAGTAGAGAACGATGATCACCCGAGGAGTTAGTGTGCTTGCTGGTAAAATACACTCACACAATAAATATTATCAGAAAAAAAAGAGACGAGTCACATTATTGGGACTCGTGAGAAGATGGTCACGTGATGCGTTAATGAACGCCAACGGGACCACAATCATTACGGGCCCTAAAACATTGAAAAAACATGAAGAAAGAGTCAAAAAAATTGTAGACACTCACAAAAGTTAAATGGATTCCATAATTTGTATTTAATTTGATTATTTTCCTTTTCTTACGCAAATTATCATCAAGAGAAAATAAATTAATGATGATTGGAACTAGTAATCATCGCATGACAAATGGAACTGGCATGCCAGTTTGTAACAGTGTAAAAGTTTATATGATCGTGAATATTTTTCACCTCTCGTGTTGCTAAAGGCTCGTCGTCTCGAGCCGAGAATAATAAGTCATCAACATCTCATCTTCATTTTTTTTTTTTTGAGGATTTGCTTATTTCTTTTATTTCTTTTTTTTTTTGTTCATTACCCCTTCTTTTTTTCGTCAGTGAAAAACTGGTGCATCTCGTATACATACATTTTTTTCAAGTGTATGACAATGTATTCAGTCGAGTGGAGTTGCTCGCGTGATTGTGGATATGCACAGTTCTTTTTATTCATTATTTAAAAAGAAAAATTTGTTTTTAAATTAAGTGCTAAATAGAAGTGGAAGAAAAAAATTGAAGAGGAGAAAAATACTGAAATGGAATCAATGTATCTCCAGTATTTTATTAATTATATTGCAGAGAATGAGCGTGTCGAGTTAACAAGATGTATGTAATTAAAGGTGAGTTGGAAATTTACATGATAATAAAATATTCTCCTGGGGGATAACAGATGACCGGAGGAATTGGCTTTTTTTTATTCAATAATTGGGGTTAAAGAAAGTCGGAAAATCATGATTTCACTTGTAATGTTACATCATTGCTTCGTGAATGTATCGATCCTAAACTAGCAACTGCGATTAGCATTGGGCTCCACCTCCAGGGAGATCAGCCGGTGTCGACGTATCCGCGTGTGTTACAATGAGACTGGCTTCCTATATTCTCTCAAGTTTATATATATATACATTAACCATCCATGCGGTCGATGCAGTGTCGTGAACATTGTTAGAACGATCAGAGAACTATTGGGCATAATTAGACTGGCAGAAGGGGGCGAGAGCTAGTTGAAAATTATTACCCTTGGAAACTGCATGCCTGCTAATTATTATTACTGCAGAATTATCACGGATTTGTATCGGTGTGTCACAATTCTTGCAGTCGAGTGATAGTCATCTATTTAAATACTCACGTATTCTACAAAAATGACCAATCTAAAATATTTCAGTATATTTTCTAAATTTTTTTTTTCTCCCTTGAGAAGAGAATAAATGTCAGTAGCAAATAGGAGCCAGTCAAGAGAAAATCGCATGATGGATAATACGTAGGGGGGGAACGGGGCAATTGAGTGAGAAAAATGAGGATAAAGGGGACATTTTAGTAGGAAGAAACTTATTCAAAACTTTTGAAATTTCATTTCTGATTACATCGAGGAGATTACTGTGAAGAAGAGAAGAAATTTTCTTTTTTTTTTTCATTCTTCTTCTTTTCTTGCTCATATAACACACCTCGCACATAAAGTATTCTGGCCAACTGCCTGTATACGGGGAAAATATTTCGTGGGCTTGTACCGGGGAATACGTGGATGGCATATCGAGAGCCTGCAGCGAAATATATATTAGTCTTCACTTGTATATAGCATGCGAGAGAGAGAGAGAAGAGTCAATACCTCTAGAGTGAAGTGATATAGACTTTGTCGCTATTCCCCGCGATTCAATGCCATTTTTAATACATTGCAGAGTTGATGCCCCCCCTCCATTCTCTTCATTCCTCAATGCACCTCTCCAAGTCATACATGTACTTCTCTATAGAAGAGTTTCCGAAATATGACAGAGAAAAAAAAAAGGGTAGGAAGAGAAAAATCAAAAAGAAAAAAAAATCGTCATCCTCTCCAACTCATCTCCAATTCACACTCTATTTAATTTTCCTCTTTTTTTTTCTCTTTTTGTTACAGAATATTCAGGGAAATCGGATGCTAACGGGAATGGAAAAAAACTGAAAAGCACTAGTGTTGATAAAGAAAAACGCTATATCAAGTGATTAAAATTGAAGAAAAAAAAAAAAGTTAAAGTGTAACAAAGGAACAAATAGTCGAAAAAAATTTGGGTTAACGGCTTGCTTTTTTTTTTTCTGTGTTTGGAAATTAATCTGAAACTAGCGTGATTTACGTGCGCCGCCACCCCCTTTGTAAAAAGGGGTGTGGGGCACTTGGTTAATTTGTCAGCGTGGGTACGGGTGCCGCTGGGGTGCGTCTGGCCCGTCGGCTGGTCCGCATACTAGCAAGACGTTTGGCCGCCGGTGCGGCATATACGGGCCCATTTTTACGTCGTGCAGTACTGGCTACCACGGGCTCAACGGGGGTGGCCGTGGCCACGGGGGATAATGATGTTCCCCCGTCCACGCGTCACACACCCCTAAATCCAAGTACAAACATCAATGATAATGCTACAGCAGCCTGTCCAACACGGTCCAGGGCACGGGCAATGTCTATGAGAAATCTACGTCGAGTTTCACATCCGTAAGTTTTTACAATTTTTTTATAACTCGACAATAGTGCTTGTATTATTCATTATTCTTTTTATCCAAAAAAATGCTTACTAATCAGAATTAACTCTGAAAATAAACTCGAAGATTCTTCTCACTTCACATTTCATCTCCAATTATTTTTGTTTATTCAATGTAAAATGAGAAGAATTCTTGGAGGATTGAAATATTGTCCAAAGTGCAATTTAGTAAACAAATAGCATTAGAGTCAACCATTTATTGCACATAATCCGAGATAATCTTCAGAACCCTTTAAAGATCTGATGTTGTGCTTATTTATTCATGTACCAGATTGTTAAATAAATAGCCCTGAGTCACAGAAACAGAGTGGTAGGCTTTTCTCTCACTCTGTTTTCTCTCTACCCTCTTTCCTAACCGTCAAGTAAGAAATTTCAAAAGGCCCTGAAGGATGCACTTGGTGAATTAACAGTGTATGCCTCTTCGAGACTAGTTTCAACAGCATGTCACTTAACTTATCTCGTTTCACTCGTTCTCTCTTTCAATTTTCACCATCTCCAATGGTCTTCTCTCAGCTGGACTTGACACTTCTTGACTAACTGAAGAAGAATGAATGAAGAGCATTGAATGTATTCATTAATTGAATTAGTGCTGAATTCTCTCTTCAGTTAGCTTTGTGTCATGGAGAAATTTCGTCCCATCATTTGTCATTATTCGGGTTTAATTCATTTTGACTTCATGAAAGCATTCAACCTGATTTTTCATATAACGCAATTCAGCAATTTTATACCCTCCATTTATTATTCTTTTATTATTTTTTTTTGGGGGGGGGGGGGGGGGAAAGGCACTTAGAATTGCGTATATACAAACACACGTTGTGAAAGATTTCATAATGTCGCGTGACTCGGTCGCATTTCGCTTTACTTCTGATTCAAAGGTGCTGCGTGTCTAGTCATGCAAACGTGATTCGTGTTGAGAAAACGAATACTCTAGAAGGAAATCAACTGAAATAAGTGATAAATGGATGAGTTGAGTTGCGCAATAAAAATTAGTATCATCTTTCACGGTAAAAATGATTCTCTTTCAATGATAAATACAATTTTTTTCTGTTCTCTCTGTTCTATTCAACTTTCTCTACTCTTTCACGTTTTTATTCCATCGATATTGTAACTCTAATCCAGATTAATTCATTGATATCTCAGGCGAAAGAATCACAGTCCGTGTAACAAATTCTTTGTGCCATTTACGATTCAGTGAGAAATAAATATAAAAAAATTGTATACAAAGACAAATTTAACTGTGAGTTTGCGCGAATGAAAATTATATCGACCCACTTTATCCAACTCGGTTGTGAGAGAGAGGTCCCGCATATTGAAATAAATTATTATCATCCACACAGTCCCTAACTTCTTCAATCCAATTCTCGTCGACATTTGACAATGAAAAAGCCCTCGGGCGCATAATCGTTGCGGAGAAAAAAATCATATTCACAAGGGCATTGTGTAGCTGTGAATGAAATAAAAAAAGATACTGAGGGAAATACGTAAAGTCTCTTATGTATAGATTGCCATCTCGAAAAGTCCAATGAAACTGGCAAAAAGAGATTTTTTGAATGAGCTTTTTTTTTTTGTATGTGTGAGGGAATCAATAGAATCGAGGGCACAATAAAGATATTTTGCCTTTTTTTTCTTCAATGGCTCGAAGATTAATCAACAAAAGAATTGTCCTCGAACTGTATACTTGCATTTTAATATTCATTTGCAGGGTAAAATTTTCACCACAAAAGAGTTACATAAATAATGAATGAATAATGTGGCATTGATAATGATCGTAAACAGAGGATCCTCTACAATATACCAGGATTTTCACAAATATAAAATATAACCCAAGCTTGTTGTTCTCGTCAACGCGCTCTACATAACAACGGAACAGAGTTTTTCGGTTTATCGCAGTTCACTTGCATAACGAATCACTTTTATCAAGCCTCTCATTCCTCCACTTTGTTCATTTTTTTTTATTCACCATTCTTCATCCTCACGCTTTATGCACATCAGCCCTCATAAGTAATCCTTCCTCTTCTTTTTCCTGTCATCACACTGAACGTGTTTTTGTTTCTCTTCTGATTCATTCTATTTTATTTATTTTTTTAATGAAATTACTTGAACTTAACATGACAACTATGCGACAAAATTCATTCAGGATGTCAACGTGGATTCTCCACTATGTCTCGCACTATAATTGTTCACTTCATCCTCATGCCAACGGTGAGAATGTTTTTTAATTCCTTGAATTTTTACAGCTCCAAGAACATCTGAATAATTGAATTAATGAATTTCATGATGAAACAATTGGTGGTGATCGTAGATTGCGCTTGCGCATAAAAGTAGACGAAAAATTCACCTGTGCTTCTCGCGATACCCGTTATCACTTACCTTTTTTTTCCTCCGTTTCGCAAAATTATTCATTCATCCAAGTGTTTATTCCATGTTTATTAATCCCCAGCGCAATTCAAGAGCCTCGGTGGATTAAACCTAGCATTTGTGATTTTTTTTTTCGTTGTTTTTTTCCCCGTTAGTATCGATCCCGCTATTGAGTGGGGCCAGTATGTTGCGTGTATTTTCCCCACTTCACAATCATGTTACAGTACTCATGCCATTCCAAAAAAGGTACTTTCGGCTTTCATTTAGTGGGTGGTTTTTTAAAATTTACAGCTATTCCAATTAGTCCGCCGAGTGAGATTGAATGAATTAAGGAGAATGAGGAGCTATTAAAAAAAAAGAAATCAGTATATAAATGTGGAGAATACGTCAATCAGTGCTAACTTTACGAAACAATGAATTTTCGTTTCAAGAAGAAATAAATAACTTCTTTGCTGGAAGGAAAAAAAGACAATTTTTCAGAGGACACTTTTAATTCCTCACGGTATCCCAAGGCTTCATGGGATTGTACTATAACTATGTGTCTCAGTATAATTCCCAAGGAGACGGACATACCCAGGAGTGCGCCTCCAGTGTATAGTAAAACCGTTTGTCACCACGGGAATGGTGATGTTTGCCTATAGACATTTTCTCTCCTCTCAAAAAGAGAAAAGTAAGAAGAAAATTCTGTTTTAGCCGTTCTCTTGTGGAATTCACAGTGACGTAACTCGAGGCACTAAGAAAATCTGCTGCTGTAATGATTGGGAAGGTACACGTAGGCCAATTTGGCCTTGAGCCACGGCTTGAAACAAAAAAATACTCGAGGGATGGAGAGAGAGAGAGAGAGGGAGAATATAGAGGGGTGGAAAAAAAATTAAATGTCAGAATAAAAGGTAGAAAAAAAAAGAATTGAAACGATCGTAGTGCTTTTAGGCCATAGGAAGCGTCGGTTTAGGTTTGTCCATTGCAAATGGCAAATGCTTTCGACGCCGAGTGTCGTGAACGAGGGCAACCCTTATTTAGTTTCTCTTTTCTCTTTCTACCCAGTCCCTTTTCTCTCGCTTCCTTCAATTCCCCTAGTTGATGGTTTTGGTTTTTCACAACACGGTATTTTACACGCAAGTAATTTCATGCCGGATATTTTAACGATGTCTTCTCGACCACAAGCATAACCGCGCCTCGTTTACATGTAAAGGGTGCTTCTAAATCGCACTCAGATTGTTAAATTCTACATAATCAAGCACGCATACTCAATTTACTCAATAATTTCTTCTCTTATGCAATTCATAATGAATAATTATTTTCTGTATTGTTCATTATTAAAGCCGTATGGTAATTTTTTATTCCGTTGATAAAAATTCTCTCTTTGTATACATGTTAATTTTCTCGTGTGAATGGTACTCATTGAAGTGTAAAAAGAAAGAAACGAAGAGGGGGGAAAAAAAAGAGAAATTTTAGTACATTCATGGCAGCTTGACAACTCACGTGTGAGCGTGCCATAAAGTGGGCTTAACCCAGTTCGTGTACACACGAGTCTCGAGGAATCGAGGGAAAGACCCTGAATTATTATCCCTCCAAACATCTCTCGTTCTATTTGCAATCGCGTTTGTCGTAGTACCTACCTATCTTTTGTATATAAATAAACGTATTGGAGCGTCATCTAACACACATTAAGACAAAAGGAGATGACAAAATGAGATGGGATGTAGGTCCTCGGTCCATCCTAAGCGGAGTTGCTCAGTCGATTGGAATGCTTTGGGATAACAGATTCGCATTTCTCAAATCATAGGAACAAAGACGTCAACGTCTCTCCGTTGGTCATCCTATTTTCACGCTACTATTAATGGTAAATTTTCAGGAATAAAAGGGGTTAACCCCTTTTCAGAGGAATGTCGACTTGCTTCTAGAGGAAGCTAGAGTGAAAACGCCATAAGGGCTGGAAGAGACAAAATTCCAATGGTTTATATTGTCCAGGTCGCTTTTCCCCCATGATTCCATGAAAGGCCTCTAAACCTAGGGTAATTTGGAAGATTTTACATTGTCTGGGGTATCTTTGGTTCTATTGATCAGGTAGCTACCTGGGATTAATCTCAAATGAAAGGTGAGATCATTTGAATCATGTAGAATTCGTTATTGTCCAATAAATAGAAATTTTTTTAGCTTTTCAATTGGAATCGTTTAAACAAATCCATTTTAAGTGGTTCCATTGAAATGTCCATTTTATCTCAATTTCTTCTATATCTACTTGTTTTTCAGTTTTGTAAAAATTTGTCCAAGAGAATATGATAAATAATCCTTAGGTAGAGGTAATAAAGTTGTCAGTATAGACAAAGAAGAGGCAAGTTATGAGAGAGAGAAAGAGAGAGAGAGAGAGCAGTGAAGACGAAGGAGGTATGAAGTAGATGTAGCATCGATGGAACCTTTTATCCGCATATCGATTCGGCCCTATATCTTCCACTCGCGGGCTCTTGGCACGAATCTTGAGGCATATATTCCCTCCTCTTTTTGCCCTCACTTGTGTGTACCTTCTTCTTCTTCTTTCTCTCCCCTAACTCTTCTTTCTTATTCGCCTCGTCCTCAACCCGCTTGTAAGTTGTGATGTCTTATATACCTTTTTTTCTCCGTCAATTCTTTATAAATCCCTGTATACGCGCGGTAAGTCTTCTTTTCGGTCCGTTTCGATATATTCTACACGCGTCGTATCGTCTTTCCCAAGGCCCTGAGACTTTCAGATCGATCTATGCCACATGTTTTTCGTTTTTCATCAGTCCTCATCTCATACGTATTCTCTCGATGGAAAGAAAAAAGTGAGGAAAAGAAAAAAATGAAGAAATTGCAAAGAAATAAAGAAAAACATCATTTCAACTTTATTATGAAAGGCTTCTTTATTTTTGTTTTTTAGTTTCGGATTAGATGGAGGAACTCTTTTTGTTTTTACTCAGGAATCTGGAGTTCTGCCAGAGTCAATCGACTGAGGCAGAGAGGGAAAGAGATAACTGGAGAAATAAGTATTTTAAAATTTGCCATCAACTTTTTTTCTCTCATTTTAAATGAAGCCCGATGAAGAATCATGTGACAAAGGGATTCTCTCTTTATGTTCAGTAAATTCGAGTCCCCCTAGAGTCGTTGATACCCCACTTGACGACTAATCCCTCCGTCTCGAACCTTTTCGATCGGCTTTACTTTTTTTTTTCTCTTCCAGAGAATTCTTGGACATTATTCTCTCCGTAAAATCGCCTCAGTCCCTCTTCAAATTAACATCCGTCCCTTCAATCCATCGTGATCACATCGCTCGTTATTTACATCCAATTCTATATACATATATACATGTATATAGGAGTTTATTCGTTCCTCTGAATTTTTTACTTCTCCTTTTTCTATCATTGAAGAAATATGAGGAAATTTAATCGTTAATTTCCGGTGATATAATATGGTAAGTGTGTGTATGAGAAAGATAGAAATGAACTGAAATACCTCTATATCTTGTGAAGGAACCCTGCTACTGGTACTCTAGAATCACGAGGCAAACTTCCGCCAAGTTTCTGCCACACTCTTATTTGATGCAGGAAACGATATCACAGCTTTTTCCCATTTCTCTATTCTCTGAAGCCATATCATTCATTCTTCTTTATATATATACCACTTGGTTTTAATTTTAGTTTCATTTCTTCAAGCTTCATTCTACAGAGATGCATCTGTTGTTATCACATATTTGTTTTTATCGTTGGAATTTCTGTATATTTGCAATCTCTACTCTAATTGATAGTAAATATAACCAACTATTTTTCCCCTAGTCGTGTGAGGAAAAATAAACAATTGGGAATAATTTATGTATTCCTATGTGGTTTTATTTTTCTACGAAGAAAGCAGAAATGAAGAATTTCACATTTCCCAAGGCACAAATGTCCCATGAAAATTTCGTTTCACACCTGGTGTAATGAGAATTTGAATTACACACGTGTCGTCAGTTCTGCTATATTCACGTTTCTTTATTCCCCATGGAGTGAAAATGAGAAGAAAAAAAAAGGGAAAACGGGTAGAATATGCATGAGAAATAGAACGAACAATACATACGTAATAATAAAATGGAAAATCAGTGTTCTTTACACTCTATGAATACATATTATATATATATTGAAAACACTAGTTATATTCGCAAGAGTAAGCAACTTCCTTTTAGTGTACCTTTGTGAATTGGATATAGTATTGCAACAAAAGCACTGAGTAAGGGAGAAATTCACAGTTGCCTTCTACATATATAAACAAAGTCCAACCACTCGCACCGGATGCATCTCTTGATGGTTGAGGCATTCCGGTGTTTGTTATCCGGTTGACCGCAAGCATATTACAGCTGTTTTGATGAATTTTTTCATCTTGCAAAATGCAGAGAAATTTATAAAATTCATTGAATCATCTTCATTTTAATTGAATTGAAATAGAAAAAAAAACTGAAATATCACTCTGACTAATAAATGATATTATCTGAAATTTGAGAACTTTGGTGGCTCTGCAAGTAGAACGTTTTGAATTTGGTCAGACATCCTTGCTTTAGGATAAGCAGTTGCAGCAGTGTGGCAATAGTTGCTGGATCGAAAGAGTGAAATTGGAAGAGGAAGAGACGGACTCTGTGCCGAGTCAAAAGCCCCATCTCTCTCTTTCTATCTATCTCTTCGAGTTCGATCGTGCCGACATCCACATTTCTCCTCTCTGAATCACACCAACTTGGAATCTGTTCCACTCTATCTCTGTATTTGTATTATCGTAGGTGCAGTTACACATGCATAAATGGGATTGATCGGCACACAACCCAGATGGCTTGCCAAATAGCCAAATATCGCGGTATACAGCTCGGCTTCATCTTCTCCAAATATATGTCATATATAGATATTTATTTTCATCTTTCAGATTAAAGAATCAATCAAGTAAATATTTGAATAAAAAATGCATCAATGAAGGAAGAAATAAACTCGATGATAATTCCTCATTTACTTCAATTCCATTTAAAATCAAAATAAACAGAAAAAGTTATACACTATTGATATAAATTATTCAGAAAGGTATATAATTAAAACAGAAGGGGGTGAATTTTTACGAAAATCAATAAATTTATTTACCTAGAAAATCAAACCAAGTAAATGAAGCTAATGTTGGTATTTCATCATTTGTGAAGCCAAGTGATTTTACCCCACGAGTCACCCACAAGTCTCACCACTTAACTCAGGGTCGTTCTTCCTCTGCTTCACTAACGCGATCGTAACGATCACATGCATTAACGCAATTACAATTATCGAGGTGAGACATGGGGTGGTAGGTGTTGGCATGCGACCCTCCTAGTGCCAGATCGAATTGATTAGATGACGTGAAAGCGGTGAGGAAGAGAGAGAGAGAGAGTTGTAAAGCTTCTCCATCCCTGAAAGTTGTTGGATAGGCTCTAATGTATACGCTGCTGGGGATAATATCGCTATGATCGTGGTTGGATGCGATTTTGAATTACGGCGATGTCTCGTTCTCTTCTTCTTCAGCATCATAACACCGTACTATCGCTTTTCCAACACCAACCAACGCCGGCAAAATCCTCTAGTCTTCTGCATAGATTTTCCGATATTAATCACATAAACCTTGCGGGGTTGTATTCATTCCTATTACAGTCATCCCATCCGCCTACTCACTATTTTTTTCGAATTCAAATTAATGCATCCCGTGTAACGGAACATTACTCTAACTCTCATTCAGCTGTAAACAGAAATCGAATTTTCTACAAACATCAGCCCACACATTTGTTTGAAATGATTTTAAAACGTTAATTCATGCCGATTAGTGGGAGTTCTTTGGTGAATAGTTGAGAATAATTATAAAATGACGTAACGCGTAGAATTTTCACAGGCCAAAAGGTCAGTAACATCAATTCCCATGCGACTATGATAGAATAATAATCACTCACGTATTGCACTAACAGGAGAGTGGATCAGGCTCCACTGTCAGACATTTTCATAGTTCATCTCTCTCTTTCTGATGGAATAGCTTGGTTTTCTCCGAGCTATTCCATCCCATGTGACGCTTCAATTCACCATTTTTCCGGCCGGACTAACATTGTTCACCTCCCACGCTAATCGCTTCCCGCATTTGCACATTCTGCTAACCTTACTCATCTCCAATCTCTGTATACATATTCACACACGTGTTTCATTCACTCTCAGCGGCATAAGTTCAAAAAGTTACTCACTGTATATATTAACGACTACGATAGTTTCATTGAAACTCACAAATTTGTTCCGTTCTTTTTTCTTCATTTTTCTGGACATTGGAATTATCTTTTTTCTTGATTATTTGTTGAGAATTGTCTTTAACGAATAAGACTTTCCCTACTGTCAATACTTGGCTGTAAAGATCGAAGACTAATCCCTCTGCGCATTACTGAGGTGTGAAGAATAGAAAAGAGATGAAGAATAAACGATGGAATGAAGAGGAAAAGCGAGAGAGACAGGGAAACAGTGAAAGAAAAAAGGAGAATAAAGTTTCTTTTGTCCCTCGGTGATGAACGAAGAAGATTTTCAAGACGCGCCTGAATGAGGGAGAGTTTCACTACAGCCGACATTGTCAACTCGTGTTTGTATTTTCTCTCTTTTTTTCTTTTTTCATTCTCCATCATCCTACCTCGGGGGACTTACAAGTAAAATGCTTATCGGTAAATATTTCCACTGTGTGATTTGTGGTTTTGATGTCTGTAACATTGAACACTCTTCATTCTTCGAATAGACTAAAATGAAATATACGCAATGAGTGACTAGAGTATCGAAAAATGTCGTTTTAAAGGAAATTTCAACCCTTTCCAATCCACTTGACCAATATATGATTGAGAAAATGCTGGATCAGGTAATAAAATATAGACGCTGACTACTGGAGAAATATCTCGTTGATGGAAAATCTTGAAACGAAGAAGCAGCCAAAAAAAAAAATGGGAATGAAGCGTAAAAAAATGCATTCACCAGATAACGAAATTCGTAACGTGTGTCACAGAGAGACACGAGATGATGAATCGGTGAATTCCCATGGGCCAGATCCTGAGTTATCCAACGAAAAAGGAAGTGGCAAAGTGGAGCATGGCCGTAGGCTAGTCACTAGATGAGGCAAGAGAGAGACAGAGAGAATAGTTTGCATCGTGAGCAAGCGAAATACAGGAAGTGAAATCGACGATATAACATCAATGCCATTGAGGTAGGACGAAGAGAAAGAAGGAGAGTTGGAGAGAGCGATGAATGTGCATAGTCACATTTAGGACTATCTTTAAGATAACAAGATATGTACGTGCAGGAAGAGTGTATAGTAGGCGTTACAGAGTACAGGAGGGCTGTGTGAGAGAGGAGGGCGAGGGAAGACAATCGATAACTGACCCATATTGTGCTCTCCTCTGCCATCACCTTTCCACCCTTTCGCGCCCTCTTCCTAACCGCTCCCCTGCTCCCTTCTCCTTTTACCTTTTTTCCACTCTCTCCCTTCTTTCCACGAGTCGTGCTTGTATGTGCTTTTGTCTTTTTTTTTCTTCTCCCTTCGCCCTCTTGGAGGCATGGACACAGAAATCAGGGTTACAGTAGGTTATACAGTAGTCCTTGCTCTTCTCATCTCGTTTTTTTTTTCAACTCTGTCTTCTGTTTTTTTTGTTCCTACTCTTTTCAGATCACTCCACTCGCAAACAGCCAACTCGTGACCCAGATAGAAAAACAATATATATGAACATTTTCTGTTTTGTTTTTTCTTTTATTATTTTCCGGTCAATATGCAAAAGGTGGAATTTCCTATTTTTGCATGTTTTCTATTTGGAGTACTTGTATTTCTCGGGCTTTGACATTTTTGGTTAGTGATAACGTGTTTTCGACACCTCTGGCAATGTCCCGACAGACCACATACACACACTTCCTTATCAAAAGCTCCTTTGCGGTCAACAGACAGGATTAAGTTTCTGGAGGTTCATGTCAAGCGTTGGACATTAGCGATTTAATAAAATCCCTTCATCTTTTTTGCTCTTGTCTTGCGATTCGATTCTATCATTCAAATATCGATGAAGTATGGGGGAAAATGCGATCGTTTTCACTATCTCGTTATATTACTTGGTTCCATCACTCATCTCTCGATTAGTCAAGTAGACTGTTTTGTTTTCCATTTCACTTTCATCTCAATCTCACTGCAGCGAGTAATTTAAATTTGCTTTGCAGATAAATTTGATTTGGCAGTGTCACTAGCGAGAAAAAGAAGAGAGATAGGTGAGAAGGCTATTCCAAAGGTGAGAATTGGAAGATGCCACACGTGGGCTCGAGGGTATATCCAAGGCTTTCTCGTATCTCTCTCATCTCTATCGAGTTTGTGGCATCTATCTGCCCGTAGAGGGCTCCTAACCCGAATGTCTTTGATATATTATATTCTTATAGCGCCGTCGGCGGCCGCAAGCGGCCGCCTCCGTTGATCAGTGTAGATGTGTATTTTTTATTTTAAATTTTAATGATACCTCCGTATACTTAGCAGATAGAAAAATTATTTTCAAAGCTAACTAATCCTTAAACATTCCGGAATAGTTTAGGGAAGTTTACGAAAACATTTTTATAATTTGGGAAAGAGTCATTGATTTATTATTAATTCAAACTTTTTTTATGTATAAATAGCAGAAATAGCTATTAGAGATAGCAGAATTTAGGATTAGTTAGAATTCAAGCTCAGCCAGGCTCGCCAGGCTCAGCCGGGCTCAGCCAGGCTCAGCCTGGGCTCAGCCAGGCTACATAATCAAAAATAGCAATCTATAAATGCTTTCCTCAACTTCCCTCAACTATTCCCAAACGTTTAGGATTAGTTAGAATTCAGGCTCAGCCCGAATTCTAACTAATCCTAAATGTTTGGGAATAGTTTAGGGGGAGTTAGGAAAGCAATTATAGATTGCTATTTTTGTTTTATATAGATTTTCTTGCGCTTGGAGGCTCAAGACATAATTTTCATTTTAATTAAATAATTATTGATTCTTAAAGGATGAAATTGATTTCCTTAATATCCCCAAATGACTTCCAAATAGATGAAAATAATTTCAATATTTTTAAAATTTATTTCTGCTATCTATACATAAAAAAAGTTTTAATTAATAATAAATTAATGACTCTTCCCCAAATTATAAAAATGCTTTCCTAAATTTCTCCAAACTATTCCCAAACGTTTAGGATTAGCTGAAATTGAAAATAATTTTTCTATCTGCTAAGTATTTTGATGACTAAATAATTCAAAAAAAATTAGTTTCCGTAATGTCCACTAGAATGCGCTTTTGTCGATTCGAGTTCGACTATTTTCATTTCGAGTTCGATTATCCTTCAATTCGAGATGAAATCCGCCATGTTCGATTTTAATGCCCTGTCCTTTTTATGAAGGGACTCTTTACTCGAACGTTTTGAGAACCCTTTACGATCCTTCTGGATGTTAATTTTAAACGACAAGACTATATCTCAAGCTCATCCGTCATATGATGATAATTTCATTTCTCTGTTATTGATAAATAAATTGGTAGAGATAAATTTTTCATTTGAACAGAATGAACCTGTTAAACTGGTATTGTTTTGGTTTTTAAATCAATGTGTGAGATGAAATTTTAGCTTTATATCTATTGGACAAAATGAAAAAACAAAATTCAGGTCATATCGATAAATCAATTTCCTCGCAGTCGAGCCGAGTGTCTTCCTAGAAAACTATGGTCACTGATACTTTTTATGAGTGTTTTTTTTTTTTCTTTTCTTTTATAGGGAAAGGTGGGATAAACTTTACACTACCAATTGAACCATTAGAGATGGAAATTTTCTAATGATTCCATGGGAAGGTTGAGGGCATTTTCAGGCGAAAAACATGTGTTGAATTTTTCTTTTTTTCAATTTTTGGAAAATTTTACTTTTTTGGTCAAGTTTTGAGAGATGTGATCCCCTTTTTGAAAATGAAAAAAATTCAATTTTTTCAGCGATATTCCTTGCTCTATTAATCGCAGCGACTTGAGGTTGATTTCAAATGAAAGATGAGCTAATTTCCCATTGATTTATGTGGTTCAAGATTTTTTTAAATGAATTTTTCAAATATTTACATGTAATTTTCGAAAAATCAGTTTTTGCCTTACAAGTACTTGAAAAATCCGTGTCCTTTGGCCCCTTGTGTCCATTCTACCCCACTTCTCTCCTATATCAGCACCCCAATTACCTGGACAACAAAGAGATCACAGGTATCCATTTAGGTTTTATGAAATTGGTTCAGGGACATGACCCAAATGCAACTGAAATTCCATTGAATGTGTATTTAACAATCTGAGAGCATCTCCTTTTTGTTTTTTTTACTTCTCATGATGAATGCGTCTACATTGAAGGTGGAGGTCCACGAAAAAAATGAAATTATTGAATTCTTCTTCAAGGAAATTTCACTCCTTGACTTGTAATATTGCATGAGCAATTATTACAACTGTAAATTACAATTAAGGTAATTCAAAAGCGACTTATATTCAATGTTGTTGTGTTTTATCAGGGATTGGACAGTTATCGTGACTACCTGGTGCCCAATCAGCATCGCAGACTAGGAGCAGTAGGGGTACATGATTGAGATTTTATTTTTTATTTTGCCATTCATTATTCATCAGCTGTTATCAAATACTAATTAATATTTTAAAAAACATTATCTCGTTTCTTCTCTATCTCTCTCTCTCTCTCTCTTTCTCTGCTCGCCAGCACAATTTATCAATTTTTTGTCTGAAAAACTTTAAATATATATACTTCCTTTCACATCCTCTAAATTCTTAAAAATTTTATTACTATTATTCAATATCATGTTCATGAACAGAAATTTAATCACATTGGCATGCTTCTTTCTGTTACATTAACATTTGGCCAGATAATGTTTCATTTCTCTTTTTAATCTAAAAAAATCATAATAATAATAATAATAATCTTTCTCCACTGCTGCACATTTTTGCTGATTCTCCAATTCTGAATATAACGTTTAAAAAAATAATTTCGAGAAGGGCCTGCTTCCGCACTGTTTACCATGATTACTTCATAGTCAGCATTGTCTATTTGCAGTAAATATTCTCTTATATTTAATGATATTCGCTCAATTATTTTCACTAATATTCAAGCAGTGATATTTATTTAGCTCTCTCTCAAAAAAAAAAAAAACTGCATGTACTGTGTCAGTTATTATAATCACAGGACAATTTTGTTAGTCCAAATACATTCTATGAAGATAAGTAGCATTGAGAACAAAAAGCCGCGAGATATCGTTCTCTTTGTTTATTTTTTTTCTCACCTAACCAGAACTTTAGAATCGTTTTCGTCTGACGTATTTTATTGTCGTTTTTATTTGTGGCCCCGACTGTGGCACACGACAATCCTTTGGATCGCTAGAATTTTTCAAGGTTTTTATCGCAGCCCCTCAGTTACAAAAAAAGAAAAAAAAAGAAAGAAACGAAAAGAAAAAAAGTGAGATGAAAAGGAGGTAAGTTCTGCTTGTCCTCGGGCACCGGAACATCAAGACGTTCATCTTCATTCTCTCAAAAAGGAAGGAGAATAAAAAGTAGTGAAAAATTTCATAGAAACGCGATGAAAGTGGAAAATCAAAGGGGATTTTTTTTTTCATTCTCTCTTTGCACAATTATTTCGATGATGCGCCTATATTATTAAAGCGCAGGGGAAGAATAAATTGGAGAGGTCAACTGATATTTATCAAAGCTCTGACATGATGCACAGAGTAGTGAAAAGAATTGGTAGGAAAAAAAAATTAAAACAAATAGGAAAAAAAAGTAGGAGGTTTTAGGCGCACCGTGAATGCGGTTGTGGATCGATTAATTATCCGTCCAATCCGCGGTGACGGATCAATCCTTCCATGACCCCGAAAGTTGCCCAATGACCCACGCCCAAAATCGACAGGAAGGGAAAAAATCAAACTTTTTTCTCTCTCTCTCTCTTTCTATCTACTGCCTATGCTTTAGACCTCTGACAAAAAATATGACAATCGTGCTAAAGGGCTATCCATTTCACGATCGCTCACCGTTGGATGTATTTAGATGAACCATTTCGATTGTGAAATATCTATGTGGCTGTTACTCCATACTGTGGAGTAGATTGCCCATGAGTCCAACAGATGAAAATCCCAAGAGACTCTTCAAACTGTTACTGCATTCACACAAAAGTCTATATGTGAATGCCAACAGCCAGTAGAGAGCTTGCACGTGCGTAGACCACGTGTGTATACTCTCCATGCTAATGCACTCTTATAGACTTGTGTGACGATCGTTTTTACACGAAAAATAAAATTGCATCAGTGCACACATACTAGAACACTCTGTTTATTCACCAGAGAGAACGAGAAAAATGAAGAACATTGCTAAGAGCACCTCAAGGACACAAAGAGTTGTCGCGGCTAGTTTCTTGAGATTTTCCAGAATCTACTTCCAAAAACTCTCTCTCCCCACGGAAGAAAGTATATAAGAGTAGATAAAGAACAATATAAAGTTCCCTCGAATTTATCGCAGTGCACTATTATTTTTTCTTTGCACTGTATTTTTCATTGGATTTAGAAAAAAAAAGTTCTGAATGAAAGTATAAGAAGATTGAAGATATGACTGTGGATATAAACAGTAATTTACTAATAAAGTACTCAAAGTATTTTTCAAACGTATTTTTATCATCTCTCGCAGTTTTATGACTGCTATTCACAAATCGGCTTTTGCCTGTTCCTCTATTTTCTTTCTGCATTTCACATTTACGTTGAAAACGAAAGAGAAAAAACGAAAAACAACTTGTATTACCATAACTTTTATTATTTTAAAAGTTTTATTTAATTACATTAGGATGATGGTAAATGAAATTGTGACGCACTATTTAAATAATTCTAATATCTGATCATTTGTCATAAATTCATGTGATTTTTGGAGAAACATGATAAATTTTTCAACTATTTGCAGGTCAAAAACTATTTTTTCATGGAATGCCTCAAATGCTACAAATGCTATCAAAAATCATTAATTATTCCCTCGAAACTCCACGAATCCATGACAAATCATCTCATCTTTCATTCAAGACCGATTCTAGGTCGGCTACGACCAATAGAACCAGAGATATTACCAAACAAGTAGAATTTTCCAAAATTCAAGAATAACAAATTTGATAAATTTTTTCCCAACACGAAATTTCCACAGCAATTTGCAATAGAATTGTTAAAAAAATTGGAATGTCACTTTTAGCCCAGTTTTCTCTAGTTCAATTATGGTTAAGCAGTTATTATGAAAGGATAAAGATTTGCCCATAGGATTAGTTAGTATTTGATAGTAAAGTACAACTTGTTCCACTTTATAATCTTAGTATTAAACAAACTAAACTCTAGGGTGAGTTTATAGTTTGGGCCTTGATGCTGCTGCATATTTGCCTGCAGGGGTTTCTGTAACATAAACGTTAATTATGAAGAGTCCATTGTCGATGAGAGATACCAATATAGAGTTTATATGGCAGAGTGGCAAGAGAGAGAGAAAGTATCAATGTGCTGTCGATACAAAGTGTGATGCATAAATTAATCAGCCTGTGGTGGCTCAATTGATGGACCGTGGGGAGACATAATCCCGCTATATGATTGATGATTTATTATTCAAGACCTAATAAATGGAAATGGGAATAATTTTCCATCACTATTCTTTTATTTTATTTTTCACATCTATTTTTCATTATTAATAATCTGGGAGAGTTATATTGACACACTTGTTAGTAACTTTCCAGTCTCATTCCCCAGTTGAAAAAGATAAAATGAGTAGATGAGGATAAAAAGAAAAACGTCAAACTCAAATAAAGCTTCTGACAGACTGAAAATCGGTACGATGTCGCGACGCTTCTTTTTATATAGCTCCAACGAGTGGAAGAAAAACGATGATAGAAAAGAGAAGAAGTAGAAGAGGCAAAGAAAAAAAAAATGAGTTTGATCATCTACTGGGAATCGTTTCGGGGACAATAAGACACGACATCATATTACCGACTTGAGACTTCCCCCACTTTTTTCTTTTTTTCCTTTTAGTTGGGCCCTGAAATCTATAGAGTCACTACTTCTTTTATTTCTTCAATAGCGGAGAAATTATTTTGTATCATATCGTAACTTATTAATTTTTGCTTCAAAAAATACTGATCAATTCCAAGAATGATCTCTATTTAGCTCTTCTTTTATCCGTTTAGTATTGTGTAGATTATGATGAGAGAGAGAGCCAGAAAGTGACACGTGAAAAACTTTCAGCCGTCACAGAGAGGAGGCCCTTTTTTTTCATCCTCCCATATTTCTAGGCGCACTGCGGCAACATTCTGACGGTACAATGAGTTAAAAATTCACTACCTCTCTTCAAGAAGCTCTCTTGGACCTTTTTTTCTGTTCAAGTTGGTCCGCCTCTTTGCCATTTTGCCAGCCACGATTAAATTCGCCCCGACTTACTAACGCGTCTCAACAAAAAAGTAGAGAAAAAAGAATGAGAGCAAGAGAAAATGAAAGGAAGTAAAGAGAAGAAAAAAAAAGCTACAAAAAACCTGTGCTCGATCTTGTGCCGAGTACTTTGCTCGTTATATTCATAATTTCACCATTCATTTTCTCGTCTCTTTCATAGCATTAATTTCTACGCACCTACTCAACTTAATTATCATTGCGCTTTTTATACATATTAAAATGGTTTCATTACAAACACAATTCTTCTTTTTTTTCCCTTCTCTCATCACACCAAATATATACACGTATATTATTTATTTCACAGCTCAAAACCTTTTAATTCATTTTTTCTTTTAAAAAATAGTGAAAAAAAAATTAGTCTAGTTTTTCTTGACTATCATCGTTTTCCATTGTTTCCTCTTTACTCGGGGAAAAAGTCAGGATTAAACCACAACGAGTATACACCCGTTGACAGCGTCGAGACCGCACTTGGTGCCTTCGGGTATCTTTTCTTTTCTCCATTTCTCCTATCCTCTCGTTTTTTCTTCCCTTTTTTAAAACTTCTCTTACACTCGTTCAAGCGTTTGATTTTTTTCGGCCCCAAGGTACACTTTAGCCTGTTTTTTTTTTTTCATTCTAAAACACTGTCACGGCCTTAAACGCTTGTCACTAAAAACTTTCCATGTAAATTTACGAAAAAAAAGAGAAGCATATAAAACAAAAAGTTGTGCGAAGAGAGGAAAAACTGAGAGAAAAAAAATACGCAATACGTTGGAGTCTAATGGTATTAACTTCATTTTCTCGCGAAACTATCTACCTCTCTCTCTCTTCCTTTTGAAAATAGTGGCTCTATTGGAATGGGCAGAATGGAAATCGATGAGAAGTACAACGACGTTTTCAAGAGAAAGAAAGCCAGAAATATTCATGACTTTTGGTTGGTGGTCACGCCCCTACGCCCAGCCATTACCACCAATTCAATTAAATTTAGTTCATAGTTGACCAAGTAAAACGTCAGATTAACACCGCACTAAAAGAATTCCATTTAACCCCGTGTGAATGAAAAAGTCTACACATATTCATAACAAACAATTGAAGAAGAAAAGATAGCATTTATAGAGGATAACTTGTTTGGTTGTATTTTATGGACTGGTATCCTCGGAACGGGCTGGCAGTACCTTTTGGCCCTCTTTCTCGGGTTTCATTGGCTATATCCGTTCAAATATTTGTGCAGTCGTAGCTTGGAATTCCGTGAGCTTTTTATTAGACATGTTTATTCCTTTCAGTGGCTCTTTTATTTTTTGCAATAAGCAACAAATAAAACAATTGATGCTGCTGACTTTTAACTTGTGTAAATTGTCGTTATGCAAGGCTGACTGAGGGCTTTGAAACGTGAGATATTGCCTATAGATTGAATGTGACGCAGGCAAACAGTCTCGATCGGATCAGATCAAGGGTTATCATCGCGATGCGCCTTTGGGGTACTATTGAACGATGTACCCTAGTTATTAGCATGGCCCAGAAGCTTTTGGGAGCAGTTGGCCGAGTTACACTTCATATGTAGGGGAAGGTCAAGCACCCAAGCAATACCAGACAATGTGCTGATATCTAACACTTTTATCGTAAAATCATTTTAAAACCACTCTCAAATTTTTTTTTTTTTGTTATTTTTAAAGTCAAGAGAAAAAATTATGATAGAAAATGAGGAAGAACAAATAATGAATTTTTGTTAGTTGTCCAAGTGGAATAGCTGTCCCTGGATGGGAATTTTCAGAGATTAGCCGGCATGTTCGAAAGCAAAGTATACTAGCATATCTTCTCATTCATCCGTATTATTTGCCCAAACGATTCTACCAAGTTACTTTACCAAAGTTCTACACTTTGGCTTTTTTTTTACTTTTTTTTTTTTTGTCTACTTGCACAAGATGCAAATCTCGTGAATAATGAATTATTCATAATTCTCAACGATCCTTTGCACTCCACTTGTCCTTTCATTTGCTTTTAATAACTCGTTATATATCTTTCAGAGAGTCATAATGTTTTTAACTATTGTTCATCAGTTTTTCATTATCTTCTTGCATGGAGGAGAAAATTGAATAAATTCTCTATTATTTATCTGCGCAAGATAAATTTCACGTGATATCTCGGGAATAATTCAATTAGTACCATCAAATATTCATTTTTCTTCGTGATGAGTGCTCCTGCCCAAATATGTGGAATTTTCTTCTTATTAAAGAAATGAAAAAAAGAAAGTAAATTTGGTGCGCTCGAGTGGAAAAGTATTTTGATGGTAATGTTGACATGAGCCTGCGGGCTATGTGCGTCTATCAAATTTCATGTCTGCTAGGAGATATAATAGGAGCAAAAGAACAGAGGAGACCAAGACAAGCGTCAAATGTTGCGGGTGTGAGTGCAAAAATGAAGAAAAAAAAAACGGGATAGGTATAGAAAGGAGCTCACGACTCCTGGTGGTGGGAATTTTAATGGAGTATACTCGATATCGATCAGCAGTCTATCGTCTGACTGTGCAAAGACATTGCAAAAATACTTCCATTTACCCACAGCATCATGAAAAACAATCAAGCATAACTTGAGTGGCACGTTTTTCTCTTTATTCTTAATGCATGCTGTAAAACATTATTATTTCCTCAATTAAACGAATTGTGAACTGAGATATTTTCAATTTTCAGGTGTCATGGAAATGAGCGTCGGCATTCTGGAAAACATGAGAAGCACTCATCCCAAAAGCTCGAGTCCTCCTGGCCATTCTCACTGTAAGTCTTGAACGAGGCCAAAACATTATATTGTATGATAGTGTGTGAAATACTGTCTTGTAGACACGTAGTTGAAGGATTTATGAGTAGTGCCCTACGGCTAAAATGAGGTTGTAACCTCTCGTCTTATTCTTCCACTTGGTTTCTTTGCTAGAGCTCGCCAAAAATGTTTTTTATAAAGAAAAAGAAGGGAAAAAAAAAAACCTACATGAGTAGAACGAGAACCAAGTAAGAATAGGAATCTTGACTCCGATCATTGGCTCGAGGTAATCAACTCAAGTTATCGTCCTCGTCCACCGGGGCATCGGAAGTATTGACAAGACAATTTCCGAAGATAATTCTTCTTTTGAACCACGTCTTTCAGGTACCTGAAAATTTGTCATTTTCGCTCGAGTAGCATGAAATTTTCTTCTCAAGAGGAATCTGGTGTTCACCATGAGAAGATTTCCGTAGAATTGGAATGAATTCTTTTCTGATCAATAATTGCGTTTAGTATTTGGTCTTACCAGATGGTATATCTCATGAAGACCTATCCTCCTCTGGTTTATCCCCTCTCTCTCTTCAAATAGATCCTGGCGTTTGTGTTCGTGTCCAGGAGTTTTTCGTTGGATGGCGCCACTCGTCGGGTATTACTTCAACGATATATCATGTATATATATATATATCAGCCAGCGCTGCCGCAATGTATCAAACTCGACTATTTTCTTGTTTTATATAATCGCTTGATTGATTATTCTTCGGATTTTTGTTTTTCATTATTCCCGTTGAAATCCCACAGAGTGCACTGATTTCCGTGTGTCAAATTCACAACTGGAATAACTGTTTTTGTCTAAACTCGAGACTTTTCACGAAGAATAGTGGAGGGTTTTGCATGAAGTACTACTGGATACTTGGAAAATTACTTGAGCTCTCAGGCATTCCCCGCAAAAGCTAATTTATAATTAAGAGACAACCAGAAAACCCAAATTAAAAAAGCATATCTAGAGCAGGATTTTCGTCAGCCAATGCAATATTGCCATTGCAAGTGACCATTACTGATGTTAACGACCTCACAGGAGTGTTAACGAGACATCGAAGCACTTCAATTGAACATTTGTGAAGGCGGAAGCGTGTTTGTGGAGAATTTAAATTTTAAATTTTTACGAGCTTGAATAAAGCACAGTGCATTTTCCTCGTTAGTCGTTGGCACAGCTGGATAAATACATCGGGGCTAATATTCCAAACTATCCGCACTGTAGTAACCGTATTATTAGGATTTTATTCTAATTTTTTCCACTATTATTTGACTACTCAAGATTAACAAGTGGCAGGGGAGAGACCAAATTTATCTCAATGATTGTATCGTTGGTCAAAGATTGACGTAATTAAGCCAAGGATAATATAAGGCACGACACTAAACTTGCTCCCAAGTACTTGGGGTGTGCCTGACCTTATCAACAATTGGTCGATATCATTGAAAATAGAGGCTTTTTATAGTTTACCCAATTTCACTATTTACGAAATCTTTACATAAAAATAAAACGGTTTTTCTTTATATTAATAAAACATCTATAGGGGGAGGTGGGGTAAAATAGAAATTTTCTAATGATACCATTGAGAAGCTGAGAAAATTTTAGGCGGAAAACGAGTGTTGAAATTTTTTTTTTGAATTTTTTGAGAAATTTCACTTTTTTACCCAAGTTTTGAAGGAGCTTTTCTCTTCAAAATCGAAAAAAATTCATTTTTTCGACGATATCAACGATTCTGTTGGCCGTAGCGACCTGGGATTGATCTCAAATGAAAGGTGAGCTCATTTCGCATCGATTTATGTGGCTTAAATTTTTTTTAAATCAATTTTTCAAATATTTGTAGGACATTTTTTGAAAATCTTTTTTTGCCTTATAAGTACATGAAAAAAATTGATATTTTCATTTTTACACCCTATAAATCGATGGGAAATAAGCTCACCTTTCATTTAAAATCAACCCCAGGTCGTTACGACCAATAGAACTCGAGATATTCTCAAAAAACTGAAATTTAGAAAAAAACAGAAGGATTTCACCTTCAAAGATTGCGCAAAAAATGAAATTCTTGAAAAATTCAAAAAAATTACTTTTGACATATGATTTTTATGGGAAATTTCCTCATCTTTCCAATGGAGTCATCAGAAGAAACCTATCTCCAATATTTCCATTCATTTCGAGTAATTTTTATAGTATATAATACCAACCCGTGTCCCTTTTAATCCACCATCCCCTACTATTAATTTCATGAAAGCTAAAATAAAACTGGGGAATCGTTTATGCCTTGGATAGTATTACACAATGGAGATGTGATAATGTTGAGGAAGGTTTTGTCGTATACGAGAAGCAATCGAGTGGACCCTCGTAAAGATGAAAAAAGGAAGCGTTGAGCAATGTTTGATTCCACTATGATAGCTCCTGTGGCTCAGCGTTTACGATATTTTAATATTCATAACGTCATCAGGTTTCGATCGACTCATCACTCAAAGGCTTTACTCAGAATTTTTAACACCCCTGTCTTTTTTTTATCCTCTTGATAATGATAAGAATGAATATTAAAATTTATCACGAATATTTTCTAAAATGTAAGGAGAATAATATTGATAGGAACATTTTTTCCGAATTTCATGAAATATCGAGCAACAATTTTCCAGATTGGTGGACTTTTTTTTCGACTTTTCTCTTCTCTACAGAATATAAACTACATCCTTTCGTAATCATGTTAGAGCGGATTATGCAACCTACGTAGTGAAAATTTTGTGTGCCCCAGAAAAGCAAGTCCTTCAATAACACACATAGACACATACCACGTTTATTCAGGTGTATTGTACCGAAATTTTTCATCCTATAGATTGTACAGCAAAAAGATAGTCGAGAGGGTGGCGCCTCAGTGCGCCATACCAGTGAAATTCTCACATTTCCAACTGCGAATTGATTATACAACTCCGACCGTCAGTAAAAAAGCTCCCCAGCTAGTCAGCCAAATATAGAGGGGGCGAAAAGATATGAAACAAAAATAGATTACCAACCCCTAGTTGTCTTCAAGGCTTTCTGCTCTTAGTATCTAAAAATAACCTCCAGATATTTTTCATTTTTTTTTTACTTCCCAAGATACATTCAGTTCTCATTTGACAAAGAAAGATGCTCGCTGTCTACTTTTTTTTTTTTGTGGCATGATAGTTAAATTTTACTGATTTTTCTTTAATTATTCGCATCAACACTCTTTTTTTTTTGCATTTAAAATAATAATGTTCAAATTATCGTGGAAAATTATGGCAACTTGTAAATTTCGATCGAAGGAAAAAGCTCAAATTGCCAGAATGAGAATTCAAGGATGTCGCGCGCTTGCAGCGCCGTTAAAGCTGAGTGCAAAGTAGAAGGGAAAAAGCAGTGAGGCGCAGTCGCAGCTTCACTCGATATTGCAGGATGGCCGTATACGGGGGAGTGACAGGTGTCGCCCGTTGTGAGGGGACATGGAAAGCTCAGTGATAAGATAGTTTAAAAAAGGAAAATTATTGACTGAAATAATGAAAATTAGAGGAGAATAAAATGCAAAAATAAAGGAATTTTTGAATAATTTGGAGACTTGAATGAAAAGAAATTTTAAAAAATGTGAATTTTGTGATAATAAAAGTGTGTGCCAGAGCAACTTGCAGGCAAGGATGAATCCCTCGTCACTTCCGAAAGGAGATTTCAATTCACACTAGGTAGTGACGTAAATGGCAAATGGGAACTGAATTAAATTTTTAAAAAGTGCAGAAAATATTTGAAAGAGAGATGATATTTTTTGAGAAATTAGATGGAAAATTTATAAATTGAATAAAAAAGTGAATAAAGTATTTTATTGAATGAATTAATAAAATAATGTGATTCGAAGACTGCATCAGGTAATGATTAAAAGACTGGTCAGATGTGATAATTGCATCCAACTGTGAATGGCAATAAGATTCGTTGATATTCGGAATATCCAGCTTATTTTTTTTTCCAAATAATCTATCTCATTCGAGAGTAATCTCTCGAGGGAATTCGATTGATTGATTTATTGTTGAAAAAGACTATTTACAGAGAATAAGATTTTCTGAGCTACATTAATGCTTTATCACAAATGCTGCCCTTCCGTTGAATTTTCCTCAACACATTTTCTTTTTTTTCTTTGTATTTTATCATTTTATAATGGGCAAATCTCAAATTCCAATGATTTTTAATAATAATCTGAAGAAAGTGTCAAACCGTCCTTTCATTCAATAAAGTTTCATTGAAATCACGTTCCTTGGCCGAAAAAAAATATTCAAAAATAAAGCCAATTGATAAATCTTTGAGTGAAATAAATATATATATGCATATATTATCTATAGATATATGTATATAAATATATGTGATTGAAACTGCGCAAGCCCAGTGCCTTGGCGACCGAGACGCCCGTTTTTCCTGGCGCAACTTATATATTGCAAGCAAAATCAAGTAACACATATTAAAGTTTATTCGTGTGTCGAGATAGAGGGACGTTTTAAAATTGACCTAACAAGAAAAGAATCTCAGAGAGAAAAGCACAAAGCATTGACTAAATTGAAAATTTAATGAATATTTGAAATTTGCTACTTGAAGAAAATTCTGGCTGTGGTTTTTTTTAAGCTTGAAATTAGAGAGCTAAGTAGTGTTTCATAAAAAATAATGAAAGAAAGAGCTGAAAAACTGTGAAAAAGCCTCATGAAACAAATAAATCACGAGTTATATACTAGAGAAATTTTAATGAAATAATGAATAAAGTAGAGGACACACTATTTTTGCTACGCACTTTGTTATTGATGAATTATTAAAGCTTGCAGCTTACTGGCATTTGCAACTAATAAAAAATTGATATTCTAAAAAAAAAAAAAAATACAACAAAAGAACAAGTGTACGACAACGAAGATTAGTTGGAGTAATTAATATTTTGCTCAATACTGGAAGACAATCGAATAAATACAGTTTTTGGAAGAAAAGAAACATAGAGAGAGAAAGAGAATAAATCGAATGACATAATCGACATGTCCTTTAGGAATATTCTGCGAAAATGCATCAAGAAAACTCGTAGAATAATTTATCATGTATTTAATGGCTGAATGTATTGAGTAGTTCTTGAGGAGTTCCAAGAGCATTGTGAGTGAGAATTCAAAATTAATCCTTCATCATCATGTGGATAAGCTTGTACAACGCAGGATTAAATAATTGAAAAATCAAGAAGATGACCAAGTACGGATTCGCAAGATTTGCCATATGGCGACCAAGAAGATCGGCAACTTCTCAACTTCCAAACAATCAGGAGAACAACCCCCTCATGTACGCAACTAACTCATTAATTAATGCAAATTTTTAAAAGCCAAGCGGATGGGGCAATTTGGATGTAATATTAAAAAAAAAAAACATCACAATTACACATTGATGATTATTATATGTTGATTGGACGTTTTGTTCTAACAATAATGCTCACGCCTGGCTTGCCCACATTGTAAGAAAAAAAAAATGGATGTTTTTTGCAGATTTTTCCAAGTCATAATACGAAATATTTGTGCTTTGAGTGTCACGCCGTGCCTTATTAATGAGACGTCAAATTTTTTATTGTGATTGTCACTGAATTTTTTTTGAATAAATGATTTATTATTAAATGTGCCTTTAATGTTTTTCGTTTAGCAGAAGAAAATGGAGAAATCCTCACCAAAAACTTGGTCAATCACCCAATGAATGTTTAATTTCCCATTAATGCAATAAAAACGTATGTTCTTTTGGTTTCTTTTCATACATTGCTTATCGCTATGGCTGTGTGTCACTTGTATACAAATTTTTTCACAATTCATAGTCACTCGAATTGTATCAAGATGTTGATTCACATTATAGATATATAGAGTTCCCCATTCATGCATCCTTTATTATATCAGCAGCTTTGTGTGTGTGAGAATGAATTGAAGTAATTTTCGTTTTTCAATGAGTTTTCTGAGGCAAAACACGGAGGCAATTGTCAGAAATGGAATAATCATGTTCACCGATCAATTGTACACAACAGAGAGAGCGTTATATTCAGTAGTAACAAACTCGAATCAAAACGTATCTCGAGGTAAGATAATGAAATGGTAAATTAATAGTCATGAACTACCTCCATGCGACTATTTCTGAAGCACCAGTCAATTCAGTAACGACCAAGTTAGTAAACAAAAAAAGAAATAAAAAAAAGTAATGATAATAAATTTCATGGAGAATGAAATTTATTTCAATTTTCTATCCCCGAATAATTTCCATTAATTTCTTGGAAAGTTTCATGATTTAGAAATGTGGGAAATGTTGCAAGGGGCTGTATCTAAAGTTTTCGGCTTGAAACTCGGGGTCCCATCAATTATTGTTTACAATCTGAGGAAACAGCTTCTGGGCTGATATATCTAGAGCAATTTGATCATTCAACATTCATTGTTTTTCAAGTAGTTTCAAATACAATATTTCAACTAGTCTATAATTTACTTGGAAAGGACGAAGAATCAGAGATATGACCGAATCCTTTGGAGAGTAGCACTTGAAATTATCCTCTCGTTTAATTCAATTAAATATTCAATAGTCAAGTGGCAGAAGAAATTTTTTTCTTTAATTTATATTTCTATCTATTTTCAAATTGCAAGACAGAAAGTGCAGAGATATGCAGCGGGTCTTTTCTCTGTCCAGTGGTTTTGTCGGTCGAGGGTTCGCGACCGTGCCACGCTTTTGCCCCGGTATTGATCCTGGCTGCCGCCAGCTTTAACCCATACCTGTGGCCACTTGGCTTCCCCTTCCTTCATTTGCCCCCAAACTTCCGTGTTTGGTCCAACCCCCCCTGCCTTCTGTTCTCAATCCTACACTACTATTTCCCCAAAACCCACACAATCTCTGCATGTACATTCACAAATACTGGAAGGAAATAACTTCTATTTTCAACTGAAAAATACATTCTCACGATAGTTACCAAGGTAGATAATTCTTTTTTTTTCTTTTGCTCTCATCGGCATTCCATATCCCCCCGGTTGCCATTAGCTTGGTAGTAAAAAAAAAGATAATAAAAATGAAGGAAATAGGAGAAAGGCAAAATGAACGAAACAAATTTAGAAAATAAAGAAAAACTATCAAGTCTATCTCATGAATTTTACAATTGCCGTTATTCTTTGAAAAAATAAAGCTCAATTGTTTTTCACCTGCATTTAGAGATGAGAGAGGAGAAAATAAAGGAAGGAAAAAAAAATTATAAAATGAAACAATGGGATTAAAACGGTTGCGGCTTGAATCCGTTGGGCAATCGATTCTTTTATCCTGACCCCAGTACGCTCGCACTAGCTCTGTGGTTTTCCCGCGCTTCACCATGTCGATCGATATAGGCTAACCCACCCAAAAGATCTCATACTCCACTTTAGCTTCAAGAATGCCACTGCCAAAGAGCTTAAACCACTTTTCCTTCCTCTTTCCTTGGATATCAAACAGAATGGCCCGTGCGAACGTTTAAGCATACATTTACCACTTGATTAATTTAACATTAATTACACCGTGTCGTTCGAGAGGCGGCTTCTTCAAACATGCTTTCTTAATAAATTCATCAGTTCAAATTAGATGGGGGGGGGGGGGGGGGATGAATTACGATGAAAATGAGTGATGCCTCAAATTTTCCAATTCATGAACAGGGGCGATTAACAAAAGCTGTTGATACGTGTGTTTCCCTTGGAAATAAATGGATAACAATATGCTAGCGATTAATTCACTGAGATTAGGAGGCGGTCGCGTGTCCAGTGCTATAAAATGCCAGCTAAATTCATTGCAACGAGGGAAATGTTAACGAGAGAATTTGAAATAAAAGAAAAAAGTATATATATTAGTTGACAAAAAAAAAGAGTACTGGGGAGGAATGTCGGCTGTACCTGGACATTCACAGGTTTAAATCGTCTCGTCAATGACCGTCACCTACTCTCTCTCTTTCTGAATGACCTTACCCTTGGAAGAGAGAAATAAGTATTCTTTGTCACATGAACTCGATAGTATTGCTCTATTTACTGTGTTCGAGAAAAATTCATTTTCGGGAATTTATTCCTTTCCAATTTTTCATCATACAAATTTAGCCCGGGGAGAGGTTATGCACAGGAAGGTCGAAATTAATGCACATTTAAAATCGATTTTATTGCAATAGATAAACCATTGAATCTAGAATAATTGGAGAATTGAGTTTTGAAGAAATCCATCGCCCTCTCGCTGCTGAAAGAATATTTCATTATCCAGTACACGGAGCTAAACAATTAATGAGAATGCAATGAAATGAATGAAATGAGAGAGAGAGAATTTTTTTGAGAATGGAAGAATTAAAAAAAGATACAATGAATGTGGTTGTGTAGTCTAGTGACCTACATAAAGTACGGGCCACATGCTACGTACCCATATCCATGCGAATGCACGAGGCGAATATACAGATTTAGAACAGACATCCGTCCAATCGATAGCATACTAGATTACCAGATTTTATAGGCATATGGACGTTCAACGATTATGTCAGATATACCCAATTCTATTTTTTTCTTTTATTTTTAACGACAGCTAGGAAGCCTATTTTTTCCCTTTCTCACCATGCATATCTCTATCTATGAGTTGAATACGTCAGGAAACTTTTGCTCAAGTACTTGGTAGAATTTTTTAATTTTTAACTTGTTTCCCTCACTTGACAAACTTTTTGCGCTTGTTGTTAATCGACACGGATCAATTATACCTGTGCTTGTGAAGCTACGATCCTTATTTCCACAATTTTTTTCATACCTCTAGTTATTGTCCCGAGTATAATTCTTAATTCCTCATGGCATAATTTGGAGGAGAAACATTTTTTCCTTAGTGCAATTAGGAGTAATTTGAATTTGAAAGCGAGGAGATGGGAGGGGGTATCCTGTGGGTAAAACAGAACTCACACGAGTGAGCTGCCATCTAGAGAAATAATGTGAAAACTTGATGTACAAGTTTTTGTCGATCACAAACGCAGATGGTAGTTAACTTTTTCAAGAAATTTCCTTACCTCATCTCGTCGTGTGGATTGAGATCGATTAAACATTTGTTTCAACAGTTTTTCAATTGCCAACGTGAAAAGACATTTGAATGTTTGACATTAACAAATGTCCACGTACTTGGTAATTTACAGTTTTGAAATAGTAAATGAGTACTTTTTCGAAGAACAGGAGGTATTAGGGCATGGTTGCACAAGTAATTCAACAATTCGAGAGACATGAAGCATTCAAGATAACGTTGTATAAACATAGGACACATAAAACAGCACAAAATCATATAGACACACTGTACATATCAGGGGAAGAAGGGGGATGTAAATTTACATTTAACTTTGAACAATGACTTCCGCAACGTTTAAATTATCCACCGAAAACGTTTATTACCAGTAGTAACTCGGTCCGAGTCAAGCTGCTCACTTGTAACATTTCTCTCTCTTTTTTCCCATTAATGTATTATTTTTAATGCATCGATGTTTTCCCAACTGTGAATGAATAATTAATCAAAAATCCTTCATTTCTTTCACCTTGAATGCACTCTTCCACGAGAATTTTGTACTTGTCAATAATATACGCAACAACATGATTACGTCAAATTCGTATATTCTGAATAAAGGTAAAATTTTATGAATAAAAAAATCAATTCCAATTGCCCAGTTGATTGTAAAACTAATTTCGAGAAATCCAGGCTTCTATTCAATATCTCCAGTAGGAACATTCTTGTTTTACCAGTCCCTTTTTGCGTTCACCACGATTGACTTGCTTGGAATTCCCCGATGAATTGGAGACAAAAGGATGGAGAGGCCCTTTGTCCTGTCAATAGGAAGAAAACTACTCTTCCATTGAGATTTTACATAATTTTCTTCTCCTTTTCCCTTCCATTTGCTATTGATTTATTACAATTGAATTCTTTTATTTATTGCCTCCCTATTTTTTTCTCTCTCTCTTTTCTCCACTTATCTTTTTTTCTCTTGAAAAATCATTTCACTCGAAGATAGTTGAGTTTTAGAAAAGTTTCAAGTGGTGGAGTGCGCCGTCACCGCATCCTGCCGTCTGATGCGGTAGCAGGTTGCAAAAGGGGTTAAAACCAGTCCAGGGGAAGACTGCGCGTCTCATTCTATCTTGTATACCAATCCCCTCCACTTTTGTTACCCGGTTGAAAATTCACATATCGGTTTGGTTGTGCGCGAGGGGATCCCTCCTCCGTAGGCGCTACGGTTCTGTCCTGCGGGGCCAGGCTGCGAGACACGGTGCCCGAGTTTAGCCTCTTGCTAACCAGAGAGAAACTCTTCGTTCGTGCTCTTAGTCAGTTCATTCAGTTGAGGCTGCACGTGTGTGTTGTGTGTCTGTTTTCTTTTTTTTTTCGTTTCTTGAGTGATAATACCGGCAAAAGTGAGGAAATAAACTTATTCAATTTTTACTTTAAAAATAGTAGAACTTGGTATTTTATAGGAAAATACTTAAATAAATTTCAATACTATTCTTCTCAATCTCTATAGTCTCACGTATTTTTCTATTCAAAAATTACCTACAGCTAGTACCTTATTAATATTTAATGAAAAAGTGAATGAATCAATCAGTAAAAATTTAATCAGGGATCAGGCAGAGTAATTAATGATGATAGTGCCGTTATATTTGTGACAAGTGGAGAAAGCAACCGCTGACTCAGGAATTTCCAAGTGATACAAAAAAAATTACATATTAAGAGAAGGAAAAAAGGTATCTGCAGTGATTGACAGATTATTCTTGCCTCTATTATTAACATGAAAAAATAAAAAAAAACAAAATTGGAGGGACCATTTCGTCATGTGCAATCGACAGTAGAGATTATATAGAGGTACACACAAGTTTCACATATAATCGAACGAAAATTCCGACATTTTTTTTCCTCTACGTTCTGCCTTTCTTTCTATTCCTCCTCACTTCTTTCATATCTATTTTCTTTATTTTCATTGAGTAGTAGTGGTCGAACGAGCATGCTCAAATAAAAACTTGTGGGTTTTTTGCCGGGGCATCCTCTCACAGAGAAGTGTTCTATATATATAGGATAGATTTAAATGTGTTGCATCCAGTGTTCAATTAGTGTTCGCAGCTGTGCGTGCCACAATGCTTGGTGTATCCCATTGCATTACTGATTTTAGCCAAGTGAAACACGAAAGATAATACTGCCATGCTGTAGCAATTTCTAAACGATTCGTTTTCATTGAAACATGAACAGGGGGTATTGTTTTATCGAATAAATATCATTCATTGCTTCCTCGTATGAGTATATGTATATATAGCTATATATATATTTTCGTCACCCATACAATCACTGCTATAATCTCCCTATCAAGCTGACCGTGATTCATCGTTGCGGTCCGCTCTTCAATAACGCTCAATATGCAAACAAACTATCAACAAATTTTCTCGAATGTGTAGAATAAAATCAAAATTGCGCAGAATTCTTGGTCCAAATCATTTATCGATTAGTCTATTTATCATTTCTGATTTAGTTATTTGTTATGTATCGTGTCAATTCTCATTTGTCATGCATACCGAGTGAACCAATGGAGTCGATTATTGAGTCATTTACGAGTGATTTAATAACGATTCAAATATTACAGTAGTTGAAATTCACGAGCAAATTTGGACTCGACTAACCTCAATGATCTCAGTATTGTTTTCTAAATTTCATGAGAAAAATTATTTAGCTCAAGTTGAAACGAGAAAATTCCGAGCCAGCGAGTTATATTGTCGTTTTAATTGTAGTGAGGAAAAAGTTTATTTTCTTATTCGAGGTCACGGGCCCTAATCCCACCAGTTTCGACAATTGATAGCAACGAGTAGAATACCAGTTTTACAAGGAAAGAACTCATACGAGCAAGGTCCCTGTCATGATTCTTGTAAATATTATTTTCACAAGCTGGAAATATGAAATCATGGCGGTCATTCTTTCTAATACGAGTCATATTTCCCTTTTAACAAATCAATTTTCGGCTAAATAAGTACTTGTAGCATTTATTCATGCGTTATTATTCACGAATATGACGTTTGAACCAAATAAGCTGGGATCCTGTCCGAAATTTTCAAGGTTCAAAAGAATATACATATATTGTACAGTAAAAAAATAATGCAGATTCTTCCCTTTTTCATATTCATACAAAAGGTGAAATGACTCGCGATGCATCGTTGAGCGATTCAGTAGATAGTCCCAGTTTTCATTAGACAGGCAGAATATAGTAGAAGGAGAGAGAAAAACAATCGAGTTCAATCGTTTGACATGAAAATTCAAAAGATAATATTCCAGCTAATACAAGTTGAAATCGGCAAGGCACCTGTAGCCCATTTTCAGAATAGAACGATTCGTTTCAAGGTAAATGATCCGATTGAGAATAATAGGATCATATATTTTTACTTGAATTGCTTCTCTCATTGCATTCTCCATTCCGTTTGTCTTTATCTTGCAAATAAAAGAATTTTCTGGTAATTAAATCAGAAAAAGCGATAAATGCACTTGTTTCCTTTTTGCATTCCTCTTGGAAATTCATTTATTGGATAATATTGACCAAGCCATTACTCATGAGCGGAAATGATAATATTTTCCGTAACTTTAAATTTAAAATTATTGAGAGTCATTGAGGATTTGCATAAACGTCTCTTTCATGTTAATTATAGCAGCGATGAAATCATTAAATTCTATGAAAAAACTAACGAAATCGGTTTTAAAAACATTTACACTTTATGATAATGAGTTCTTATTCTCTAGGAGTGTGTGATATTGGTTGAATTGTTAAAAATGAAAGATAAGCAAGTAAAGTGGGGAAACAGGGTGTTCAACATGAATGAACTTTTCACGAGTTAAATAAACTCGGCTTTTCATCTTTCTCTCTCCTCAACTGGGAAAATACCGAGAAAGAGAGAGAAAGAGAGGTGCGGAGGATTAGCTCAAGATAGAGATTTTCTTGGAATAAACAGTAATGCTAAGCGTTCAGGGTTACTAGGAAGTATCCATATGTATAAAGCTCGTATATCTACTGCAGAAATATATGGGATATCTACCCGTGGGACACTCGCCATTGCCTTGGCTCCTTTATTTCTCTATATACATACTTATCCTCCCTATATTCTCAAGCATTTTAATGTTCAAGCGCATTCTGGAATGATCAATCGCCTCTTAAAAATCGCTTCAACAATAATTTCATTCAATTCGTTCTTTTCACTCTTTTATTATTCTTTCGGTTTACATTAGAAATCAGGGGTTTCAACCTTGAACTTGATTTCCGGATGCACCCGTGACTTTTTCGTCTCATATGCTCCTAGGTTTTTCCAAGTAATTCTGCAGCGTCACAATTTTTCTGTTTTCCTCCTTTTAGTATTACATTGAAAACGTATCTGCCACACAATGAGTTCCAAGAAGAAAAAAACAGATTCTAAAAAAAGTGCTGAATCTCGGCACATTTTGGACAAGTTCCTGGTAGTATTAATAGGTGAAAACGGGGAAATGTAATGAGGTCACAATTTAATGGATGGACCCGGTGAATGTAACAACCATCATGTAAATCTTGATAACCAAAGAAATGTCTAATCTTCCAGTTTTTCCCGTGGAAACCCCAAGACAATTTGGATCTTGACCAATCTCTCGAGAAAATTAGCCGTTTAAGGAGAATCGATCACAACCTTTTTTTGATAGATGAAAATCTAATTTTTTTATATAATGTAAATGAATCTATCCTGAGTTACCAGTAAAAATTTGAGGGTAGCTCACCGAAGAAATTCTTTATTATTTAATTATTTTCTTTAATAGCAAAATACATTGGCTCTTATGGACATCAGTGAAAAAAATTTTTTCTGTTATTTTCGCGACAGATGAAAATTCGTTTATACTTTAATAATAAAATTTGAGCTTCATAAAATCAGAATAAAAATAAAAAATAGTGGGTCACCGGTGAAATAAGCAAGAAAAAAAATTGAAAAATATTGAATTTTGAGGTTTAGGGGGATGTTGGACAGATGAATAAATAGTAGAAGTCAATCATCACATTTATTTCCTAAAATCGCGACGTTTTGCTTCTGATTAGAAGCTTTTTCAGGCTCTTTAGATAAATGTAAATTGTAATTATGAGATTCCCCTCGCACCGCACCCGGGCAGCAGTCTATCCCTACTCCAGTGGCCCCCCACCACCGCGATTGAACCTCCTTAAAAAATTATTAATCATTCAATTTTACTCACACATCTCCCACTTTAATTAACAATATGAGTTTTCTTAAGTGCGGAATAAAAAAGTTGTTTTCTGAATGAGAATGCATGATATTCGCTGAAATATTTTTCAAACTTGTAATTGAGATGAATCACAATCTCCTGTCCAGTTGTTTTCAAAGAAGCGTGGGTGTTACATTTGGTATTTTCTCTTAAACTTTTCCAGGGAAGGTGAAGGAGGCGGAGGAGGAGGGGGAGGAGGAGGTGGGGCTGGGCGTACCGCATCCGCGGGCGGTAGGCGAGCCCCAAGTCTTCGTCTGGTGAACGGCAGGGCGACCACAGGGGTTGGCCTGCACACCAGCAGCACCGAGTCCGTCCGTTCACCCCATCAACATCTTGGTCATCAAAATAGTATAAATAATAATAACAATTACTATGCCGGTAATAATGTCTCGTCGAATAATCATCCAAAATTAAATAAAGATGACAGTATTAAAATCAGTATCGAGAACACCAATACATGCACCGACAGCCTCGTCACAGCGTTAGACGACGAGACACTCCTCATCACCGATTTCCTTAACGATACAGGTAAAATTTTTCATGCACAAATTTGCATAAACCTTAATTAATATTTATGCTAAATTGCGTCGAGAATTCCTCTGTTGCCTCAATGAAGAAACACCATTTTTTGAATTAGTATTTTTTTTTCCTCTCTCATGTTTATTTATGAATTCCTCGTGACCAAGTATTTTCTTTTTGTTTTTTCTTCATCTTCCTTCTTTGCTTGACGTTCATACGAGTTAGTTAGAAGGCGTCACCCTAATTTTTCGAGGTCACGGCAATGTGCTAGCAAGCATGAGAAATATATTCTCATCGTCGACATTTGTATTATAACACGGGCATCAAGTAATTGGAGCGTTTTCCTGCAAACGCGGAAATCTCGATTGTGAATTAAGATGGACGTGTTAGAGGAGAACCTTGAATTGCTATAATATTTTTCATTTAGATCTAACGGAAAGATTCTACGAATTCTTCATATTCAGTCAAGTCGAAGATATTGTATGTTTGACTGAGTTTTGTTCGATTTTTTTATATAAAGGGTGTCGGAGGAGGGGGAGGATTTTTTTTTGATGATTCCATTGACAAGTTGATGAAATTTTCGATAGATTACTTGTGAAGATCGATTTTGGTGAAAATTCGACTTGTTCGACCGAGAATCGCGAGTGATGGCTCTTTCTGTTTTCGAGAAAATACAGTATTTTGGATATCTCTCCGCTTCTATGGATCATGATGGCATGGGGTTAATCTTGAATAAAAGATGAACTCATTTACCATGGATTTATATTAAACTCATCCACCATGGATTTATATGGATCTGCAAGTATTTCCATCGATTTTCAAGGTACTTGTAAACTATTCTCTCACAAGTCTGTTTTGGTGCCACAAGTACCTTGAAAATCGATAAAAAATAATTTTAAGCCCCATAAATTGATGGCAAATGAGCTCACCTTTCGTTCAAGATTGGTCCCAAATTCCTACAATTAATAGAACTCGAGATATCCCCGAAAAATTCAATTTTTTCAAAAACAGAAAAGGTATATCACTTGAGATTCTCGGCCAAAAGATGACAATTAGAAAATAATTCGTGGAAACCAATTCTGACTCGCGTTTTTCATGGGGAATTCCCTCACCTTTCCCATGGAATTGTTCCAACAATTCCATTTTACAAAGAACCATCGTTATGCCCACTATTCGCTAAATTTTTCAAGTATAAAAAGAACAGTGAAATTGAATTTTCAACTATGCCATTTGATTTTTTTTCCTTGAACACATGATCGTTTACTTTATTGCACCATGGTAAAATTTAATGGCCCGAATGGGGAAGGGGCGAGGAAGTATGTGAATTTTGAGTGCAAACTAGGAACCGGTAGATTGTAGAGGATACAATGTTCGTGTAGGTTTTACGGTCCATAATATTCTGAGCTCGAAATATTCTCGAAAATGACAATGTTTCGCAATAAAAATTCTCTGCATTCAGTATTTAAGGCAGGAAGACACATTTAACATTCTTCGGAGCTAGTAAAAAAAATCAAGATAAACTCGATTTAGAAAAAAAGGGACAAGTAAGAGCTTTTAATGGACAATAAATGATTTTTTTAGGCAACGAAATGAATTACAAAGGAAGTGGTAAAGTTCACTTCGGAGTGGACGATGTATCACTCTATGGAACACCGAAGGAGGAGCTGGGCCCAGGACTACCGGGCCAGGAAGTCAAACAGAGCTTCCTCAAGAATCAGCTGCAGGCGCTCTTTCAACCAACGGACAACAAGTTGGCGATGAAGCTATTTGGCAGCAAAAAGGCCCTTATGAAAGAACGAATAAGGCAAAAGGCTGCGGGTCACTGGGTCATTCATCCTTGTTCCAGCTTTCGGTGAGTTTCGATATAAATTTTCTTATTCATATGCCATTCATAATATTTGGTTGAATTCTGGACAAATAAGTTGTTTTGGCCGGAACAAGACGTGAGCCCGAATTTCGGGAGACAATATCATCTCCTCCTATTTGTTTGTTTTTTCTGGGGGCCGCAGCATGATGCATATTATTGCTGATTTTTCAACCAAGAGGCAATTTTCATTGAAAACAAATGAATTTCTTGGGTGAAATTTCATCATCTGTTTTTCCATGATTATCAAAATAATCAACGCGGATTGTATTTCTTGGAGCTCGAATGAGTTTGCTAGTATTTTGATAATTTAATTTTATGCAATTTTCGTAATTGGCATGAATAGCAGAAGAAAGATTTATTCAGAATGGAAAATTTAACTGATGATTTTCCTCTCGATCGACTCAAATAACATCCAAAAAAATAGAAGAAAAATTGTTTACATTGAAACTTTATTTGGGATGGATAAATCTGGCATCTATCTAGGGCGAATGGACTGCTCTCTTGATGCAACCTAAACTATACGCGTGGGCGGTCAGTTTGTGGCAATTAAATGTGAATTATGCAATACCACAAATCACCCAGGCAGTGTTCCCCTTAATTTATCCTCATTTCTTTCTCCCGTGGGGAAAAGTTAAACATCATACCGATAACTCTTTATTTACACAAAGGTTTGAAAAAGATTCACGTTTGGGGCTTGTATAAAGAAAACACTCGAAGGCGCCACTGGGTCCCAGTAACATCTTCGATCGTTGAGTTTTACAACGCAATATAAAAATCCACTTGAGAGTTTATATTTTTGGATAATAGTCTCTGGATGTGCACTATCATGCGTTTCACATTTTTCTTATATCTTCCATTTTCTATAAATAAAAACTTTATGGATATTTTGTCGCAAACTGGAGGGAAAAAATGGGGATGTGCGAATTATTCGCAATTGTCGAATACTTGAACGTGAATCGAATACGAATTTCGAATCGAATATTCGTCATTCATTCGATATTTGATTTGTTTCCGTGTGAATAGTCGATTTATACATGGAAATGTAATCCTTCCTTTATTCCAAGTTTAAATTCGTAAATTCAATGACGAGTTTGTTGTTTCTTTGCACTACTAACTGGGTTTTCAAATTAATAATGTTCGGAGAGTTGGCAAATTAACGGAAATAATGGGAAAAAATCATTTTCAAAATGATCGGCAAATTCTGACTTTTTGTTCTCTCGATATTCTCATTATAGACAAGGTTAGAGATGAAATTCAACTTTCCGCTTAAATTCCATTTCATTGTAAATGATATTAGAATAATAATTCTTTTTATTTTCCTCTATCGCTGTTAAATTCCAGCAAATATACATCGACTCATCGTGTCAGTAAGGCTCTGTGCCAAATCTCAATGGTACCCGAAACGTGCAACGCAGCGCGAGAGGGCAGGTGAAATCGCCACAAGGCATTTATCCATCTGGAAAAGCTATTCCATTCCGTTGTCAAGCCAAATAACCTACATCCCGTACATATACGTGTATATAATATTTTTCTCTTTTTTTTTCGATCGTAAAATAGAACGGAAGTTGGAGAGTAGAATTCTAGCAAGCATCTCAAGATCTGTATTCATATATTATATCTGATTTTATATTGCTTCCGTTATTGATTTTTTCTTAATAAACTCGCGAGAATTTCCATCAGGATCAGGCGTTGAAATATTTAATTGATGAATGCTTCCTACAGCACAGTAATTTCAATTGTGCAAGGTGCTTAATATTGATATTTACATGAAATATGAAAGTAATGTACATATTTATTTCTTTAGCTCTTATTTTTGCCTTCACTCAATCATTCATTAGCACACAGTTTCGATATCTGGAGAAAAGTGATTAAACGTTCTTTAATTCATGATACCATGTTTCATTTAATTCCATATAATCAATTCCAATAATAGAGGGATTTTTTTTTCTCTCTTCTATCCAACTACCAAGATGCACATAGTGTGATGATGATCACGATGCATTAAGTTTTAATGAGAAATAATAGTAGATCGTGGCGTAAAGACATGTATAGATGTGTTCACGTTGACTCCTCTCGGTCAGCTGTTAGAAATGATCTCAGAATAATCATCCGATTAAGCGGAAGGCTATTGTGACGGTGATGTGGCTCCAACAGTAGTTGTACACATAGATAAGCCACACAGTACCCATGTGCCTGTAATTTCCCTCTCCTGTAGCTTCGTGATAATTCGAGCGTACAACAATATTCAATTCATTGTTCTACAACAAAAGGAGAGAGAGAGGGAGAGACATGGCGTTCAATATGCACCACTAAATATCCAAATTATGCAAAAATTCATTAGAAAGAAATAATAACTTGACCGCTTTTGATTCAGTGAATCAATTTTTCCTTCTCAGATACAAATTCCAACTTCAATTATTCCTTCCATTACCATAGTATCGTAGATTGTTATCAATAGGGTGAGTGGTCCAATTTGATAATTACTGATATATATTCAACAGTTTCATGAGCTCTTGTTTGAGTTTATGAAGATGATATATTGTGTTTCGAAGATTAGAAAAAAAAACATTTTTCTGGATTACCAATTTTTTCCAGGATAAATATGTTAAATAGTTTGAATACTGGTCACCTCATCCTACTTTATATATAACACGAAATTGAATAGGTCCTTAATTTTATATACCCAATAAGCTAGATTCATTAAAATAAAATACATTATAATTATGGATAAAAATAATGATATGCAACTGGGTATGAGGCTATTTGGTAATTCAACGTGCAATCACGAACAATAACAATGGGCCCTAAATATGTTTCCTGTCGCGGGCCAATGTTCTATATAACACCGTCACATCCGTATGCATGCCGTCAACGAGTCGCGTGCAGATCTGCAGCTCAACAGAAATTTCGCATTCTGCAGCTTGCAACTGGGTGGTATTCCCCATGGAACGTGCAAGAGAAGGGGGGGAATTGCCACTCTTGTGTATGTTTTGGATTACGCGAGAATGGGTAGCAAACTGTGAGATAGTAAATGAAGTACAGTTTCTCCTGTTGGCATAAGCCATCATGAAATTTGGAGGCTGTCTGTGTGATTATCTCGTATTTATCATACTTTCATTTTGATTTTGCCTCTTTTTCGTCCGTTTTTGTCAGCATTAAAGAATAAAGAATCCTCGATTTCGTTTATAGTAGTAACTGTTATCCTCCTTCTCTCTAAAGCATCGTAAATTGCTTCTCACAACATCCCCTTTGTATATATTAGAGAAGCAGCCTGGTTTTCTCGGGAATATCCTCCAGGCTTGGATTATTCAGCCACTTTTTTTTTGCAATCCTCCACTTCTCCTCTTTTATCTCTCTCACTGCCAAGGTAAATCCTCTTTTTCCATGGTTCCTACCACTCAGAATCGCCACGAAAAACTTTTCGACGCCTTTTTACTGCTTTCTGCAACACGAGAGACTATCCACAGAGCTCTCAACTCTATATTCACCTCGGGCTATCTCTATTGGGCGCTTCTCTCGTAATCGAGAAGAAGCAGAAAAAACGTGAGAGGCGTTATTCACCTCATTGCTGCACTCAGATTTATTCTCGTTGAATTAAGATGGTGAAAATTGTAATGGAAATAGCAAAATGAAGATGGAATAGTAAATTTTATATTGATGAGGGCCCCCCTCCAAAGTTGTGCCCCAGGAGAATTTTCTTTTTTGTTGGATTTTCATCAAAATTTCGATGGATTTGTTCAAGATAGAACAAAAGTAGACTGATTTGATGATTGGAGGCCAGAAAAAGTAATAACCGGCTTTGAGGGGGGCTATCGTGCCCCAGTCTCCCTTACATGTCCATGTTTCTCCATAAATTGATTCTCATCCTGTATCAACATTTACCCGAGAATCTTTCGAGAAAACTCGGTGAATTTTGATGGGTATATCACATCATCCCTTTTCGATATTCACTGAGTCACCAATGAGCCATAAACTTCAGGCTTATATAACCAACCGGTAGGAAACCATTGGGTTACATCGTTTAAATTTGCAAACTACGTAATGACAGGGCACCCAATGATCTATGAAGAGAGGGATACACTCAATTTGTCCACCAATCCTGTCGGTACTAACTTGAAAGGTTAACATACACGTAAAAAACGTATTTTTCTCTTATTTTACGCATTCTATTATTATAATTATTATTATTTATTTGATTGTTCAAGGAATGATTTCCCGTCAAAGGGGAGTATCAATGCGTAATAAGTACCAATTCAAAACGAGTTAGTGATTTATTCTTGAAATATCTTTCGTTCAATGATCTCCGTTTATTCAACTGAATCGGGATAAACCGGTTTCAACTGGAAGTAAAATACTTTCCGGAAGATTGTAATCACGTTGACACGACATCCAATGGTAATCACTAGAGAATACTATTCACCTTGAAAATTGTGAAACAGGAGCAGGGTCAGGTAAATGCAATCGAGTCGAAGGCGGTAGGAGTTTTACCCATGGGATATTTCCTATCCCCTGGATTTTCAAAGTACTCGGAGATATATATTTCCAGTAGAATTGTAAAATGGTGTGGTGGTTGCAGCAGCACTAAAACCAAGATCATTTATATATATATATTTTATATATATATGTATATCGACCTTCTCCTCTTAATCGATTCTGACCTTTAGTGCCAAAAACTGGGTCGATCCACCCAACACCAGAACCTGTTTGCTTCAATTCTGTTTATCAATCACCTGATGAACTCCTCCATCCAATAACTTGGGAATACTATCTCACATGTATTTTTTTTTGCTTGAATCTTTCTCAAATGGAATGCAAAAAATGCCCTCACAAGTTTACGGAATCGAGGACGTCTTGCCGGCTGTGAGAATGGATTGTACAGAGAAAACGATCTCTAACCATATTCCCAAGATTCTTTGGTGGCCTCTAAAGTTGGATCGAGTTGCAGTTTTCTCGCGCTATTTCATCTCTATTTACATAATTGTGTCTCCTCGGTGTATATGTATGTGTGTGTTCAAGTTGGGTATTCGACGATTTACACATGAGCAAGTACAAACTTGGAAAAGTTCAATTTCTCTATTTTCTTTGGTGTAATCGTTTCTCATCAGTTAACTTTTCAAGCACACGACAAATTGTTTCCCGTGATTTCACGGATAGTGTCAACATTTCACAACTAATGCCCAAGGGACAAAATGCAAGAAGTAAATGAGATTCTTTCCTTGACAATGATGATAATCAGTCTATAAATAATTCATTTACACATTTTGTAAGAATTAACGGCATTTATCATTCTCATTTCATTCTTTATCTATTAATATTCCTTTGACTGGCGTGACTGAAGCATTCCCAAGTGGTCACCTTCAGAGAAATCATTGTTTTTTTCTTTTCTTTTCTGTATTTAAACGGCTCGATTATATTCTTTTATCATCTATAATAACCGAGTTTGATCCCAATTAATTGAAAATCAATAGTTTAATCAATAAAACAATAATTATTTCTTTCAATGGCATTGTGCAATACACGATAATTGTGTACATCACTACAGTTTCTCCATCTGTTGGATTTTATTTATTCAGAAAACTCGTTTCAATGGTACGCTTCACCGAATACCATTATTAACGCGTCGCGTTCCGGAATTCAAATTGATGTAACATAATTACATTTGTGATTTTACTGTCTACGCGCGCACTACCACACAATACACGCGTGACGTACTTGTCTTTCTCTCTCTCTCTCTCTTTCTCTATCTATCTGTCTATCTCTTATTGAGGTCTTTCCGTCACAAATTGTGTTTATCCAAAAGGTAAATTATTCCATCCACTCACAGAATTCCATCTTTGATATATAGATAAATATTTCATTGAATTATACGTTGTATATCCAAACAGGATTCGAGGATGGCGATTAACTGCCACCGATCAATACTCTCATGAATTGGAGATGGCAAATTCATCCCAGAAATTGCATATTGATCCGCATAAAATATTATTTTTATTAGTTTGATTGGAAAGTCCAAAGTTTTGAAGCACTACATCCTCTAGTTTTCGATATACTCGATGCTCATCAGAATTTACTGGGTAGACTTGTAAACTTCTTCGTAAAAAGTCCAATATCATTAATTGAAGAAATGATTATATCGTACGATAGCAGTGAACGTGTAAGAGCTGTAGTAAAATTCATTTCATGATTGTCTTGACGTTTGAGTTTAGAAATTCACAAGTACCAGTGAAGGCAAGATGAGGGAGTAGGATGAAGCTTTTTGTCCTTTGGAGTATAATAAGTATTTCAAGCACAAACATAATGTTCCAAAGGAATAAATGAAAAATTCAGGAATTCAAGTATAACATCTCGACGATCAGGATGTTTTCCCTCACGTGTCCTCTTTAAATTTTTTAGAATACGAGAAAAATAAATAATTCGATGTGCAAGTTTTCTTTGGGATTTGTCGGGAATCGATCGATAGTACGCGAACAGTTCAAGTAAGAAAGATAGCCAGCCCCGTTGTGCTATGCAAATAAAGCCAAAAGGCTTTTGCAGCAAACGGGCATAACACGGCCAGTGTAAAGCTCCGTGTACATGTATTATACTACTCCTCGTCGTCTTCCGAGTACAGCATGGGATTTAACATTGTCCTTGGTGAAACTAGCATCGTCTCTGCGTGATCCTATCGTCTTCTGCCCTGGCAATTTTCGTCTGTCTACATGCAGATTGTATCTACCTTGGTGCATACCAAGACAAGTGATGAGCCGTATTCCTGAGAGGTGCATTGATATCACATATATCAGCATAAACTCATTTATACTCAATTCAAAGTTTTGAATAATTCAAAACTGTCAAAAACATTATTTGCAGTATGAGCATCGTAGTTTCTCGGAAATTTCATTTGAAGTAAAAAGACCTGTTGGATGTAATAATTGATGAGTAATTTTGGTTCCTCCTAATATTATGTTAGAAGTCTTCTTCTGTCAAGTATCTCTCATGAATATTAATGCCCTTTTAATATCAAATTATTTCACATGAATTGGATGCTGGTCTGTAGTGTAAAATTAAATTTGAATGTCAATTCTTGCCACGTCCTTGGGGGGCTTTTGGCCTACGAAAATTGGTATTCATATTGAATATATAGACACATTGATAGCCATTGGTCCTGTACGATCAAACATGACGTGTTTAGTTTGAACATTACGTATAGACTAGAATAACCTGAAAATGTAGGCGTTATAGAACCGGGTACTGGAGAGGAGGTGGGCCAAGACGAGGTGAACACTTGGTCATATCAGTGGGCCATGGCCAACCATAAAGAATACCCAAGCAGTAGAAATATTTTATCGGAATGAGTTTCACAGGCCTTCTAGGCATGAGGGCGAAAATCTCATCTGGAATTGTGAATTAATGGCCATGTGATTATCATTATCAATCATTCAAGACTTGCCAGAAAGATTGGTTTTTTTTTCATGCCTCTTTGCTATTCTCATTTCCACCGTCATGTAACAATTAAAATGGAAAAAGAAGAAGAAATTGAAGAGACTCTGTATTCTTCTTGATATCTCAATTAAGACGTGTTCACCACAATAATGATTTCGAGACGAATGGAGTAGGTGCAATTAAGGATGACTCAATTAATTAATTCATTCTACCAATTCTGGTAGAGACTCTTCTGATAGTGCAAGTAACTGTGTCCATGACCCACACGCCACTCACAAACTGTATCACGAGACAATTTTACGATCATCCCGGCACCATATGCACGACCCATTGAATTTTTTACAGTATCTTCTTCTTCAATTCTGTTTTTTTTTCTTCCATTCTCTCGCGCCTTTTTCTCATTCACTCCCACGTAATAAACTTGAGTAATTCTCATCTTTTCAGAAACTCCTTGTTATTTAGAAAGAACTGTATCTACTTGAGGTCAATAGTTCTGCCTCATGGACAAAGTATATTATATTAATAGATGCAACACGATTCGCCCACATGAATTGTTTCGTGTGGCCATGCTGTTCACTTGATTATGTCAGCATCCTCTACCCTGTCATACAATGAATGACCCTCTGTGTATCATTGTTTACTGCTGCATACTGCGGGCTCTAGACGCGCGTGCATTCATTATGTATATAGACTATAGGGTAGAGGAACCTGTCACCTCATACAGTTGTGTGTCCTAATCGACTGGAGAAACCTAAATGCATTCAAGTTTGTCAGCTTTTCCACTGTGTTAGGCGTCTTTCCGCCTGGCATTGCATTCATGAGCTATAAATTCAACGAGTAAACGAGAGATTTCTAATATTGGAAACGAATCAGCGGTGACTCGTGTTATTGACCGATTTCCACTCGGATTTTTTTTCCTCTTTAATACGAGAAAATCATATAAGGTGATAAAAGGAAAAAGATCGATGACTTCAGTTTCCCTGTTTCCTTGATAAGAACTTGAACCTCAAATGCGACACGTGGAATTGAATTATTTTGAGCCTCCTGCTTTGTGAACCCCCGAAATAATAAATTAATGACCACAATGCTGATGTGAACCGGAAATATACCACATCATGTATATAGGTTTGAATTGACCTTACAGCAAGTTCTCAAGTTGGATGACCTTGGCAATTATTCAGTAAACTCATATTATTAGAACATGAGACATGAGGATTCTTTCACTCTTTCCGGTTACATTATTGCACCTTTATAATTATCTTCCTCCTCTGCCGAGTCCCGAGATGAAGCTAAACATGGGGAGAGGGACCTCTCGATTCAATTGATCCAATTGCATTACATGTTATTTGTTCTCTTTTAGAATAAGGCAATATTTTTTAGAAAATAAAAAAACATGTCACCATGCAATACTCTATTCTCTCGTGATCACATGTTTTTACAGACAGGAAAATCCCAGAAATTGATGAATTTGCTAAACTATCACGACACTAATCCTATTACGGTATTACCCTACCACAAAATCCGTCTTTGAGTTCAATTCAGAGCAAATGTTCAATCTTTATTGTTCCATACATTTTTAAAATTCTTCACCCAGTATGTTGAGAGCTTCTTTCAAATTGGAAGCAAAAAATAGTTACTTCATCGTGTCTGGTTGACGTAACGAGAAGATTATAAAACAATTTATTCTTCTATTTGAGTGGTACAAATCGTTTCTCCAATCTAATGTAGTCAATTAACGTTTTTTAAATGAGCTATTAACTCTAATGATCTGTATCATTTCATGCAACTGCAAAAATAAATCACAGTATTTGTCATGACGGTTTATCCCGCTATAAAAATTGATCAGAGTGAGATCACAAATGTTCAATTAATTCCACGAAGGCCCCCCCAAAATCACTGATTACTATATAGTAAGCCCAGTGAATTTTATTGTTATTTGCGTTCAAGTGCACACATTCATTGTCCTCATTTGATCCCCAAATATAATGTTGAGCATTAAAATTATTGCTGTTCATCATGTCAATAAATTTATTCATGTCCCATATGAAATATAGATAATTGCCGAAACAACAATTGATTGAATTCAATCTTGAATTGAAACTAGATTTTAAAAATCGGGGAAAATCCGGAAAAACATGACAGGCATCAAGAAAATATTAGCATTTAGAGCCGAGTCTCAAAAAAAAACTTTAGCATTAAACTTTCATGAAATCCCTGTGAAGATAGTCTCATGGAATTCAACCCCTGCAGCATAATTTTCATACTGAATCAGTTCACTCTCTTGTTTCAAAAGGTTACTGCAATTTATAACCAGCCTCCTTTTCCCTGTCACGAATAATTCATTGAATTTTAAAATTAAAACAAAGAATTTAAATCTTCTCTCTTCGCATTATTAACATCCAGTATATTTTATCACGACATGGCGTGTCCGTGCCACGTGAGTTGCATTTTTTCTATAGTAGGAGCCTCCAAAGAACGCCTTTCCTTCCTTCATTATATCACTGGTGAAAAGCATTCAATGCATCTCCGAATTTTTTTTTACTATTTCTTTTTTCCCTTTTTTTCTTATTCTCATGTTCTGCACAATAGCCATTATAATCGATATGCACTCGTGTATACACTCGATTTAGCATTTATTTTTCCTCAATTATATTTCCATTCATAGCATTCAGCTCTATTTTCTCCGTCAATTTTTTTATTCAGCCATTTGCCACCATTTTCCCTCTTCCCTTTTATCCACTAGTATGAAGAAGTTGAAATATAACATCCCTTTCTTCCCTCACCCCGTTGGGACCACCTGTTGTGCGAAATGGAGGGTTTCTCACTCGTCCGAGTTAAGTGGTGAACAAGCTGGTAAATGCGTCTGTGCGTAAATCGCAATCAATTTCATTTTTCCTTCAGAATAAAAGCACTGTAATCGTCTGAAATTACATGGAAACTGGGGAGATGAAAAAAAAGGGAGATTTTCACAACTCTGACAATTTTAAATTGAGCTTTAATTGTCAATGCGGTAATTAAAACATTAGTCGTTAGCAATTTAACGATACTATTATTACAAAAATGTGGATATTATTAATCATTCAAAGATTTCACTCAGTTTACAATCATTGAATCATAAAATTTATAAGCGTAATGATTGAAGGATATTTTCTTTTTTTCTTTCGACAGATTCTACTGGGACCTCTGTATGCTGCTGTTGCTCGTTGCCAACTTGATTATACTCCCAGTTGCAATTAGTTTTTTCAACGATGATTTGAGCACCCGATGGATAGCCTTCAACTGCCTTTCGGATACAATATTTCTCATAGACATTGTTGTCAACTTTAGAACAGGTATTTTAAGAATTTAATTAATTTTACCAAACTGTACATGATAAATATCAATATTATTTTATGAGCTTGGACAGTCGAATTAGTTTTGAGATAGGGAAAGGTGGGGCAAGATGGACATGAGGGGTAAAATGGACACATCTAAATTTCTAGGCAAATATTGTGGAAAACTCTTGAAATTAGGAGAAATATTGGCGGTAGATTGTTTTTGATGATTTCATTGGAAAGCTGAGGAAATTTCAGGCTGAAAACAAGTGCTGAAATTATTTTTTTGAATTTTTGGCTATTTTGACTTTTTTGAGCATTTTAGAGGGGTGAAACCCCTCCTTTTTTCGAAAATTTTCAGTTTTTTGAGGATATCTTCGGTTCTATTTGTCGTAGCGTAAAAAATCCGACTGGAGGTGAAAGGTGAGATCATTTGCGATCGATTAAAAGGGTTTCCAACTTCAAAATATCGATTCTCAAGGTATTTATGGGCATTTTTGTGAAAAACTTTTGTGAAACAGTTTTTGGCCTATAATTATCCCAAAAATTGAGATTTTTGAATTCAAAACCCCATAAATCAATGGAAAATGAGCTCACCTTTCATTTGAGACCAACCCCGAATTGCTACGACTAATAGAACCTGAGATATTTGCAAAAAACTGAAAATTTTCAAAGAAGGAAAGGCTTTTACCCCTCAAAAATACTGAAAAATATTGAATTTTCAAAAAAATCGGAAAAAATACATCTGACACTCGTTTTCCGGCTAAAATTTCCTCAGCTTTTCAATAGAATCATCAAAGAAAATCTATCTCTAACCGTTTCATTATAGTGTCCATTTCGCCCCACTTTCCCCTATATATTTCAATTAAGTTCGTAATGTCGAGAAGTCTCTAGCGCTATTGCAGACACAAAACTTGGAAAAGTTTGTCTGCATCGAACAGCATGTTTCTTCCACGGTTGGACATTTCGTGAGCACTAAATTTATGCCCCTCTTTTCTCACAAGATATTACCCTGTACTATATGGCCAAAACTTTTAGCGACTTTTACTTGTAATGCAGGTGTTTGTTAACAAATTCAATTTGTTGATTTTACAGGTCATTAAAAACAATTTTAGTGCATTCACTTACAGATTTTGAATGACAAGTACAAGTGGCTCAATGTAGATAACACTTTCAATAAATTTTGAGTAAATTAATTTATTTGCTTGGAGCTATTCATGTTGACATTGCAAATTGCTTGTCTGTTTTGAGAGATAATATATATCTCATTATTCATTTTCCCTGTCAAGTTATCATTGAAATATGTGCAATCTATCATCTACTGTTGAAGAATTTCCGCATGATTTTTTTTTCCTGTTAAATGCAATTTGAATGCTGCACCATTGATTCCCTCATGAATGCGTGCGTGGCTTGCTTCCACTACTCGGAATGCAATCTTACTCGTGTTGTAAACACGCATTGAATAAAAGTGCAGAGAAAGAAGAACGAAAAAAAAACACAGAAGTAAAGAAATTTGCATCCAACTCAACCAAGACTATTCATTCTGCTAAAGTTACAACAATAACACTATTGTTTCACACTGTATCAAGGGACAAACTCACTTGTGGGCCTCCTTGACATTTCGTTATTACCCGGGGATTAATTTGATGCGCGTTTGAGTGATACAAAATGAGAAATTGGGTCGCACGACACATCATTGCCTACCAGACTGTTATTAGTTCAATAGTTCTGTTCTCAATCTATTCATAACTGGAAAATCATTTCTTTTATTTTTGGTATTAAATGTTTCATCTTGATAATCATGTACTTGGATGATAATACACTGACGCATGAAATGATAATGGAATTCAAGGGAATTTCCATGTATCTATACACTTTATTCATAAACATTCCTTTAGTCATAGGACATCATGTGAAAATCAAGTTTCCCCTGCAAGTACCTTGACGATCGACAACTTTCCTATTAAAGTAACATGGAATTGATGTCAAATGATCCCATCTCTCATTCAAGACCAGCTGCAGGTCGCTCCAACCAATAAAACTCGAGATATTCCCGAAAAACTGAAATTTTTTCAAAAATAGAAGGCTTTCCGACTTCAAATCTTGAGTAAAAAATGACATTTTTGAAAAATTCCAAAAAATAACTTTTGACATATGATTTTCATGGGAAATTTCCTCATCTTTCCCATGGAATCATCAGAAAAAACCTATCTCCAATATTTCCATCCATTTCAAGTAGATTTCATAATATAAAATAGCAAAATCAACCCGTGTCCGTTTTACCCCTTGTGTCCATTTCCCTCCACCTTCTCCTATTTGTTGAGGCAAATTTCCTCAGCTTATCATCAGAAAAAAAACTTATTTCAAATATTTTCACCTGATATTGAGCAATTTCCATGGCATAAAGCATCAATCCTAAATCTGTCCGTTTCACCTGTCATGGCTTTTTTAGCCCACTTTCCCCTGCATTTTTTTCCACGCCAAGTGGATACATAAAGCACTAGTACTGCTAGATAGTAACTTCATCCAGGTGGATGATGAAGGGTGGCATACTCGTGGGCCGTTATTGCGCTTGGGAAACAGCACCCTGGGGAGATCCTTAGCAATATCAGCCTTGCTGCGCGAGAGTCACCACATACCAAATTCCGTGTCTATTTCCGGCCTCGTTGGTGGTGTGCATCCTACCAATGCCCAATGGGAATCAATGGACCGAGAAAATTAAAACCTCTCACAACTAATTTTATTATTATTTTCATTTCTCTCAACCAATATTCTTTCTGGCAATTTTTTCGTTTCACCCTACAACCGCCATGAAATTAATTTTTTTTTTCATCTAAAATTATTATCCTCATTAAATTTTTTTCGTCGTGTAAATTAGACACTTTTTTTTTTGTAACATACGAGGCCATTTTTTCCCTCATGCACTTATCTTTTGTAATATGTGTAATGGGCTCCTCATTATATTTAAGATTAAGATGGTACTTAGGAAAAATGTAATTCACCCTGTTACAGGTATAATGCAGCAGGACAATGCCGAGCAGGTGATACTGGATCCAAAATTGATCGCGAAACACTACCTCAGGACTTGGTTCTTTCTCGACCTCATTTCCTCTATACCACTAGACTACATTTTTCTCATATTTAATCAAGTAAGTGTAGCTGTTTATTCTTAAGACTCTTGCCTTTTTTTTTCTTTTTTTTCTTTCACTTGAGTCGTTTTCATTTCAAAAATCACGTGTACTGTGTTTCATCAGCCAAAAGGTGGTTGGTATAATTTCACACCTCACTTAACCTGATTGAAATTTGCTTTAAAAAAAAAATTCTACACTCATCTTCATTCTTCTATCCCATTATCAGTTTCAGGATTTCAGTGAGTCTTTTCAAATTCTGCATGCTGGACGTGCTTTGAGAATTCTCAGGCTGGCAAAGCTCCTGTCACTCGTCCGATTACTACGTCTCTCTAGGCTCGTCCGTTACGTTTCCCAATGGGAAGAGGTCTATGTAAGTTTCCATTTGATATTTTTACAATTTGTCTTTCTTATTAATATATTACGCTATTTGTTTTTCTTCAATACTCGTTATTACTTTCGATATTAAGAAGTAGAACACTTCAATTTTATTCAACAATTTGAATGAAACAATCGGTTAAAAACATGAAACAAAGGAATTTTACTTGATACAATCATGATATAACATTCATTACACAATGAAACTAGATATTAAAACTTTGAATATTCACATATTCAAGGAATTATTCCTTTGAAATTATAAAACGAGAAAATAAGCAAAGTAGTCCTGTAGGTTAATGTAGGCTCAAGTAGACGAAAAATTAGGTATCCATCATGAATCTCAATACGATTTACACAAAACAACAAGTCGAATAATTAATAATAATAATATAACAATAGTAATTTCATAAAAACATTGAGTTTAAAAAAAAAAAATTCAACAATACGAAAAACGCGTTCTACAATCCAATCAAACGCTGGTCGAAACGGAGTAATTAAAACTTCGCCCATTCGTTATTTGAAGGTCAGCACGTGTAAAACTATTGCTCTCGAAACGGTATATCACATTTTTTTTTTGTCAATTGTGTTTTATTATGTTTTTTTTCCATTCAATTTTACTCATTGCCTCTGTTGTCTTTTTCTCTGGCTTCGCTTTGTCACTCGTTAGTGCAATAAAAAGAAAAAAAAAGGAAAAAAAAGAACGAAAAGAATACAATTACATGCCACGTGGTAAAGACCAACGAAACAATCAAGCACTTTATTTTCCATTATTAGAAGCAGATAATGAATAAAATTAATGTATTTCAACTCAATTTGCATAAATTGAGAAGGCAAAAATTTTGGCATTTTTGGATTTGTTCAGTTTCTTTGTGTGTGAAGGCATGATTTTTTTTTTAATTTAATTTTGGAGGCTGAAATTGCAGCCAGGTGCAAACGACGATGGACATAAGTGAAACCGGTGATCGATGACGGGAGATTTCATCTCAGAGCGACAATAGATCATCATAATTAATTGACGATCGTTGGGAAAAAGAATCATTATTATTTTTCAAGAAAATACGAAGAGAAAAAGCTCAAAGACTATATATATATACTGGGTTGGATAAGTTTGTAAGGGCCTAACAATAAGAGCGCTTGACTCTTTGGCAGCTCACTTTCTTTGTACATTTTCTCCATCGCTTCTTTCTTGTTTTTTTTCTCATGTTTCATCTTGTTCTTCTTCATTTTTTTTTCTACTTTTTGTGACGGTAATTTTGGCTTAGTGGGCAGTAAACGAAAGGAAGAAACTCGTGGGGGGAAAATTATTCGGGTTAAACGCGCCGCGACGGATGTCTCTCGACAAAGAGCTTTTGTCCATTTACACGCAACCGCTTTAGTCGTATACTTGTCATCCTTATCTCTCATTCATTTCTTTTGAATCTTCACTCGTGTTCGGGATGTTTTTTTTTTGTTTTATTCAAATATCAAATTATATTTTTTATAATGAGGAAATTGCATAATTTTCCAATTAACAAAACTTTATTTAAAAGTAAATGAAAACAATGTATAATTATGCATTTTTCCTGTTGTAATTAAGCACAGTGCTTAATTTGCGGTAATTTCATTTGTTTATTGAATCAATCACATATTATTCCACAAAGCACTAGCGTAAAATTAACTATTCACGTAAATTGTTATTTACCATTCAGTAATTCAAGACAATTCTTTTTTTTTCTATTAAACTTACCTACTCAGTGATCACATACATGTTACGCACAGCCGAAGTTTCAGCTCAATCATTATTATTAGGGGAAGGTGGGGTAAAATGGACACTTCAATTGAACAGTTCGAAATTGAAATTTTCTAATAATTTCATTGAAAAGCTGAGGAAATTTTAGGTGGAAAACATGTGTCAAATTTTTTTTCTTCTCAATTTTTGGAAAATTTCAGTTTTTTGGCCAAGTTTTGAAGGGATTTTCCTTTTGAAAATCGAAAAAATTCACTTTTTCGGCGATATCTCCGGTCCTATTGGTCGCAGCGACCTGGGATTTATCTCAAATGAAAGGTGAGCTCATTTCCCATTGATTTAGGTGGTTCAAAAGAATCTTCTAATCAATTTTTCAAATACTTGTAGGCCATTTTCTGAAAATCAGTTTTTGCTCTCTAAGTACATGAAAAATTGGTAATTTTTTTCTTTCAACCACATAAATCGATGGAAAATGAGCTCACTCTTCATTCAAGATCAATCCCAGGTCGCTAAGACCAGTAGGACCAGAGATACTTCCGAAAACCTGGAATTTTTCAAAAACAGAAGGCTTCACCTTCAAATCTTGCGCAAAAAATGAAATTTTTGAAAAAATTCAAAAAAAAAACTTCCGACATATGATTTCCATGCGAAATTTCCTCAGCTTTCGAGTAGAATCATCAGAAAAAACCTATCTCCAATATTTCCATTCATTTCAAGTAAATTTCATAGTATATAATACCAAAACCAACCCGTGTCCGTTTTACCCCTTGTGACCATTTTACCCCACCTTTCCCTATTATTATTTACAAATTTATTTGCATTGACATTTCATAGAATCCATTTATTGCCATATTTTTAAAAATTTCTTTCTTTTTTTTCTCCATTTTATTGTCTTTTTCATCTTCACTGAGTATTATATCATTGCTGCTGTTGCAAATACGTTTGTCCCAACACACTCTACATGCGACCCTTCCTCCACAACCCCCTCAATTCCCCAATATACACGTAGATAATCCTCAAATTTCATCATTGAAGATAACAAGATAAAAGCAAAACAAAATAATTAAGAATTATAAAGAAAATTAGAGAAAAAAAATGATAGATATTGTCTGAAGGTTGATTGTTTTAATTCTGGGCCTTGCGAACACATTTCGAATGGGTTTGCAGATTCCCCTTTACCAACAGCCGGAGAGGCACTACGAGCGAAGGGCGACACCGCCCCAACCAGACAGAACCAGCAAGGTGTGCCTGCCTAGTAACCCTGAAAACCAAGGCCAAATGCCCTTTCTTGATTAAAGCGTTCGTTAATCTTAAAAAGAAAATTAATGTTTTTTCTACGTCTAATTACGCATAGATTATTTATTGTGTGATTTTTTTTCTTTTAGTTCTTTGATTTTTTATATATATATATATATATTTTTTTTTTGAATTTGATTTTAGTTTTTGGAACTTATTAATTACTCATTCAAAAAAAGAGAATTCTGGGTTTTTTGCGGCCTTGGGTTTTAAATTATGTTGTTAACAATAGAAGAGTTGCAATTAGTCTGTTGTGGTGTAAAAAGTTTAATTGAGAATCCATTGATAATGAAATTAATTTATTTATTAATTTTAACATTTATTTTCATGAGTTTGCTAATTATACGCGTTAACAGTTCGAGAGAGTAAATGCTTCTTAAAATTTTAATTATTTTATCGTTTGTTATTGATTTAACAATTTTTCAGTGTGTATATATTATTTTGCAGCTTATTATTATTATTATTTGATACTCGATCGGTTTTAATTGTTCAAGTAGTACCACAAAAAAATCTTAGTGCACGTTGCTGAACAATGTATTAATCAATTAAAAGGATATTCTGAAAGTATATACTATGAACAAAAATATCATTGAAAAAATAAAAATTCTTATCGATCAAATGATAACACATTGCACTGTAACGTGTGCTATGACAAATTATTGGCGATGTACTTGGAAACGATTTGTTATGACATGCTGTCATGTTTCAACAGAACCTCGTTGAAAATTTCCAATCATGTAGGTTTTCATGAGAGACCGTTTTACATGCCATAGAGTCTGCCTGTCTGGCTTCTTGTATCGAGCTTCCCAACAATTTACTTCAATCAAACGAAAAATTTTCAATGAAAAAACGAATCCTAGAAATGTGAGATCCATTTGAGAGCCTCGATACAAGAATTTATAGAAAAAAATGAATTTGATAATAATGATAATAATAACAATAATGATAAAGTCAGTTGATCAGAGTGATCAACTGTGTTCTTAGGTCTGCCTGTGAGTGTTACTACTTAGGGTCTTGATTTTTTATTTTGTTTTTTTTTTCAATTTTTTTTTCAAGAGAGTAATTATGAGAACGAAGAGAAATGTTTGCCCGAATTTTTGACATATGAAATTAGAGGATGTATTCGTGATCGTGGTTGTGTGTCCTCTGAAATTGATTATTTATGTTTCGCACTAAATGTACTTAACAAATTATACATATATATATATACATATATCCATATATCGACAATTTCCCCGAACCTCTCAGACTGAACTCGATTGAGAGAAATTCATTCCTCAGTCCTAAATTAAGAAAAAAGTCTTTAAATACATGAATAAATCAATATAATCCATCTGATAATCACACCTGATCCTTGCTTGCTGCCTCTTGTCATAAATGCTGCTTGATTACTGTGCTCCATTCTCAAATCTTTTTTGATGAATATTAAGTTTCAATTATTTTTATCATTATTATTATTTCCCATATTTTTCAGTCATTATGATAAAGCACCGTGATGCACATACTTACAACCATTATTTGCCTGCGTTTTCCCCACCACTCATCCGCCTCCGCCCCCCCCCCCCCCTCTCACTTCATTTAATATATATATTAAAACGTCGATTCTATATTCTTTTAATGTGAATTTTCACATTGCAACTTTTCTTGTTGAAGTGAATAATGAATTCCAGACATTCGTGAACAATAATTGGCAACAAGAAGGAATTCAGACTTTTTTAAATCATCAAAGAGACGTTGGAATTATGAAAAAAAAAGCATCAAATAGTTTAATCAAGCTCCTTAATTTCCTCTTGAAACTTCTTTCTCGAGAGCGATTCAATTTCATTCGCGCGAATTATTTCCAAATGATCGTAGGCAATGGCCCTCTCGGATTTCAAGTGGAAGATACTCAAAGTAAAAATGGAGCATGCACGAATTTATTCATTCGGTGTGATTATATTTTTTTCTTCATTTCATAAGTTTTAATTCAATTTCATTTTTAGTTATTTAATTATTGTCTTTTAATTTCAGCAATGAGTGCACTCTCATACTGAGAATAATGAGAGATTAGTCATTATTTATCATGTTTAAAAATTACGGTCTACGACAATGTAGGGAGAATAAATTGTCATCTAATTAGCGATTCGTCGACCTGGTCGTATTTCCGTTCATTTTGAATCAAATAAAAGAATTTTAAAATATCTATATAGACATATAAATTGGTCAGTGTGGCAACAAACTGCGAAAAAAAACCACGCGCTTCCGGTGCGCCAAGCAAAAAGCGCTTTATAACACCAACTATTTCTATCTTTAGAGTCACAGCGATAAATATTTATGTGGCAATGCCATCGATGCTATGTGCCTCTCTGTTTCTACACTTAATTGAACATCCAAACATTAATCAAACCACTCTACAGAAAGTTTATGTGAAGATAATCGCCATAATTTCGTTACTCGATAATAACTACAAAAGGTGAATACAATTTTCCTCAACACAATTGAAAAATACTGACACGAGTATTTCGATTATCACTTGACATCCCCCTTTCAATTACACAGAGACGTGATTTTCCAGAATATAGAGCTCTCTCTACGTGACCTTCATTCCATATTTTTTTCTACCTTTTGCCTTTTTTTTAATTCTTTTTTATAACTCTTCAAAAAGAAAAGGAAGAAAAATAAAATGTAAATTTTACTTTTCAATTCACCAAATGATTTCCATAAATTTTTCACGACTCGGACTTTTTATACGAATTTTTTTTACTTTTACCTAGCACTTCCGGGAGATATGGTATAAAATATATCACGCTTCTGATATTTTCACTGAGACCTCAAACGCAACTGCTCGACTTCCGTTTTTACCACGACCAAGTCTCTCAGTTATCAAAACTTCTTGGACACAAACACGATCCTGAAAAGAAAAACAAAGAAATACGAATTCCTAGAGAAAAGAAAAAGTAGAGAAGATGAATGATGGGCGTTTTTTTAGCGCCACGAGACAGCGTTTTATCGATATGCATGCTTACATGTATATGTATAGATGTGAGATGAAAACATTTCCAGTTAGCAATTCAAGGAACTTCCATTGAGAAATTTTCAATGCAAGCTCAATATTTTTTTTCAATTTTTGGGGAATAAAAGAGAGATCGATGAAAATACTGTTCAATTTGAGTTGAAATATTCCATTCAACATGCTATACACAATTTATATGTGTAATATTTGTTAAAACGGCCTTGGAGACAGAAATTTTTTTTTTTTCTCGATACTCGTTGGTCTGTTTGAGTTTCAAGTACTTGCAGAAGGATTAGTATTATGGTTAGCAACATAAGATGATCAGAAAACAAGTTTAACTCGAACCTATGCGAATTGTCAAAAATTTTAATCATGACCTCTTCAAGTTTGATAACTCGAGATAGCTAAATTCATCCAGTTTAATCTTATTTTTTTTTAATTCTCCCGGCTCAATAATGAGATAATTCGATGAACGACTGGATTCTGAGATACAATTGAAACTTGGTACTCTCGTGTATTAGTTGATCCAAGTAGGTCGGGAATAACATGGAAATAGTACCAGTTACAAACAAATAACACCTCTGTGTATCTAGAGAGTTAGTCACTCAATAATTAAAAAAATAGTTAGGTTTATGGGTTTGCATATGAAAAAAAAACAATTGGCTCGGATGAATATTTCAAGGTAAATATTTAATAGAGAAAGCAGGTTTTTCCTCATGGTTCGAAATATTGGCAAAAAAACTGGAAAATAACATGCTAATGAATTTTCTATAATTCTCAATCAAACTTCATTTCAAATTTCACTATCATGACAATTTTTTTTTCAATAGAATGTACAAGTTGACCAGTATAAACTACGTAATCACCCCAGATTGAAAGCGTAATCTCTCAACATCTGTTACTCCATATATTTGTACAGAGATAACATGGTAGATTCGATGAGTTGTAATGAGCATCATAAATATTGAATATCCAAATACACGATATCTCATTTACCATCGACACCATACTGCGTGAATTACAGAATATATAGGAGCCAATACCTGTCGGTGTCAATACTGTTATACTATTTTCAACTCAATGACATTCTCATTATGCTTCAAATTTTTATTATTTCAGTATATATTTTTAATTTCTCAATTAATCCTTTCCAATTCAACTCGCGTTCGATAATTTTATACTCACGTGATTTTTCGTGGCACAAATTATAGCCACAAAATCATATTACAATTAAAATTTTATGATAAAATAATAAGCAAGCTTGCCGCTTGAGCGATTGCTGCAGATAATTACGCGGGGCTTTATATAATTAAACTATAAATTATTATGTTCTCATTAATTGGGAAAATTAACAAATGGCTTATTCACTGATTTACTAAAAATGATTTTATCAATAGTGATAATCATTTAAATTTTTTTTTCATTCATTCTTTTACAAAAATAATAACTACCAATACATGGTCAACTTGTACGATTTCATACGCGTGAATGAATTCGATGCTGTTTCAAATAATTAATAATTTGTCGCGATTGGAATGGATAATCGCCCCGAGAACGTGGTTGATACACTTTTTTTTTTCAATTCATCAATAACACAAACATAACACAACACTCTGTTACAATATTTTTTTTTAACAAAGTGAATTCCGCGTGCAGACACTCAACAAAAAAGTAAATATTAATTTAATAAATATTTAGAATATCGAGAGCCTTTCAATAATTATTTTAACAGCGATAATAATTGGGAAAATTTTATTAAATTCAAACAGTGGAAAAAATTAATTGAATTCTACTTTTTTGTCCTTTCTCTCTTTTTTGATTTGATTTAAAACAAAAAAAATACTGTCAACGTTAAACAGACCTTACTCCACTATTCTTCATTTTCAAGAGAAAAAAAAATCACTCCTCTCTCTCTTTCTCTCTCTCTCTCTCTCTATCTCTCTCTTTCTCTAATTCACCCAATATTCACCCCTTTTTCTCTTTACTACTATGTCTTGCTATGTCCCGGCTTTTCTTTTGTTTCTAGATATTGCAGAACCTACAAAAAAAGCGCACTGAGCGGAGGGGGCGCCTAAGCTCTGACAATATGAAAAAAAAGAAGTCCGGTTTCAGCAAAAGCGACCTTATTTTTAAGGTAACCCGCCCTAATGAGGAATGAAAAGAACAAAAAAAACAACAACAAGCGCAAAAGCTCACTCTCTCTTCCTCTACCGTTGTTCAGTAATGACAAAAGCTAGCCCATTCCGTTATAATTAGATGAATTATCGTTTTAGAAGAAAATTAAAAGAAAAAACGAGATTTCAAATGAAACTGCATTGCATATATTCCCAATGTACGTAAGAGATGAAAGAAAATGAATAGAAAAAAAAAAACTCGATGGAACGAGGGAACGAAGTGAAAAGCTCCCTTTCAGTCGTCGAACCCCAGGAGAAATACAGACTCTTCCTCTTGCTCCGTTAACTCTCAATGTCTCACATTTACTCATTTTTTATTATTATTTTTTTTTTCCATATCATTCTGTCACTTCTATCGCTAGACTCGAATCTCCATAAGATATCGACTTAGTGTCAAATTTATACTCACTATATTGTATATAATATTTCAAAACTTTCTCCCATGTGACTGTATACTCTATAATTTCAAAATAATGTATCAAGATTTTTCATTTGAATGAAATTTTAGATTGAACATTTTCGTTTAATACAAAATCCCCAGAGTGAAAAATACTTCATTTACGTTTTAATTAAAATTCCCATTTCATACAGTCAAATTGGATTATCATTTTCTCTATCCATTAAACTCAATAATGTCAAAAGAATTCCACACTTTTCCCTCTCTCTCGTTTCTGAATCCATCGATGTTTTTCGTACTTTTGGGAACGGACATTTTAAATTGTAATACGGTTTGCGCTGACAAGAGAGAAAAAAAAAACATTGTTGGAGGGAGGAGCTGCACGCTGATTGGATCGTTGGTTTATACTTACAAAACGTTCGCTTATACCTTCCGCCGCATTTTTATTATTTCTTTCTTAAAAATTGATTCTGTATTTATATATTATTTGGTATTAACGTTGTACCCGCAGCGATAGGCTACAATATATTTTTCTTGTGCTTAAAAGAGAGAAAAAGCGAACAAAAAAAAGCATAATATAATGAAGAGCCATTTTTTACACTGTGTTTTTTGACACATTCGCCTAGCGATAAAAAGTATTTAGAGCTGATGAAAGCGCCCGAGTCCACAACAGTAACAGTAGCTCTACTTCACGTGAAATTGGCTTTGTCGAGAGGTTTTTCTTTTGCCCAACCCAACATTTCTACGTTAATGAAAAAATTCAAAATAATAATTTGGCCAAAACAATTAAATTGAATGATTTCCTATTACTATTACTCTTCTCTGAATCCCCTCTCTTCTTCTCTCTTCAACTCTCTAAATGTACTCTATTGATATTTGAATATAATTCAAATCTCTCAATAATTACAATGTGCATTCTTCATAAACGTTTGCTTTTAATCGCTAGACGGTATGTGAATTTTTTAAACTCGATGCTGCGCACGTTAATTGGGCGTCCCTTCTCTGTCGCTTGGCCGTGCAAAAAGTGTGAATTTATCTTTATATTGTATATAATATTCACAAATAAATGAAAGAGAATACTAACTGTACAAAGCACCAAGGTAGATGACGTGTTAGAGGAAACGACGTATTATTTAAGTATAATATAACAATAAACCATAAAGAGAAAAAGTTTAATGTAGAAGTTGAGTAGTTGTCAACACTGTTATGATTTAGTTTGTACCGTAAATCCTTTGATATGGATATCCTGCACACGCTTTTTTATATTGCTCCATTGTGCATGGCTCTCTTCAGGGCAGAGAAAAAAGCTATTCGCTGATTAATCTGTTCCTTCCTCCATTTTTGGAACATATAGGCAAAAAGTAATAATAAAAACGAGCTCTCTACATGTTGGCTTATCTCTGGGTTTTTTTTTATCACGCCTCGCTTGAATGATTAAACACATTTTACAATTTTTTAACTCTTTTTTTTCATTCGTTCACTTGATTCTTTTTTTTTCATTCATTTGCATTAATCTTTTTATTTCTTCGCGTCTCTTCTATTTTATTTATTGACCATTGTTGTTGATGACCATTGTTATGTTCGTATGAATTTATATGAAGATACAAATTTTATAAAAGTTTTATTATAGTTGAATAATTTTTGAATTATAATTGAGAAAGCTCTCAGACGAATCTTGTAACTGTCTCGTAGGTAATTGAATATATATTCAAATACAATTAATTTGATAAATGAGATCAAATTGTTGCCGTTTTTTTGGAACGTTATCGAATATAAAATTAAATTAATGAATATCATGATCCCTGCATACATTATTACGTGTGTTATAATGAATCGATTAGTTAGTTTCCCCAAAGTAATGTGTTTTTTCCTCTCATTTCATTTGAAGATGTTTGTGAATTGGATAAATTTGAAAATGGCAGCCCTCGGGCTCATTAGGATCAGAAATAATATTTTTTTTTTAAATCATGAACTCGACGTAAACGATGTAGATAAATCAATCAACGAAGTAATTAACATTAAATTAAACGTCAAACCTTTTAGTCACTCGACATTGAAAATAGCAAGAAAATGAATGAAATTGAAATTCTCACGAGGAATTGCAATACACAAAGGAGACCTCCGAACCGTTTAGAGGCAAATATTGGTCAGTAACAATCGAGGCTAAATAGGTTTGTCGTACACAATGCGTAATGTTGGGCCCTCTCTCAAAAGGGAACAGTGTTCCGCTGAATCGCTCATATGTTTCAACGTAGGATATTATCATCCCCTTCTCCATCTATCCTTCTCCCACTACTTGACAGTATTATGTGTGTATGTGTATACCTGTACTCTCACTATACCATCTCCCATCCAAAGGATTAGAACCAAATTGTAATTGGATCACGCACCTCTGATGTATCAGAATACCCCAAACATCATCGAATGATGCTCCATTGACTTTAATTAATCATCCTCTTTCAATTATGAAGAACTGAAGAATCTCCTGCATTTACATAATTAATTATGATCCCGTAATTGTATGAGCTGTAGACAATGGTTTTAAACTTGTATGTCAATTATTTCCTCATGAATTATATAATTTGGGTTTTTTTTTCTGTCAGCTTATTGCAGTTGTGTGGCATATTTGTGTTGTTTTCCGTTGATATTAGCATTTATGCTTCAATAGTTGGTAATCGAGTATTTTGATTTAATTTTATTACCAACTGCGGCGTTTGACCCCATGTGCAATTGGACGATGTATATATATATAGGTGATATTAACTCAAGAGATAGGTTTTAAAAAAACAGTTATATATACATCGTGCATGCAAAGAAAAAACAAGATCCTGCACCGGCGCATACAGACTCGACCCCGCATTTCAGAATTTCATAACGCCCATTGCCAAGAGATTGATTTTTCGTAAACCTGCTGCTTGAAAGCATACAATAGTAGTTATATATCTCTTGGCGTTATATCTGAATATAAGGACCCTTTTATTTTTTACTTCTCCCCCCTGTTCTTTCTTTCTTTTCAACCTTTGGAGACACTATTGCAGCAATTTTATTTTCCTCAATTATCCACTTGTTATCTTGTTTATTTCGTTATTCAAGTTGTAGACAATCTCAAGAGCGCAGCATGTTTCTTATAATTTTCCTTTTTATAAATATTTTCACCCAATCCCTCTAGTAAAATAATGAGGGTGTCAGACTGGAAAGCGAATATATTATATGTCCTTTTATGTTTTTTTTTTTCAGTAGAATTTCGTTGCGTTTGGTGTGAACCCTTATGCTTGATGTATTACAATCGCAAAAAATTAAAATTTATGTATTCCACATTTTTTTTATCTTATCCTCCACGTCAATCCCTTTTTTTATCGTCGTTACTAATATTTGACGTTTGAGTTATTGTGTTTAGATGAAATTCTAGACTGTAATTGAGAAGGGGTCACCACACAGTACCTCCTACCCTCAATTATGCTGAATTTAATTAATTAATTTATTGTTTACAGTGTTTAGTGTATTTTTATATTTTTTATTTGCGTATTTTTACAATCCCTTGCTTATTTGCTGTACACAATCCGCCAGTATGAAGCTTCCAAGGAAACTCCAAAAACATGAACGGGATTAATTCAATAAAATCCCTTGGAGAAAAGAAAAAAAAATGAATAAATGGAAATCCGGAGTTCAATAAACCCCGGAAATTGAATTAATATTATAAAAATTAAAGCTGATTATTGTTGTTGGCAGTTCCTGAATATGGCTTCGGTGTTTATGCGAATATTCAATCTCATCTGTATGATGTTGCTGATTGGCCACTGGAGTGGCTGCCTACAATTTCTTGTACCAATGCTGCAAGGATTCCCGAGTAACTCGTGGGTTGCTATTAACGAATTGCAGGTACGCAGGTATTATCTTCAATATTTCAACATTTTTCACAAAATGAGGAAAAAATATAATTACATTCAAAAATGAGCAACGTTAAATTATGCATTCCATTCCATTTATCGCCCAGTTGAATTAAAGCCTTATTATTGAGAAATAGACTAGGGGAAGGTGGGCTAAAAGAGACACTACAATTGAACGGTTTGAGATAGAAATTTTCTAATGATTCCATTGAAAAGCTGAAGAAATTCTAGGCGAAAAGCAATGGCCGGAATTAATTTTTTTGATTTTTTTGTGATTTTGACTTTTTTGAGCATTTCAGGGGGGTGAAAACCTTCCTTTTTCCGAAAATTTTCAGTTTTTTGAGAATATCTCCGGTTCTATTTGTCGTAGCGTAAAAATTCCGACGAGAGGTGAAAGGTGAGATCATTTGCCATCGATTCATAGGGTTTTCAATTAAAAAATATCAAGTTTTAAGGTATTTATGGGCATTTTTGTGGAACAGTTTTGTGAAACAGTTTTTGGCCTATAATTATCGCAAAAATTAATATTTTTGAATTCAAAACCTCATAAATCGATAGGAAATGAGCTCACCTTTCATTTGAGACCAGCCCCGAATTGCTACGACCAATAGAACCAGAGATATTTGTAAAAAACTGAAAATTTTCGAAGAAGAGAAGGCTTTTTACCCGTCGAAAATGCCGAAAAATATCGAATTTTCGAAAAAATAGAAAAAAATACATCTGCCACCTGTTTTCCGGCTAAAATTTCCTCAGCTTTTCAATAGAATCATCGGAAAGAATCCATCTCTAACCGTTCCATTAGAGTGTCCATTTTGCCCCACTCTCCCCTATAGTAGCGCATTAAGCAAAGGCATTCGCGCGCGTAGGGCGCGAAGCAGCCTAGATTATTTGAAAATTCAGTGTTCTAAAGCTGTTTTGAAAAGAGATATCCCCGAAAAGTGAAATTTTTTAATCTTTCGATTTTCGGTTGAAAAAGTAGCATTTAAGGGAAATCTAAAGAATGGATTTGGACACATATTTTTCAATGGAAATTTCTCTAGCTCTTCAATAAAATTACTAGAATAATCCTATTTCAAATATTTCCACAGATTTTGACTGATTTTTATTGCTCAGAGCTGCAAGGAATTTCCAATATTTCCAATTTTGGCCCAAATGTCTATTTTTGCCTAGACAAATTCAATGAATCCATGAATGAAATACTGCCATGAATAAAAAAAATTTAATTTTGTCTTTTCCATGTAGGATTCATTTTGGCTAGAACAATACTCGTGGGCGCTCTTCAAGGCAATGTCACACATGCTGTGCATCGGTTATGGAAGGTTTCCACCGCAGTCGTTGACCGACATGTGGCTAACAATGCTCAGTATGATAAGTGGTGCTACGTGTTATGCTTTATTCCTTGGCCATGCTACGAATCTCATACAATCATTAGATTCATCCCGTAGACAATATCGTGAAAAAGTTAAACAAGTTGAAGAATATATGGCCTATAGAAAATTACCACGTGAAATGAGACAGAGGATAACTGAATACTTTGAGCACAGGTATCAAGGTAAATTTTTTGATGAGGAGCTCATACTTGGTGAATTATCGGAGAAGTTGAGAGAGGTAAGCGATTACATAAATACTGAAACACTGTTTGAATTCTTTGCAAAAGTTCCTTTTTTCCTCTTTCACATTTAATGCCATTATTTAACTTTTGACATTGTTGATTAACGTAACTTTCAATTCCCCCAGGATGTAATAAACTATAACTGTAGATCGCTCGTGGCATCTGTGCCCTTTTTCGCAAATGCAGACTCAAACTTTGTCTCGGACGTCGTTACAAAGTTGCGATACGAAGTCTTCCAACCAGGTATATATGTCATACAAATTAAATTTTTAATAGTAAAATTCAGAATACAGGAAGATTAAATAATAATTCTATGGAAAAAAAAATTGTTTGCAGGTGACATTATCATCAAAGAGGGTACAATAGGTTCAAAAATGTATTTCATCCAAGAGGGTATTGTCGATATAGTAATGGCTAATGGTGAAGTAGCCACGTCATTGTCTGACGGTTCATACTTTGGAGAAATTTGCCTGCTAACAAATGCAAGGCGAGTCGCATCAGTCAGGGCCGAGACATACTGCAATCTATTTAGCCTCTCGGTGGACCATTTTAACGCAGTACTCGACCAATATCCGCTTATGCGCAGGACCATGGAGAGCGTTGCCGCCGAGAGGTATAAGCTTTGGTTAGGTTTGTTCTATCGAGTTGGTGTGCTAATAGATGTCGATTCACCAAACCCTCCCTCCTACCATAAAATTTATTGTGAAATTTTTATTTTTTATTTTTCATAATTCATCACTCTTTATATTATCAAACTTTCTTACTTTCTCAAAATTAATCAATTCAATATGAAACAATTTCATATATCTAATCTCTGAGGGTTTAATCATTGTGTGTCGACTCTGCTTCGCTTGCGACTCGATCTATCTTTTAAGATATATAACATAGTTTTTAAATGAATAATCATTAGATTATCTCCTGATACATTATAATATTAAAAGATTGATGAGCCGCTCAATCGCTCTGCTCTTTTCTTTTTCTCTAATCAGCCGGGTTAATTACACCCTTTCTTCAATAGATACTAAAAAATATTACTTAATTTATTTTCATTTGTTCTCAAATTAAAGAATAATAAGGCTAAATGAATAGGGTGATTAAATACCAAGAGGGAGATGGGACAAACTAAACATGGGTATGATTTAATTAATAATTAAATATCATTTTTCAACATTATATAAGTGTAAATTATAATTTACATTATTTCTACTTCTTCTTATTCTTATTCTTCTTCTTTGTCAGAAAAATAATAATTAAAATTTCAATTTTCTATAATGCGCAAAGTACTTGCCTGTTTCACGCTGAGCGCAAAGCCTAGCTCACAGCAGCTGCCAGCAGTAGAGCAAATCTTATTAATATTAGTGGTTTAAATATTTTAAATATATAATATATATATTTCTCTTTATTATAAGTATTAAATGTCTTTACTATTTTCTACTATTAAGTAAGGCAATTTTTTTAAACATAAAAACTATATCACTCTGATTAATTATGATAATAATAAATTATCTACAGTCTCTCTTGGCCCGGTCGATTAACCGCTTTGAATGAATTTGAGGATCGTAAAATGTGAAAATTTACGATTACTTGAATTCATTCCCTTCTGATCATGCATACTTTATTGTGATTAAGGGTCTTTGGTTTTTATCGATCCACCGGTCCGTCATTATCAAGGAACGCTGGCAGGATAATAAAAATAATCATTTAATAAATTTTTATGAATCATTAATTCCTTTAAATGTTAATTTATTATAATATGTTGAAATGACGAATATCCTGCGAGAGTTCTCACGGTCAAAAGCGATAATAATCTTTGGTTGTATCTATTGCGACATTCCCTACGCTTAATACTCATCTCCTCACAGGTTGAACAAAATTGGTAAAAATCCAAATCTCGTGGCACACCGGGAGGAGGACCTTGGCAGTGAATCAAAGACGATAAATGCTGTAGTTAATGCGTTAGCAGAACAGGCTGCTCATGCCAGTGCCAGCGATGAATCGGTAATATAGCTTGAGTATTTAATTCAACAAAAAGGTGGAAAATTTCATTCTATTCAGTAAAATTAAATGATATAATTTACGTTTAAATTCGATTAAGTATCTCTGAAATATAGTCGCACTTGCAGGTACATAGTATGGAGTTACGAGCACTTCCAACATGTCTTCTACCAAGGCCAAAATCAGAAAATAATTTTGCTAGCCAGGAATTAACGAGGGAGGGACGCAGAATCTTCCATAAGAGCGATACCTTCCACAAGGATACGTATCAATGACGACACTCGTCCTATTAGCACGCGCAACGTTACTAAAGGAATATATAATAATGTGCGTCTAAATAGAATTCATCAGAGACTTGCCATATAGTGCAATATTTTTGCCCACTTTGGAGAATCACGTAAGCATCATAAAAACAAAAAAACATTATATGAAATTAGATATTTGTTATAAATCAACTAATTCTCTTTCAAGATGCAGGGAAAAAAGAAAAAAAAATATTTATTCTCAATTGAATAGAAAACGTGTGTTCCTCGGGGGCTCAATCAGTTGAATTTAATTTAAATGAAAAAAATTATTTCAAATAAATGAACTCTGATCAAATAAGACGTATAGGCAATGCGCGCGCACCAATAAATTACGCAATAAACAAATGAAATTGAAAAAAAAAGAAAAATTAAGTATAAACGTTCGAATGATCAATGAATGGACCCAAAGACTATGTTAAGTTGTTGAGAGCTCTTTGGGTCGTGGCATGATTAATAGTTGGAAGATGAAGTATATAAATATGCGGATATATAGGAGAAACAAAAAAAAACGCTATCTTTTTACGAGATTAACAAAGAAATAATAAAAAAAAAACGCGATGTACTATAAAAAGATATAAATACTATATATATAAATATAATTTAAAGAGATGAAATTATTATTGCGATGAATTGCTACCATTACCACATTATTAGGCAGTTGAAACAAATTACATTAAAGGAAGGAAAAATTAATGCAGGAGAAATAAGAGGAAAAAAAAATAAAACATTAGATTTATTGAATAGGAAAAATGCTAACAAGGACATCATGCAATAATTGCAGATTTTAATTATTATAATTTAGAAACTATAATTTTTTGTGAATGCAGGGTTGATAAGTGAATTTAAATGAATGCACCAATTCATTCATTTGTATCTTTATTCCCAGCTAAGAAAGAAATATCATATTGGGATAAATGAAAAAGATACTTTTTATTTTGCTTTAAGGATATGATTAATGCGCTATCACCTATTAATAAGTTTAATTGCTTATAATTTAATTTCATAGAGAGTGCCTAGAGAATTTGCAATGAAGAGAAATAATAATTAATTTACTTTCAAGTTTTTATTTTATAAGAGTAGCCTCAATTCTAGATAAAAGAGTCAATGAAATAAAGAATTTAAAAGAAAATAAAACTGATGAGATTACCGACCGATCTCCAATTCAAGCATAAGTACCTATGCATATTTGTAAATATAAATTAACACAGTGAAGAAGGGAGGGGGGGGGGGGGGAGAAGGAAGAAAGTCATTTTTGGAGTGACTAGGAATTCACAGGAATTAAATGAAAAATAAAAAAAATACATAAAACAATCGCGTTATTCACGCAAGCATTTAACTAAACAGACACAAGTGAAAGGTCTAGGGAAAAAAAAATTAATTGAATGAAGGAGTAAATAAATTAAACTATTTTTTTCTGAGATGAAAAAATGTAGCATTTATGCCCCTTGCGTTGCGCATCCCTCTACGAATTACCTCGTGACGTTTGCTTTTCCGTTAAAGAGTAAGATTTTAAAAACAAATTGTAAACAATATACAGACGACGTTTCATATTGAAGAAAAAAAAATAAATAAAAGAAACTGCTGTTGCCATTGCTATTTTCAATTATGAATGAAGAGTGGAAGAAATGAAAGATTAAGAGTTTTATTATCACTATTTAAATTCTGCATAAACTAGTTTAACTTGTTGAATGATTATTATAAAAGAATTTAATTGATGAAAAAAAAAAGAAAAAAAAACTAATTCATTGATGTAAGGATGTTATGTTGAGAATTTAGTAGATTAATAGTTGAAAATTTTATGTTCAATGTTCAAACTGGTTCCGTGATAATACAAAACAGTTGATAAATAATTTTTGTAAATGATGAGAAAGTCTTCAGGATAAAAAAAACCAAGTGGTTTATAGAAAAAAAAAATGAACAATATAATACAATGTCCGGAAACCGGAAATGCTAAATAGAAAACAAAAATGTTGAAAAATAAATTTACTGAATGAAAAGTTGAATAATAATTACTCGCCAGCTGAATTGAGAGTTTAACGAGAAAATTTTTAACAATAACAAACAGCCAAATTATTCTTTCTCCTTTCGCCATACTTGAGCATATCAGAAATTTCTACTCAACGTTTATGCGCGTTGTTCAATCAATAATTTAACAAAAAATTCAAAGAAAGAATTTATAATCCGAATTGTAATGAGAAAATAATTAATCCAAGACTACAATTGACTACTATTTCCGTTTCCGGTTTCATGGACCACATGTAGGGAATTATTATTACTAAATAAAACGAAACAAAGTAATAAATACATATATTATTAAAGAAAAAAAAAAAAAAAGAAAAACGAGAGTATTAGGATGCTTCATTTAGATTAATCTCATGGAAAAATGATAAGATAAAACAGTTTCTCGATACTTTTTACACGGTGATTAGGAGCCCAGAGAGATGAATTTTAATAAAAATTCCTCGAATGTCTGTTCAATAATGAGAAAAAATAATAATATAATAAGAATCCAACTGTGCAGAGACTCTGCCTTAATTTTTATTTTACTTTTAAATTACTTTGTGTGTATTTTCACATGTGCGATGAGAAAATATGGTGAAAAAAAAAGTCGAGAAATAATAATGATAGAAAAAAATCAAGCTTGGCTCGATCTCCCACGCTGACTTATTTCTAAAATTGTAAATCCCGCACGTGTCACCATACTGTCACTGTCTCATGTTTTCCATTTGAAATAAATGGGAGAGGACAAGTATCCTGGAATTGCATCAACTTAGCTTCCAATTTAATGAAAAAAAAATATCCAAAATGAAGAAAAATGTGAAATAGAATCATCGTAATTTTATAATGGAGGAACTGAGAAGAACAATCCACAATTCAATAACTTGCAATTATTCATCATGAAAATCAAGTAATTAATTTTGGTTCCTTTGAATATCCACATCGGGCGTATCACGACACCGTGTAAGAACTATTTTTATATACTCACCTGATAATTAAATAAATGAAAATAAAAAAAAACATAATTCGTACTAGTGAGCCTTGTATAAAACGGAAAGAGTTGAAAGGCATTTATACCTTCAATAAAAATGAAGGAATAATCATGGAAATATCACCCCAGCGTCAATTTTCTACGAAATATAATGTGCTGTATCGGACATTGATTGCACGTACTTTTCAGCTTTGCTAATTTTTCTTAATGCATCGTGAAAATTCGTTTTTAATTTGAAAAAAAAAAAACATTTACCGGTAATATTCTTATTTTAAATCTTTAATTTTGGAAAAAAAACTATTGAGCAAAAATAAATTTTTGGACAAGACGTGTTATAAAGTACAAAAAATTTTAAAAGTGTCCGCTTGTAATTTTTTTTCTTGTTTCCTCAGCTATGAATAATTCAAAATTGAACTTAAACACTCTAATTTTTCTGAGCGCTGCACATTATTTTCAAAATATTAACTACTCGCCATAACGAATGCCTTAGCGAATGTATAATGTTAAAATGGAAATATTAAGAAATAAGTGAGAACAAATGAACGTTAAATAATTAAAACGGAGGGATGTAGATTGGCAATTAGGAATGAAAAAAAAAAAGAATTATAGTAAATGAAATTAATCAATTAGATATCGGCGTTAATGGATACGTGAGGGCGATTATTATAATAATGTCTCTGAGGTGTGACATTATGAAGTGAGAATAACCATAGAAAAAAAAATATTACTATCAATTACGTAAATATAAAAAGAAACTATTTAAAAACTGTAAGGTTGTAATTATAATAATAGAAGAAGAAGCAAAAGAATTGAGAATAAATTCACGGTCGTTCAATTGACGCTAACAAAAAGTACTGCAATATTTTCGATCTCGCCCGTCCACTCATTAGGCACTGTAAATCATTCGACGATAAAATATTCATTCTCTCCTCCATTAAAACTAATTGGATATTCAAACGAATTAAAAAAAAGAAAACAATGATAACCAACATATTCAATAATTGATTTAAATTTTAATGGAAAAAAAAAAATATTTGAAACAACTTATTATAAAAAAAAAATAGGACGGGTTTGCCAATGTGTATAGTAATGTGAGGAAATAATCAGTCAATTTTTTAAATATTCATTCACATCAGTGAAAATTGATTGCATAGAAAAATAAAGATAGAATATATATTCTCCAGTGTGGAAGAAAATTGAATAAAGTTACCAAGGAGATCGATGCCATAAAATGAGATTGTTATCGGTGAAAAATAATAAATACTAATAGCTTATGAGATAGTGCGCCAAGTGGTGACGAAAGATGATCGTCGCATATCAGATATTAAAATTTAGCTGTTAACAATTCAAAAAGAGAGGGATGATATAAGAAAATCAATAAAATGGGAAAACACAAAAGTGGCGTAATAACATTATTGTGCACTACATAAAAATCTTAAAATGAAAAAAAAAAAGAAAATCGTAGAGGCTTAATCGACACATTAACAGTGTAACAAAAATAATTTGGATCATCAAGAATGGGCTGAATTAATTGAAAAAAAAAACAAAAGGGAAACTATAAATTTCAAGCAAATTGCGTATCAGAGGGGAAAAAGAAATTAAAATTAATAAGCAACAAGTAGTTGAAGGGACTCTAGCCTTACGATGAAGAATCGATCATTTTCTAACCGCTGTAATTTATATCTGAATAGTAAAAATATATAAATATATATAAATATATGTCTATATATTCATATATATATCTATATATATATATACATTTAAAAGAATGGAAAAAAAATATATCTGTGCGCACGTGTGTACGTAATGTGCTTTCAGTAATCGAAAAATTATTGTAGAAATACTTTTTCGATGCAGCATTAGTACGTAAATAATGCTGATACAATTTTCCATGTAATAAAATATCACCTGTTATACACTGGCGCATAGATAAATAATGTGTACATAAAAATAGGATTGACAAATAATAAATTGAAGCACACAAAAGTATGTTAATCCCTGCGGCCTCTCGCCATCTTCACACTTCAATCTGCGGGGACTATGTGCCTAGGGTTTCAAATGTGATTTGGCATATTAAATTCATGATACTAAGAAAAGATAAACGAAGAAAAAAAAAACCCAGGCACCAACTTATTATGTAATATCTTCAAGGGGGCATGTGATAGAATAAGCAAATCGCGCAAAACGGCTCTTTTAAAAAATAGGAAGAAAAAAAACATGAAAATAATACGAAAGAGAAAATAATAATAATTTTAGAAAATTGAAATGAAAATAGAACAAGTCGCTCCTGTCATGAGGAAACGGGTGGCAAATGAAAATCTCTGACACGAAGCCCATTTTTTCACTGATGAAACCAGACAATGCATTGTTTATATTATTCTCTTATACTCTACTTTTGTAGTTTCTGTATTATTATTTTTTTTTGTATACTTTATCATTTCTTCTTGTGACCCATAGACGTGTGGAGGTACATCAATCAGTGTTTTTCTAGCAGTTCCTCAGCTTTTGTTGCCCGCCTGTGCTTTGTACGAAGACAGATTTCCTATGTATTTTCTACGATTTATTTTTCTACGTGTAAAGCATCACACATACACACAAATGCTGAAGAACTGCCTGAATAACATCTGTTTTTATTTTTTACCAATTTCATACTCTTATTTCTGTAAATACATTCATTTGCCACTCGTCCATGTCGAATGTTTAATGTAGTGAATTAATAAATGAGTATAAATCACTTCTGTTTGAATGCAAACAATTGATCTTTTGAATAAACGCAGAGAAAAAAAAAAGACAAAAATTCTGTTTCTGGAGAAACTAATGTGAAAATAATTGCAACTTGCTTGAGCTTGAGCACACAAAATACAGATTTTAATAGCCAATTTTAACCCAAGAAAACAAATGAACAATTTGATAATATTATTAGAAGAACGAATAATTTTCTTTTCTAACGAAAAAAAATGAAAAAAAATGAGTGAGAGACATTTATATGTACGAATGATAAATCATTAATTAGGGCATATAATTAAGTCTATTTTCTTAGGTTTCTCCTCTTGTTTTCTGATGGTAATGGCCTAAACAATTGTCTCCTTGCAAAACAGAATTAGGAAACCATGTAAATAGTGAGAGAAATGTATTTTGATCTGTTCATTGATTTTTTTCAAGTTCAAAATATCTCCAGATATGAAAGGAATTATATATAAAAATGAAAAAAAAGAGAAAAAACAGAAATGTAATTTCTTTTTGTGGCTAATAAACACATGAGAAAACGAGTTGACGAGCCTCAGAGGGAAATGATTAAAAACAAAAAAAATAATGAAAAATGAAAAAAAAAAAAGGAAAAAAAAACTTGCCATACTAGTGTTATATGAAAGAAAAAAAAAACTTAGTGATATTTGCGATACTAGATAGACTGAGCCATTAAGTAACGATATCTAGAGTGTAAAGCGAAATAACGAGGGGTGTTCTTCAGCCTCGCACCCCACTGAATCGTTGAATGATCCAGCCTGCAATTATAAAAAATAATGGGTAAAAATAAGAAAATAAAAACAAATGTATAAAAAAAAGAAATGAAAAATCAACAGAAATGTCCATTATCGTTTTCTCTTTTGCATTCTGCGATACTGAACGATTCGGTTACCCAAAGACAGGTGAGAGTTTAAAAAAAATTATAAAAAATCAATAAAAACAGAACAAAGTGTTTCGTTGAAGATAAAGGCCGAGTATTAGAGTTATTATTGTCATCATCAGCATTGATAAAATGAAAAATTAAAAATAAAAACCCTGTCACCGTTACTCATCTACCTCTTTTTAACGTCATTAAAAAAAAAAACAAATCGATGAGTTGTATTCTTGCCTAAAGTGGTGTTTAAGAAAAATAAAAACAAAAAAAAAAAAGATATGACATGTCATCATTATAACATACACGGCATATTTGAGGATTGTTGATAGTTAATTAATTATTGGTACTATTTTTTAAAATAAAAACAACAAGATATATTTATTTTTATTCATTTTTCAAGAAAAAAAAAGGGGGAAGAAAATGAAAAGAAGGCAACTAAGTGAAAAATAATTGTTGCATTTAATAAACAATATATTTTAATTAAATTGTTAATGCTTAAACTGTTCTGACCGAGTTGCACTAGTGTTTCAGGGAAACTCGAGCAGAAAATCACAAATTGAAAAATATGAAATTGTCACTTTAATTGTTGCGAAGAAGAAAGTAATGAAAAAATAGAAGTAACGGGAAGACAAGAGGATAAAGAGAATACTTGAGTGCTTAAAAAGTATATGACAATGTGCCGGTCATAATGATGATATTTTTTATCAAAAAAAAAAAATTAAAAAAAATAAGAAAAGTGCTCAGCGAGTTCCATTAACTCACACACTCACTCAAACTCACTCTACTCACTCGCAACATCTATTATAAAATATGTGCTTTATATAGTTTAACAAAATAAATAATTTGAAAAATAATTCGTTACATTTTTCAACAGCCTCATGAATTTTCATTAGAATGAAGAAGAGAGCGCGTAATAAGAAAAAGAAAAAAGAAGAAATACATGGGAATATTATTATCCTTCTCGCTTATTTTTCATTTGTTTCAACAACACTAATCTCGAAAATCGTTTTCTTTCATTCTATGAAATAATTGAATTTCTAGAGGCTATCCTGGAATGAGACAATCCGTGAGAATACTGGCATTAAGAATTTCACGTGGACTGAGAGCATCTAATCTTAGTTCGATTTCTCGCTCAAGTGCTTTTGCTGCTTCAATGAGTTTATTATGTCTCTCAATTTCTGTCACCTCGGGAATCTCTTCTCTCAGCATGTGCACTAAAATGTTGAGCTGTGATGTTGACCTTAAATCATAATGCATCATAAATAAACATAAACATGGAGAATTAAAATTAATTAATTAAAAACTGATTGATCTTACTTGGCGAAAAAGCTTAGTTGAATGTCATCATCACCCAGTAGTATTTCAATCATACAGTGCCTCAGTGTTTCTGTATTTTTCGACACATGTACATCGGGAAATATTTCATTAAAGCCATTATCAGTGAGGAAATCGAGTATTTTGGCAGCAAGATTATCACCAACTGGAATTTTCACAATTCTATCAACAGACACTGCTTTAATTGCTAGAATACTTTTTTCACGGTTGGATGAGTGTCTCGGTGTCATTGACTTGTCAATAGCTTCAGCTGCGGTTAATTTGAAGGAATCAATTGGTGCCTGAAGATTACATTCCTCAATAATATAAGTAACAACACCATAACCCTCGACAATATCAGAATCCTCGAAATTTGGTACATCCAGCACTACAGTTGCTACTATTTTTCCATAATCTGGATTAATCTGTTCAATTCTATTCCACAATGCTGACTCACTCGTCTCCCAGAAGCATGTAACTCCCACCAGATCATCTTGATCTTTTATCGTCACATACAGGAAGGGGTCTTCTAAAACTCTGTTGAAAAAAAAAATAGAAATAATCATATATAGAATCCCATCCCTTTATCTTATCTTATTTTTAGACTGAGGGATCAATGCGGATGGACGTGTCTTGCAGTAGAGATAGAGTGTGGGCGTAGTTGACAATGGCAATCGGTCGTTTTTCGTCTCTCTGGGCTTCTACAGTATAGCAGCAAACGATAAATGTCCCAACCAGTTGTCGGAAAACGGAAATGCCGAAAAAAAAGGAACAAAAGAAAAATGAATACGTTGAAAAAGGGCCAGGAAGTTCATGGGGATTGTATACAGTAGTGGACTACTTTCACCGTTACAAAAGTCTGATTATTTGAAGGAAATTAAAAAGCTTGAATACCAATTTCAAACGTTCAATTAAAGGCAAATTGAAATTCATATTTTTCTCATTCTCTTTTAGTAGTATATAGTAATAATCGTTATTTTGCTCTTGCAAAATAATTACGGTGATTAAACACACTGAGCAATTTTATCAAACGGAAACAGCAGTGGAATAATTGATAATCAATCATATTATTTCTATTATTGATAATTTAGCATGAAATCTCATCAATCAAAAGGAAAATGAATTGAATGGCTTCATCGACAGAATTCATATATAGCAATATGTTGCGTCACGAAAGGAGGCGCAATATTAGTAAACTGTTATTAATGCCACATTTCATGTTCCAGGAAATGTTCTGAATGTTGTTACGAAAATGCAACCAGAGACATTTAATACGTTTGTTTTACAGCCAACACACTGTGTTCCCCAAAGACTTGATATGTCTTAATGTCCAGTGTATAAAGCCCACCCTGGGTGTATCTATGTTTAGGCACTTTATACCTTTCATCATCTCTTATGTAGACTAATTTATTATACCTGAGACAATGCAGTATCAAGTTAACCAATAAGTCTTAATATTATCAGGCATAAAGCCTGATTAATATCCCAGGAAAATCTTCTGGCATGATACAATGTTTTGGCAAGTATATTTCTATTGATAGATTGAATTCGAATTTTCATATCACATAATGAAAATTTCCATGCGAGTTCATTAAATCATGAGATAATCGAGTGTCTATTGGTAATTTCCAAATTTTCATCGCTTCATTGATTATTTCAAAAATTCAAAACGCTTGAATAATTTCTTGATTCTGCATTATTCGAATATTTGGAATTTCGCAATGCACAGAGTTTGCATTCCTGCCTCAGCTGTAATAGGAGAACACATATGTTCGTATTTCCAGAGAGAATGCAATCAAGTCACTGGGAAAACATATATATTGAAGAGAATAAAGGCTAAAATAATTAATTTAAAAACAAATTCACGTGAATTTTCATGTATTTTGTAGCTTGAAATTACATGCCAAATAGCTATTAAATTTCGGAAACAAAAAGCAAATGATAGAACGTGAATTTCAGGTCAAATATCGATTTGGCCACAGCCGCAGATGTGGTATTCTAATCAATTTAAAGTTGGGGAAAAACGAGCGCTAGAAAAAGCCAAAAAAAAAAATTAATGAATCTATTCTTTCTTTAATATGTTTTTGTCAGAAATGGCCTTGATCCTTTGCAGTTACCAGTAATACGTATCAACATCTTTCTCTCTTTTGCTCTTTCGCGAATCACTGGAGCGCTGCACATGCGCATAATTCTCTATCCAGCGATAGATCGACCCGCGAAACGTACCCACCAATCCCAGCAACACCCGCAGTCTATAAAGTATTGACACTCCTAACTTTTGTCATAATTTTTTGCAGTTTTTTTTTGTAGACAGTGATTAATTATCATAGTCAATGAATAATTAATGATTTATCCTCGGCCAGCGGTTTTTTCTAATGTATAGAGCAGCAATTTTAATATTCCATAGTCTTCAGTGAAAATGACATCTTCATAATCACTGAGCAATGATTCGGAAAATCAATTATAATTGCAGTTTAATAAGATAAAAAAAAAATATCCTCCACGCTCAAATTTGAGATCAAAACAAATTAATGTTACGAAAGATAAGTCAATACTTTTCACGTCAACAGAATTTATCCAAAGAGTGTATATATTCTATCTGTGTAAATTCAAACGTGTATTGGTGGTATGCGCCAAAGTGTTTCGTTTTCACGTTCAACAATACGAAGCGACAGCGGCGTCGGGGCGCCCGGCGTCGTCGTCGTCGTCATTACTAGCAAGTTTTCTTCTTCTCAGTGTATGAGAGAATGCCGTCGTGTACGGTTTGCACATTTCGGAGCTACATGTTTCAATAATAAAACGAGTCACACGTGTGTTTATTACTCCAAGACTCATCATTTGCAAAACTAGTCTATTTCCACTTTTTTTTTTTACTTGAAAATCTTTCTTTCCCTCGAGTTCTTGATTAATTTATCCTTTGATTTACGGGTGGAGCTTGAGAAAAACGCCGTATTATCGGCGTAAATGATACTGTGATCAACGAGCAGGTGTATGTCCGGTGAAGGTGAGTTACATAGTTAATTGATACTCTAAATTACTCTCTATTGTCTCATGGGAAAATTCATTAGCATAATTATCGGGTTTTCTTGTAGAGAAAATACAAAATTCTATACTTTACTGGGTATTAACCTGTCATGTAAATTTTTTATTTTCACCCCCGTTAGCCACATGCTGCATGAATAAATGAAGCTAGTGGAGCATTGCCTCACCTATAGAATATAGCATCGAGTATCGGCTTTATTCATCTTTTTCCATGAAAAAGAGAGAAAAATAATCATAGAGATGAATTTATTTGCCGCTTATCTCTCGATTTTTGTCGGTTTTATTCTTATTTATCCGTTTTTTTTAACCAATCTGTTAGCACGACAAGCGGATAGGGGAAATCGGACGAATTGCCCATGCAATAAGCCTCAATTATGAAAAATCACGATTATTATTTCTTCGGAATTTATTTAAATCCGCTTTATTCAATTCTTTACTCTATTGTATTCTTTGGTATTCTGTTGCAATTTTAATTATCCAATTTCATGGATTGTTGCACATTGTTCTTCTCGGGCCGATAAACGGAATCGTTAAAAGAAATCCGTTAGATATTAAATGCTCGTTCACCTTGAAATCGGTCTTGATGAAAAATTAACTATTACACTTTCTCACGCACTAGAACAATTATTTTCTCCAATTGCGGATAATTTATAGCAAAAGAAACGATAAACAGACAATGACAATGAAAGAGAGAAGAATTTTCTCACGTACAATACAAGATTATATTTTATTATTTAAAATCCACTTGTGTGTCACTATTTCATTGTCTCAATTGCTTTTTATGGTCATTTTTTTTCTTTTATTATAAATCCTGGATTGAATTCTCACGTGAGGAATGAAGAACGTGTATATAGAAAACGTGTAGGGTGGGTAAAGTGTATGAGACAGTAGAATGATATTCATCGTGTGGAATTAATTAACTCGGTTACTATGGGTACACACAAGTGAGGTGTATACCCGTGTTACTGGACAAGTACAGTATTCTATATGCAAGAGGAATCATACCAAGTTACGCAATTGTCAATTATCCATTAGATCACCATTTTTCCCTAGAATTACCATTATTGTTATATATCATAGTACAGTAGTATTACTTGATTCTATTCAATTTTGCATATTTTTCGAAGTTATGAAATCAGAATAATGGATAATCAAATGAGAAAACAAGATAATGACGGGCAAAATTCTAGCCTCAATTTTTACCTCTTTTTTTCTTTTCAATGAGTTATTTTGTCGTGAAAATAGTATGAAAGAATAATTCGATAATTGCATGTCTCAGGGAGTTAGTAGAAAAAAAGGAGTATTTAACAAGAGAATCAAGGTCACGAGCTTGCACGAACTATCGCATAGATTAGGAGCGCAGAAAAAAAAACCGGTTAATTTCATGGCATTGACTAGGTGAACATTATTCGTCTCATTAGTGGGGCAATTCGCATGCGCATTAATTGTTTTTTTTTCTCTTCTCCTCAAATTGTAGTATTTTTTGTTATACATTGTGTTATTGCATTTTCAACAGTGCGATATGAATACAGACGAAAAAGCAGTCACCGAGAGAAGATGACACCACGCCGTCATGTTATCGCGGTTTTACGCAGGACATTGCTCGCGATGGCGGTACTTGCTGTTCTTATCCTGGCACTATCTACCCAAGACAGCAGTAGTAATACAGTCCAATCAACGGCGGAAGTAAGTTTGATTATTATTTCATAAATTATCGAGTTCTTTGATTAGGGGAAAGTGGAGAAACTTTACACTACCAACTGAACCATCCGAGATGGAAATTTTTTAATGATTCCACTGGAATGCTGAAGGAATTTTACGCGGAAAATATGTGTGAAATTTTTTTTTCCAATTTTTGGAAAATTTCACTTTTTTAGCCAAGTTTTGAAGAGGTTTTCCTTTTGAAAATCGAAAAAATTCACTTTTTCGGCGATATCTCCGGTTCTATTGGTCACAGCGACTTGGAGTTGATCTCAAATGAAAGGTGGGCTCATTTCCCATCGATTTATGTGCTTCAAAGTTTTTTTAAATCAATTTTTCAAATTCTTGTAGGCCATTTTCTGAAAATTCAGTTCTTACCCTATAAGTACTTGAAAAATTGATAATTTCTTCTTTTTAACTACATAAATCGATGGGAAATGAACTCACCTTTCATTCAAGATCAACACCAGGTCGCTACGACTAATAGAAATGGAAATATTCTCGGAAACTTGAAATTTTTCAAAAACAGAAGGGTTTCACCTTCAAATTTTGACCAAAAAAATTGAATTTTTGAAAAATACAAAAAAATAACTTCCGACATATGATTTCCATGTGAAATTTCCTCAGCTTTCCAATGGATTCATCAGAAAGAATCTATCTCCAATATTTCCATCCATTTCGAGTAAATTTCATAGTATAAAATACCAAAATTAACCCGTGTCCTTTGGTCCCTTATGTCCATTCTGCCCCACCTTCCCCCATATTTTTTTGTGAATAATCATTTTAAAATGGTTCTTAAAAAGTTATTTTCCAACTACCAAAGTATTCTTCCCAGAAAATTCAAGTTTTTCGCTGTCTGAAATTTATAGCACTTGTCATAATGAAAGTTTAACACTTCAAGAGAGACAATTCTTGGAGCAATAAAAACGTGAAAATTTACATGAATTCATGGAATACTAGGAATTTCTTTTCCTCTTCACAAATATTTTTCCACGAATCTTCATGTATTTTTCACCGCATGAGATCCAAGAAGATATCAACAAATTCAGCTCATTTTTTCTCAAAAATTCCAAGTCTGATTCGATCATAAATTCTTCAATAGCCTATTGTTGCGAGTTCTTTATTCAAGAAATGCTGTCATTAACCCACCCCGTGCGTACTCTCCGCCTTCTCATATCCTTCTCTCACCAAAAAAAAAAAAAACTTGAATTTGTCGGGTAAAAGCCCAGTGATACAGTAGAAAAGAGAGAAAACAACTTTGGTGAAACTTTTTTACACAAGAGTATGAGAGAAAAAAAAAAAGAGTGTGTAGTGATTTTCACGAGCACTCATCCACTTTACTGTATTTACGTGAGGCTCACACGGCTGAAGAAAGAGAGAATGAGAGAATATCGAAAAGTTTTTTTTTTCTTCTATAGAATTCGATTGGATCGTAAACTCATCGTAAAAAACGGAAGTAAGGGCGAAAAACCTATATATATCTATAACATGACAAATCCTACATCAACGAGTCTGTGGGGATTTTTTATGTGCACAGTAAAGAGAAGTACCGACGAAATTGATTTGCCAACAGAGAAAAAAAAAAGAAGCCCCAGAATTTTTCATTTCACGTGAAATGAGAAAATTGATAGAAAGATAATATTTATCCAGAATCCTATTTCCACTGGGAGTTATAAATGAAAAAAAAAAATGAGAGAATAACTCGTTAATCAAGTGCATATTCAAATAAATTACTCAAATTTTTTCTCATTAATTAACTATTCTGAATGCTCCGGAAGTGTCATATGGAGGCTATCGGATTGCCGAGGCTGACGAAAATAGCATCTGACTACTTGTAGACATCACAACCAGTTCCAATGTACTCCAGATTAATTAATCACTTTCACAAGTTCTCCACAAAGTTTCCGCCTGTCCAATAAGTGTGCAAAAATTTTCAATTCCTCAGGGATCTTGTGCTCTCAATGAGGGCTTTTTTTTCCTCGAATAAAATGCGGGGGCAAGTTTCCCCTAGGCACATTCTATTATTTCTTGTATCGAACTTGGCTTGATTTTCTTCCCACAACGTGTGAGGGGAGAAAAATGAACTCAAGCAGATATATTTGTCAGTGTCTCTCTTTTTTCCGCCTTTCTTTTATTCTGCCTTTTTTTTCTCTTAAATTCCCCCGTTGGTTTGCGGCTCAGAGGAGGGCTAAAGAAGACCAAAATAGAACTGACTAGGTATGCCAAAAAGTGACGGGTCTGTAGCCTCTAAACGACCGTTTAAAATCCAATTTCTAAATACAAAAAAAAAAGGAGCGTGCAAAAAAAATTGGATAGTGAGGGAGAATCAATTTAACCGAGAGTCGACGAGGCGTTTGTGTGAGTGTGAAACGCTCGAGAAACTCCAGAGCCTTTTCCTCCCGCGTCAAAGCGTCGACATACACAGTCGAAAGTGAGATAGTGCATAGTAAACGTCGACACGGAAAAACCTTGCTCTTTCTCTTTTATTATCCCTCTTTCTCAAACACACCAACCCTGTAAAACTGGCAAACTTCCAGACGCATTGCGGCAGGTGGGTCACCCACTCCAACGCAATGAGCCCCAAACCATCATAATTATTTTAAAAACACTATCTACTTGTACAGTATTAAAAATCATTATTCAAGAATAATTTCATTAAAGTTCTGCATCAACATCTGGCAGAGACGTTGAAAAGAAACAACTTTCATTTGAATGGAAATTTAGTATTATTATGAGTAGAGAAAATTCTATTAAACTCGAACTTTTCTTTATCCGAAAATCTTGAAGGAAATAATTATGCGAGTCACGCAAATTTTTTTTTAGAATTTTTTCCTAATTCTTTTTCATGCAATTGTTATTGTATATAGACACGGGTCTCTCCACACCCACTGCACATCAAAAGACATCACGAAAGGTTCGCTTTTTCTGCACGCGGATAGAGGAGAGGCAGAAGCATGAGTTGGAAGTGGGTCGATCGATCCTTGGTTAAAATCCTGTGGATCGACTTTTTGTTACACAGCAAACGAAAGAAAAAGGAAGAAGGAGAAAAAAACGACTCGACGCACCGATGTCTCTTAGTGACTCTCATAAATCCTAGAGTTATATGTTTGCAAAAAAAATGGGAGAAAGAGAACAGATATAAAAAAATTGTCATCTAACAATGACATAAATGGAGAAAGCTGATTGACCGATAATCGTTGTATTTTTTTTTCCAATAACAGAGATGGCAATTTTGATAAAACAAGTATCAACGACTGTCTATCCATTCTGGCCAATGTAATTGACTTCTGTAGCTTGTCTTGTCATTTTCTGGGTCTCTATCAAATTCACATCACTCGTGAATCTTTCCTCTAAAAAAAGCAATTCCACAAAACTGCAAAGAATAAATCCAATCTAAAAAATTGAAAGAAAACGTAGAAAGTATCATGGAGTTCAACGTTCAAATAATAAACTATGAAATCACATTTAAAAAAATGGGATAAGATGAGGATTCTGATCGAATGACTTGAGATGGAATTTTTTCAATGATTCTATTTCAAAGAACATCGAAGGAAATTTCCGGTAGGAAATATGAGCCAAAATTCTTTTTCAAGTATCTTTCATATTTGCACACTTTTTATAATTTTTCTCTCGCGTTATATCGATCGAAATGATTTGGGATTGTTCTTGAATGAAAAGTGAGCTCATTTGCCATCGATTTAAATCGTTCTAAAGTTTTTTTGATCGATTTCAAAAGAAATGACCTCAGCTTTTCAATGGAATCATCAAAAAAAAATCCCATCTAAAATATTCCCTTCCTCTATAATGATTGACTCGGATTACTCGAAAACTTGCACCCGACAAGGAAATTCATTTGTCAATGAAACCGTCGACATGCAGATTGACATTGTAACCTCGACATAATTGAATTGAAAAAAAAAAAAGAATTCAAAAATTGCAAGATTAATAACTAGTAATTTGTTTATTTTTATTTTTCGATGAGTGACATTTGAAAAATGACAAACATAAAATATCAGATTACATGAAACAACATGAAAGTGCTTGGCCTGTTCATGACATATTTGTATATGAGATGGGCAAAGAGAGGGGGTATATAGTATGGCCCACATTCGTTGTGGCTAGAGGGGGTGCTCCGGAAAATCAATAAACGGAAGGCACCACTTCTGCATTTAAATTCTTTACCTCTGCTTCACATTGTGTATGTAATTCTGCCATTTGTAATAGATTACATGTTAGCCCCACTATTATCAGATCTACTGAGAGGCTTCAATAAAGATAGAGGATAATGCATGGCAATCATAATAAACCACCTCACATGCTGAAAGATCTTTTTGTAGATATGAATTTAATAAGCAATGGGTGAAAAAAGAAATTGTTCAATAAAATAAGATTATTTGATCCATAATCGAGATGATTGGTCGATTTAATTTCAAATTGGGTTGATTTATCCACTGGATTAGTAATTAAATAAATTAATAGCTCCCATAAGGCACGTATTTTCTATAATGATTGTAATGATCGTTTGAGCAGAAAGAGGAATATTATCAATGAGATAAGCTCAACAGTTACATCGATTCTCTATCATTTCACATTTTCGTGACCTCACAATTTCATTCGATTAAATCATTTCCATTTACACAAGTAACTGAAAAAAATAATTGTTGACAATATACAGCGGAATAGATAGTGGCCATACTTGTGGGTTGAGGATGACCTCGTATCTATATGTACAATGTTCTACAATGCGCGTATAAGACTATCCACGTGTAGCCGTCAAGTTCACTTTGCAAATCAAATTTGATTCAAACTGCTTATCTGTAGCGTAGAGAATATGTATGTACATTCCACTGCGTAAAAGTTGTTTTATTGATTATAAAAACAGATGTTCTATGAAATTTTCTCAATATGCCACTTGATTAAGCAGCTTTGATTGTGTGATATTCATATCTGAAGATTCAAATTTTGAAAGTATTATTTTTAGAAAAGATAGATTGTGGAATCCTCAAGTTTCCCTCTTTTATTCAGAATAGTATACTCGCGGTTTTGCTTGGGCGCTAGGTGAGAGGGCTCTCTAACTCTTAAAAGTGGCCACTTGAATTTTACTCCTCTCCTTCTCTCATCTTCTGGTACAGAGACTCGAGAAAAAAAGGACAGAAAGGTTTTAGAATGAAAAAAATCTTTGAGGCTTCCTCATGTTTTTTCCTCCCCCCTCAAGTTTTCTTGTCTTGAAGTTGAGATAAACACTCAGAATGTGAACTTGCTTATCTCAGCAAAACAGTAGAATAACAAAAATGATTGCATTAATAATTGAACAATCTGATGACGATGACGTCAGAGGAGCCAAGAGAACGGCTATAATTACATTGAAAGTTATATTAGATTGTGTTTAAAGTTGAAATGCGGAAATTGAAGGATCCATACGCTAAAGTTTCTCAAGTTCCTTGGAAACTCTAGTATTAAACAGTACACAGAGAAACTCTTGAAGAGAGAGAGAGAAAGAGGCTTAACTTGAAATCACGTGGATTGAAAATGTAGACTCATGTGGATCGAGTATGCGTCAATGTTAAATGTGTGTGTGTGTGCTGAAACACCGAGTTACCGAGTGTGGTCATGGCTTTGCACGTAGCCGATTGCTACTATCAGATCTACTTGGGTCTAATTGCAGAAATTGGGAAATTGCATAGACCTTGGTGTATCTATGATAATGAAACACTCAAACGCTCCACTTGACTCGAATCATGCGGAATAATCAATTTAAAGATGTCTACACTTCCCACAATTGTTGAATGTTCATTGAAATTTGTGGATAATTGTATTTTTTTCTTCTCAACAGAAAGAAACAGCACAATCTGCTGAAGAAAAGCTATTTGAGCTGAACAGTGTAGCAGAGACTGAAGCAAGATTGTCAGAGAGAAGAAGATTATTAACGGAAAAATGCACGGAAGCTGGGCTTGATCGTCCCGGAAATGATTCACTGCACAAACCAAATGCTTGGGAATTTTTTGTCAATAGAGACTATCATCTCATTTGGTGTAATGTATTCAAAGCAGCCTCCACATCTTGGATATACAACTTCAATAGACTAGCAGGGTGAGTCTAATTGAGGAGAGTAAATTCCCCTTTTTGTTCTTTTTTTTTTTCTTCGTTCTTTCTTTGCTATCTTTGTACTTTCTTTGTGTGTTTGTCTTTTGTGAGAATACTTGAACAGAAAGAGAATGTCAAGATTTAAGGATGTTGATTCTGCAGGTACAGTCCACAATTTTTAAAAGCCTCAAAGGCAGTACCAGTATCACTAGCAAGACAGAGATATCCCAGGCCAACTGCCGAAGAGTTGGCAAGATATCTCAATGACTCTGTTAGTTTTCTCATTGTGAGACATCCTTTTGAACGACTACTCAGTGCCTATCGTGACAAACTTGAGCAGAGCCTTCCCAACACACTTCACAGTAAGCTGGGAGTAAGGATAATTAACCAGTACAGACCAAAAGTAAGTTGCTTCCTTTTTCCTTTTCTCTGTCTCTTTCAGACTCGCTCATTTATTAATTTGAGCTACGAGGCCACTTGAATTAGAACCGTCATTGACCCGTCTTTTTTCGCCCTGTAAATTTCATATTTCTCGTCTACTTGCTCTTTCAGGATCCAAAAAATAGAATGAGGCAGGGACCCAGGTATCCGCTCTTTGAGGAATTTGTTAGATGGTTGCTCTGCGAATGGCGTGCTGGTAATGAATTAGATATGCATTGGACACCGGTACTCCAATTTTGTACGCCATGTCAAGTGCGATTTGACGTAATTGCCAAGTTTGAAACACTCCAGGTACAGTGGGAAAACTTGCTTCTTTCATGTCGATCAAGATAGGATCAACATTTATTATATGTAATTTTTTTGCCTTTTTTGCTAAACAGGAAGATCAAAATTACCTCATAAAACATGTCCATCTCGAGCACATGATTAAACCCGAGTGGAAAAATCCAGCCCGAGGTGCACAAACTCGAGACGTTATGAAGAATTACTTTATGCAACTATCAAAAAGTCAAATAACTGATTTATATGACATGTTCAAGTGAGTATAAATAATAAAATTTTCCCTTGAACTCTTATGGAGCTTTTGTTAATTCGTTATTATTAATTATGCCCTCAATTTTCTCGCTCTTAGGTATGACTTTGAACTCTTCGATTACGCGCCAGATGAATATCTGGCAATTGGAAAAGAGGAGTATACTCCATTTGAATGTAGAAACGGTAGATTGACGCCAGCTTGAATTGTTCAAGCACGTATGTAATGGACAACGAAAAAAATAAAAAAAGAAAAGAAATTAAAATTAATTAATCCATTAATTCGAGTTTTCCAAAAGTTGAGCTTCTTTTGCCACATTTCAATGACTTGCATGAGTCAATAACTATTGCAATCATGCATTGATTTAATTGAAAAGAGTGAGTGAGTGGGTAGTGGCGTACATGTGGACTTTTTTTTTAACTAGTTAAAATTAACAAAAGGAAGATGAAATGAATGGAGCAATGCCAAGGACAAGCGATGACGTGTAAATGACATCAAACGCTCCATACATGCACAAATAGCATCTAATTATAATTTAAAATATTAGATCATTCATTAACTCTTAAATAATGTGTCATTGTATTCTAATGGCATTAATTTTCTAATTGAATTATTCTCAAGATATTTCATGCAATCATACAGTCAGTAGGCTCAATATTATTTTCTTTCATTTCTCTGTTAATGTAATTTGCATTTATTCTTTTCATATGCAATTTTTTTCCATTTTATAATTGTAATATTTACATGAATCTGCCTAGTTTAAATTCACATTGCTAAAAAATTCTACTCATCAAGAATAAACAAAAAATGTACACGGATATATATTGCAATAGTGCCTCAGGATCCATTAACGTATTACGTAATTTACTAAAGAAAAAAAAAATGAAAAAAAAAACGTGGCCTAATTTAATTACGAGAATGACAATTCAACGTATTTGAATGCCGTACACAACAGTGAATATTTAAGCCCAATTAATTGTGATTTATTTAAGGCAAAATTAGTGATTCGATTGTTAATCAATTGTGGAAATGACCAAAGTAAAATTGGAAAATCATACAACATTTAGATGTTAACTAGATATTGAATTAGGAGTTAATTAATACGTTGATAAATAAAAAGAAAATTGTTATTGGGTTGTAAATATGTAAATGTAAGGGATTATTTGAAAAATATATGTTTTACATTAGAAAAGTAATTTAAAACCCTTATGTTTAAACCTTCGTTATCATTTGATACCAATTGTTCTATTCATGAATGAAAAGTAGATACTCGAATTAATTGAATTATCGTGCTCAATTTATTCGATTGTACACTGCAAACATTATTAGAATTCATTTTTACTGAAATTACAATGTTTCTTTCATAAACACATGCAATTACCTTCTTGTATTACAAACTCAGATAACAAGCGGTCGTATCGCAATTTACTATTGTGCATTGGGTCGGTTATCCTTTTCTGCTATCATTCCTCTACATGCACAAAAGGATAGCTACCTCGGACAGTACTACTACATTCTTCGTATTTTCTACTAAAAGAAAGAAGCAATAAGCTAACATTCTATTTAGTATGGATCCAGAGAACGCTTTACTATTGCGAAAAAAACCACTGAATCGTTATTCTTTTTCCAACTTGCGAAAAACTTTGATCACATTCATTGCTATTTCGATAATTGCTGGATCAGTTTACTACTGCCTGTCATGTGGAGCTTCGGAAATGATGCAGGTAAGACAAGTATTATCGATATTATTGAGAGGGCAATTAGGGGAAGGTGGGGTAAAATGGACAGTCCAATTTAACGGTTCGAGATTGGAATTTTCTAATGGTTCCATTGAAAGGCTGAGGGCATTTTCAGGCGAAAAACATGTGGCGAAATTTTTTTTTTCAATTTTTGGAAAAATTTACTGTTTTGGCCAAGTTTTGAAAGGGTTTGCCTCTTGAAAATCGAAAAATTTTACTTTTTCGGCGATATCTCCGGTTCTGTTGGTCGTAGCGACCTTGGCTCGATTTTAAATGAAAGGTGAGCTCATTTCTCATCGATTTATGTGGTTCAAATTTTTAAAAAATCAATTTTTCAAATATTCATGGGTCATTTTTTGAAAATCAGTTTTTGCCGTATAAGTACTTGAAAAAATTGATATTTTCATTTTCAAACCCCATAAATCGATGGGAAATAAGCTCACTTTTCAATTAAAATCAAGCCCAAGTCGCTACGACCAATAGAACCCGAGATATTTTGAAAAAAATGAAATTCTTCAAAAAGCAGAAGGATTTTACCTTCAAATCTTGCGCAAAAATGGAATTTTTAAAAAATTCTAAAAAATAATTTCTGACATATGATTTTTATGGGAGATTTCCTCATCTTTCCAATGGAATCATCAGAAAGAACCTATCTCCAATATTTCCATCCATTTCGAGTAATTTTCATAGTATAAATACCAAAAATCAACCCGTGTCCATTTGACCCCAGCTTCCCATATAAAAAGTATTAAACGTATTGAAAGGCATTACAATCAACATCTGAACGGAGTGAAGAAAGTGATGAACATAATGGCAGAAGAGAACCATTTTATTCAATCGACTGGGGAACAGAAGATGAAATTGCCATGGACAATAAATTTTATACGAGAAAATATCACTTGCACCAAAAATGTCGAGAGTTGAATGTCCAGCGAGAATCAAATTTTCGAAAATTCATTATTAATCGTGAAAATAATTTAATTCACTGTAATGTCTTTGGAGCAGTCTCTTCAACATGGCTGTACTATTTTAATTCATTGCTTGAGTAAGTCATGAAAGGTGAGTAAATTTGTCTTGTTGTACTTCTTCACTATTGAATTATGATTTCATGTAGATATAGTGAGGACTACTTGAACGCACGTAGAACTAGTGAAGAGCTTTTATCATTGGCAAGAAAACGAAATTCGACACTATCATCTGCAGATTTTGAATTGATATCAAAATATTATCTCAGTTTTATTGTAGTTCGTCATCCATACGATCGTCTAGTCAATATCTATTTAGAGCAATTTATCCTCAATAGTCGTGGTGAATGGTTTAAAAAAACTGGACAACAGATTATTCTGACCACTAGAGCAGAAGTATGTATCATTTTTTTATGTTTCTAATGACAAACAATAAAATTTACTGTCAAATTTTCATGGAATAGAACGAGGTGGAGAAAGATAGATTTGGAAAAATCAGAAAATTTGAATATCCTCCAACATTTGAGGAATTTGTGAGGTTTATTCTCTGCCAATGGAAAGATAATAGAACTATTGATGAGCATTGGATACCAGCTGCAACATTTTGCACTCCATGTCAAGTGAATTTTGAAGTAATCCTCAAGTTTGAGACACTGGAGGTAAAAATTGAGGTAGTTTCAATAATTTAAACGTTAATTCATTGTGACTATTCATTAGGAAGATCGAATTTACTTGGAAGAACGTGCTGATTTAAAGGGCATGAAGAAATTAATAGAACGAATTGAAGAAAAGCCAGTACTCGATGATGAAGTTAGTGATTTGACGAAAGAATATTTCTCACAACTATCTAAACAACAAATTCTTGAACTCGACGAGTACTACAAGTTAGTAATTTATTATTAGCATTTAGAAATAATACAGTCAATCGTCGATAAGTTAAAGTTCAAGTTTTAAGTTATAGAGTTTTTAACTTACAAAGGATTTGAGTTAACGAGTTTCAAGAGGTTCAGATTTTCACTTAGCGAGGTTCTTTTAGTTTTTACGGACACTATAATGAAACGATCAGAGATGGATGTTGTTTGATGATTCTATTGAAAAGCTGAGGGAATTTCAGCTGAAAAACGAGTGTCAGATGTGTTTTTTTCGATTTTTTTAAAAATTCGAAATTTTTCGGCATTTTTGAGGGATGAAAGCCTTTTTTTTTTTGAAAATTTTCAGTTTTTTGCGAATATCTCTAGTTCTGTTGGTCATAGCAATTTGGGGTTGCTCTCAAATGAAAGGTGAGCTCATTTCCCATCGATTTAAGGGGTTTGGAATTCAAAAATATCAATTTTTTGGATAGTTATAGGCCAAAAACTGTTTCACAAAAGTGTTTCACAAAAATGCCCATAAATACCTTAAAAATCGATATTTTTATATTGAAAACCCTATGAATCGATGGCAAATGATCTAACCTTTCACCTCCCATCGGAATTTCTACGCTACGACGAATAGGACCGAATATATTCTTAAAAAACTGAAAATTTTCAAAAAAAGGAAGCCTGTTACCCCTCTAAAATACTCAAAAAAGTAAAAATCGCCAAAAATTCAAAAAAATTAATTCCGACATTCGTTTCCCACCTAAAATTTCCTCAGCTTTCCAATGAAATCATCAAAAACAATCTATCGCCAATATTTCTATTAATTTCAAGAGTTTTCCATAATATTTGCCTAAAAATTTAGATGTGTCCATTTTACCCCACCTTCCCCTATGAATAGTAGTCCATATTTTGCTTTGTGATAATAGGGAAGATTTCGAGCTATTTGGATATCATTCTGGAAAAAAATACTTGGACTTAGGGCGAGAAGCCCACACATCTTCGCCTTGTTTGACCTTTCCACAAGATTGAAACTCACCTATTTGAATTATTCTGTAAATCTATTCCAATGACCCATTTATCATCAACAATACGCTGCCAAGTCTCTGTAATAGTTAACGCTGGAGGTACGAGGCTTTTCTTCTTCTTTCGTCTTTTCAAAATTGGCACACCAGCTCCATCATAATACTGTTTAATGCAAAAATGTATCATTCACATTTTCATGATGAATAAAAATTAATTTTGTCTATGTGCAATTTGAAAAAAATTCATTTACCTCACTCTCAGATCCAGAACTGTCTCCTTGATGAAAAAAAAGTGCCTTTTTCTGGAGTTTCTCCAGAATTTTAGTCGTTAATTTCTCGTAATCCTGCTGATCTCTGTTGGCTCGTTCAATTTGATCCTCAACTTCACTCAGTTGTTTAATCAAATGTTCCTCGATGGGATTGTGGATTTGTGGTGCATCAACAATAATGTCATCGTCCTCCAAACACGCGAATACGTCCTCATCATCTGTATCCATCTGTTGAAATAAATTTGTTTGATTTATCTGTTTTTGAAGCATAAACTTGTTAATTCCAATGTGTTGTGAGTGTTTTCGTCTTAGTCAATATAACCTTATTTTTACCGCTCTTTAAAAAAACAGAGATGGCTGGAAAATTTTAAACTGAAGTCCGCCATCTCGAAAAATCGAATTTCGAATCTCGAATCGAAGCGCGCCATTTGGCTCAGCAATTCAAAAAAAGGGAATTGCTAATTCGACAATTTCTTCGGATCTTTGGAGATTAGAGTTAAGAATTTGATGATTTTTGCAATATTTCTGCTCAAAGTCAATAAAAACTATCAAATTATCAATTCTGCTGTTTTGCTAGATTCCTACCTCATCTCTAAAATCCTATTTTTCAAAAAAGGGGAATTATTAATTCGACAATTTCTTCGGATCTTTGAAGATTAGAATTAAGAATTTAATCATTTTTGCAATATTTCTGCTCAAAATCAATAAAAACTATCAAATTATCAATTCTGATTTTTTTATAGATCTCTACCTTATCTACAAAATCCTATTTTATCATCAAATTCGAACTATTCCGACAGGAAAAAATCGGAAAGATTATTTTTTGAATAAAACTTGATCCGCGTTTTACTTTTCTATTTTTCTCTCTTTCCCCTATTTTTGAAATTGATAACGGGATGGATTAGAAATGTTTTTCCATGGTGAATCAAGAGGGGAAAAAGAATGAAATCAACAAGTAGACAGCATTATCGTTAAATAGTATTTATTCATAAATATGTTACAAAAAATGGTATTGCTACAGTTTTATCAATTAGAGTATGATTTCTCTGATGACATTAACATCAGCAGATTGAATTCAATGAATTCTGCGAGTTGTCTTCCCAACAGCGAGTACTTCTTCACTGATCCCAGCATCACGACGTTGATCAAAGACTTCAAACTATGTTGATCATGATGAAATGACTCTTCAAGCTTCCGTAATCATGACTTTTATAAAAAAAAAAGGAAAGGGAAAGAAAAAAATTCTCAGTTTACGCTCTTTGCACGTTTCTGTTTCCTTCTGATTCATTGGAATACAAGAGAAAATAATAGAATTACCAATTTCCGTTCCCAGTGCAGACCCCTGTTTTATCTTTTTTTTTGAAATATAGACACGAGAAAGTGATTCCCTTTCAAAAACTCATAATTTCAATGATCCCCCCTATTTTCAAAATGTGATAATTCTTTTCTCGTTAGGATTTCCCTTTTTTAAAAAATTTCGGGATAATTTTTATAGCATGTAGAAGCCCTCTATAAAATTTTAAAGGGTGTAGGATTAGTGCACAATTAAAATTAGTCAATTTTATGATTTCGATGCCTTCCCCTGATGCCATGATGAAAAATTATGCACAGCCGAAAATTAAGATGCGTTTGTTTATTATTAATCTTATGTAATATTATTTTAAAGTCTTAATTATAATATTGCATATATTGATCATAATATAATTATAATATAGAAATGTATACAGATTAGATACAATTTTTCTTTTCTTTTTTTTTCTTCATCTTCATGTTGTATAGATTGTTTTTTTTTTTCATTTCTTTTTCTCATTTTTTATAAATGGATTGGTATTTTTTTATTCTTTCATCATTATTTTAAATTCAATATCTGCATTTATTCCTTGTAATTTTAGCCCCGAAACAAACACCTATTGAACCCTTTGAATGTTGCAATAACTCTGTTTACTCGTGTCCAGGGCAAATCAGTCGTATTAATATATATGTTTGAACACAATGTTTTTACATATGACATTAGGAGAGTTACGGTATTTTTCTTTCTTTTATTCTGGCCGCGGCACGTTCTCAATCACGTTTTTATTTTTTTATATTCAGAATATCAAGAAAATTTCATGGCTTCCTTCCCCTATTTTCATTGTTTTAAAACTAAATTGTAATGTATAAAACATGTTATTTTTTTTTTCTTTCTTTTTCTATGCACAATTGATTTTTTTTTCTTCATTTTCAATGACAAAATAAAAATATACGAATGAAAGTATGAAGACGAGATAAGAGTGAAACAATGGATTATTTACAAAAGTGTAAATGTGTTTATGCTATATAAAAAATACATGCTATCTTGACTGCCAAATGAATTTTTTTTACTATTATTAATAGTTTCTCCATTTATTTATGAAATAATTGTAAAAACTCGTGCGATTTTTAATTATAGAATTCAGATTTACTCGTTTTTTTCTTCTTCTTTTACTCAAAGATTCACGTCAAATTTACCCACTCGAGCTCTGCTTGAAATACTTGAATTTTTTAAATTTTTTTACTATAATTTCGTGTGAGTTTTTCCTTTATCACTGAAAAGAACCACGAGAAAAGAAAAAACGAAAAAAAAAAAAATTATACATTTATGGAAGAGATGGTTTTGGTGTAACTTGTGTGTGTGGAGGTATTTTAAAAGTTTAACACGTTACAATAGCTTGGAACATGTCTCGGCCAGCACTTGGTCTATGTAAATGTATACATATCTGCTGTGTTTGCTAATTGGCTTAAATACTCTGTATTCTTTTGCGACAGCTGTTGAATGACATTTTTCATCTTTTATCCTCTTCTTCTTCTTTTTCTTTTATTCAGTTTTAGTTTAGTTCTCTCTCTTTCTCTTTTTTTATTTTGTCTATCAAGAGGTTTTGTTTTTTAAACTGTTACGAGTTTACGTGCGAGTCAGTGTGAAGAATTTTGTTGCAAAATCGTAAAATAAACGTAAATTTCATTCTAATTCAAAAAAACCGCCGTCTCTATTTGTCGCATTTTTTCAGCTTTTTTTTCCAATCACGTACATTTACTTCAAATTATCCAATTGATGGAAATTATACAATTGCAAAAAACAATCGAGAATGACTGAAATATCGAATTTATTCCAATGGATTGAATTTCCTATTATTTCCTTCATTTGATGGATCATCGAGTGCAATTCCGTACCCAAAAATCTTTTGGCATATCTCAACAAGTAAAATTTTCTCATCACCCACACGCACTCATAAACTTTTTTTCTTTTTCTCCATTTTTAAATAACAAGTGTTTTTATGCATATAATATAATACATTTTTTTTCGGCAGTTTAGCTATTTCAGTGTGAGTTTTATTATATAGTTTAAATATTCTCTATCTATTCTTTATTTTTTTTTTCCATTTTTTTTTGTTTTTTTCTTGTAAAATTACACGTTTATCAGTCTGCGATAGTACTATGGAATCTTCTGAAGAGGAATTTACAATTCAATTCCTCCTCAAATGTGTGTAAAAATAATTATAATTTTTATTGTTATTTACTTTTATCCTTTTTTTTTATCTTCCATTTCGAGCAAGAGAAATAGCATCAATAGATAGACATTTCGTCAATGCATGATTTTTGGGTACAGAACTCAATTAGGACGTGAAAGCCGAGTGAAATTATACATATAGCCATTTTTATTATTATTTACTTGTTTTTAGTGAATTGTTCGTTCCAGTGGATTTTTTTCTTTTCTTCTTTACTTTAATAATTATTCGAGACAATAATTACAAATTTTGTAGGATATTAGAATTTATTTTTGTTCTTTAATTTCAGAAAGAGTTTTTGGAAATTGAAATAATTAGTTTCGGGACTGATGTTCCCGGACATAACGTCATCAAATTATTATTTTTTTTTTCAAAGATATATATAATGATTTTTTTATCCTTTCCCATGCTATTAATTTTTCTATCTTCTCAATATAATCGGAATATAAACTCATTCGAAATTAGATTCGCAAATTTTCTAATTTTAGCTGAAGCTACGAGTGTTTGAAAACGTGAGGTAAATGCATGCATGACGAAAAATGAAGGAGATAAGTTTTAGGGGGACATTGAGAGATCGGGAGAGAGGAATAAATAGGATGATACCTAAATTGAGATGGGGGGGCATGTCATCGATAATCACCGAGGCATATTTTTATGTCATTAAATTTAAATTCTGCGTCGGTAGATCAAAATATTGGCGCAGGCCCTATTCGATTTGTATAAAAATATACAAATTATTTGAAAATCTGCACTGCAACGTAATCTGCACGGTACGAGTTATTCAAAAATGTTCAAATATTTACCGGAATTTCGTTCATCACGCTCTTTTTTTTTCTTGCAATTTATTTACTCTTGTACATTCTTTTATCCAGTGTTTTTGAAACTTCAATGTCTCTATCCACTTGTTCAAATGATTGTTGATTTCAAAGTTAATAAAAAATTTAATCGTGGCTAGCCTGCGAGTGGATTTTTTTTCTTCAATTTTTTAACAAAATAACAGACATTCATCACGTTTTCTTTATATTTTTAAGTTAAATATCCAGCTCCTCTGTAATTTCAATTAGAATTGAACAAATTTTGTATCATTTTTCCATAGAAATATTATTCGGAATAAATTAAAATATTATTTTTCAACAATTTAACAACAAATGCTCCAATATTTGACAAGTGTAGCATTAAAATTTTCTCTAAAATAAAAACGAGATATTTGAAAAAACGATTACATTTTATCTGTAAATTTACTCTTTGTTCGATTCAATTCTAATTGTAAGAACTTTAATATCCTTGATAAACGTGATGAATTCTGTAGCTTACATTTTTTTTTTCCATCACTCGAATTACGGAAGTATAGTTGATTGAATGGAACGAGAAAATTTCAAGAGAAAAAAAAAAGGAACCAAAAAAGACAATATAATGAATCAACAGCAAAAACCAATGACAATGTGTTTGGAAACATTTTAATGCGATACGCTCGTATTTTGTTTATTTTTTTTTTATTTTTTTTTTCTTTCATTTTTAATTATAAAGTACCTAGGTTTTTTTTTTCGCGTATGATTATACCAAAAACCTTGATGAATCTTACGCGTTAATACGTTTTTAACTTTCTCATCAATGCATTTTCTTTATGTATAAATATGTATTGTTAAGCTGCGCAAACATCGTTTGTTTAAAGTCCTTGTTTAGCAACAAACGGATATTTGCGCATGACGTTACCACTGGGGCAGTCGCGCCTTTACATGCTTTACCCACGCACTCACAAAATACTCCATGCATACATACCGATTTATCATTTATCATTTTTATTTCTTATTTTTCTGCCAACTCATTTGCCCTCATCCTCTTCGAATAAATCGAAGTAAATGAGAGAATTGAGTTTTTAACGTTTTCAACCATTTTTTTTTTCTTTTTTCAACTCTGTTTCGTACTTATGAGCTAAACCCTAAAGCTGCACTCTTTTTTTTTTTTTATTCTTTTATTTTATAATCATTCACCTAGGTGTATTGTACAAATAACTAGCATTCAATGCGACTGTCTCACGAGACATTATTTGCTAAAACCATTACATTCGTGACATCGTGTATAAAACTCTATCGGAGTACATGATTACATTGTTTATATATATATAAAATAAATGAATATATATAATTATTTATAAATATTCATTCATTTTATTTATCCAATAATAATAGAAGTTATCACTTTTTTTGCTCTCTAGGCCACACAATCACTGATGCCAAGTTTTTAATTTGTGTTTTTTCAATTCTTAATTTTTTAAATTCATGTAATTTGTTTTCTTAATGCGTACCGACTAAACTTGATTTTTTTTTTTTTTATTAAATGTCTGTTTTTAATTTATTTGTTAATCGGGCTGGGCCCGAGAAGAGGCCAGTTGGGTTCATCCTCACTAGGCCGTTTATTTTCAACTAGATTTCCTTCCCCCTGGTTTTGTATTTCTTTTTTTTTTTCTTCTTAAACATTGAGTTGTATTATCAAAGTCTTTCCATTGATGCCCAACGTCGGGCTTTGTCAAATTGGCAGGAAATATTGGATATATATGTACATAGATATGTGTATATATATATATAGCCAATATTTTCTACTTAATCGAGTCATTCACAAACCATTGTCGACAATCTTCCAAGTAGTATACACTCTGAAGATTAACATCGTCATATCTATTGTATTGCAATCATTGAGATTGTCCTACATGTCATTTTATTAATTCAATGCCTCGTGCATATGTCCACGAAGATACTTTAATTTCGTTTGAATTTTCATTTGTTTTAATTTTAAATCTTGTTTTTTTTTTTTTTGTCGAAAGTTTGTTAATTTATGCTTGTATATGCTTTGTTTAACTTTTTTTTATTCTTTTAACATTTGAAAATTGAAATCCACAAGTTGTTTTGATAATTAATTAAATTAAATTGATTCAGTGTATAGCAACAGGACTCTGTTGCACGCAAACTCCAACCATTGGACTGTCTTCACGTTCAGGATCTCTCTGTTTACCAGTCGCTACTGACGTTGGTTGTCTAACAATACCATGGGCATCATTACCCGTATAGCTGTAGTTGTAAAAATTTTGTTGTGGTATCATTGGTGATGTCATCATGGCAGGTAAATGCCCCATACCAGGGAGAATGAGGCTGTTGTAAGAGCCAAGAGAGCTTTGTAACCGTGAATTGTCCATTGACTGTATGGAGGTAGGGGCAGAGGAGGCTGGTGGTTCACTTGCTGGTGTTACTGTTGTTGTTGTTGTTGTTGTTGATTGTTGATAACCACTTTGTATACCACGACGGCTACCACTGTGACGTGGCGATGACTCACACTCCATTGGTTGATAGCCACCAGGTAGGCTCGGCACTTGCATCAAACTGCTGCTACTGCCGCTACCCTGCCCTGACATTGTTACCAGTCCTGTTGACATTTAATATTTAAATTAATCAATCGTTTATTCTCATTATCACATGCAATTCATTTCACAACATAACTTAATTCTTTTTAATTGAAAATATACATATATATTTTATGTATAAGGGAAGGTGGGGCAATACGGATATAAGGGGTAAAATGGACACATTTGAGTTTTTATGCATATATTATGAAAAAATCTTTAAATGAATGGGAATATTGGAGATGGATTTTTTTTAATGATTCTATTGGAAAGCTGAGGAAATTTTAGTCGAGAAACATGTACCAGAATTAATTTTTTTCAATTTTTTGAGAATTTGACTTTTTCTGGGATTTTTGAGGGATAAAAAGACTTTGGATTTTTAAGCAAATGCAGTTTTTTGGGAATATCTCTGGTTCTATTGGTCGTAGCGATCTGGGATCGATTTTAAATGAAAGGTGAGATCATTTCCCATTGATTCATGGGGTTTTGGATTCAAAATATCGATTTTTTACATAGTTATGGGACAAAAACCGATGATCATGATTTTTCACGAAAGTTCCCATAACTATCTGAAAAATCGATATTTTTAAATTCAAAGCCCCATAAATCGATGGGAAATGATCTCATCTTTCATTTAAAATCGGTCCCAGGTCGCTACAACTAATGGAACCAGAGATATTCCCAAAAAACTGAATTTGTTCAAAAATCTAAAGGCTCAAAAATCCCAGAAGAAATCGAATTCTCAAAAAATTGAAAAAAATTAATTCCGGCACATGTTTTTCGACTAAAATTTCCTCAGCTTTTCAATAGAAGCATCAAAAAAGATCTATCTCCCACTATTTCATTACAATGTCCATTTTGCCCCACGTTCCCCTGTATACTTGTATGGATAAAAAAAAAAGGAAAATAAAATTTTCTAATTCTATACAATAGTCACCCACTAAAACCTTCTAATTTTCATGTTTAAGTGGAGCATGACAATTGGGCAAGAGATAGGGGTAGACTACGAAGAAATTAATATCTAATTCTCTACAAGGAATGATAATTGGCAGGCATTTATAATTCATTATTTAGTCTCCCAATACTCTTCAGCCGATTTCACGATGCACTTTTAATTTCATTCTATTCTGTCTTAGTGAACATTGACTGTGTCAATAAACTATTGGCAGAATTGTTCATTATTATTTTCTTATATCGAATCCTCAATGGAATTATCGTGCTTGACGTGCAGGAATGAAGAAAAAATTTATTTTAATAAATCATTGATTTACTCATAATATGATTTGGGAAAAAGCTCAATCGGATTTATGTCTTGATTGTAAAATCTTAATAAGTAACCTTGATGTACAGATTTTGAAATTATCATTTTGGGGGAAGCGAATAGGGGAAGGTGAAGTAACAAGGACACAAAGGGTGAAACGGACATATTTAAGTGAGATTTTGATATTTTATATTATCAAGATGAATCAAAATGAGTGAGAAAGCTGAAGAAATTTCCAATCATGTACCAGAATTTATTTCAATTGTATTTTACCCCACCTTGCCCTTTTTTCGAATGGAAATTTCCTCAACTTTTCAATGGAAAACATCTCTACTCGTTTCATTGGAATGTCCATTTTACCCCACTTTTCCCTGCAAGTGAATGTTTCTGATTGGAATTCGAATGGACGCCACATGTGTGGGAGGGAGCGCACAATGCATATTGCTAATTGCATGCGATATACTCTTATTGTTTATTGTAAATAAATGTTTTCTCGATAAAATGAAGAAATAAGATTTCACGAAACGGAATGGAATGATATGACTACAAATAAAAAAAATTAAAATCTGACACAGATGCATTACACAATTCAGACATGGAATATCTTTTTCTCGATTAATTGAACATTTTTATTAAAAAATCAATAGCATATATCACGATAGAAAATCTTCTGCAATTTCAAGAAGAACATACTCCATATCATCCACGTCGTAAATGTCATTTTGACATTACGATTCAAGAATGGGAAATTCTTTCACATTTTTGAGGAGAATCTCGTCATAGAGACGGACACGCAAAAAATTAAGATAAGAGCCACGGGCTAAATAATTAAATCCATGGCTCTGTTGTAACATGAAGATGGAAAATAATGGAAAAACATTATTTCTTTAGTCAATGCAGGCAAGCAAGGCTTCGCTCATTACAATCCGAGGCCACGGGACACATGATCATGTATCGAAGAAAAGTGGGAGGGTTAATAGATGTTATTTTTTTTTCTTCTTATTTTGTCTCATTCTTTTAGCATTTAAATGGAATTTTTTTCTTTTTATTGTTTCAAAGGATTTGTTTGTTAGACAGAACTTACTTATGTTAGTAAGTAAGATTAGGGTTGGGGGCCTAGGACAGGTCGTCGCCGCCCCGCGGATACGACAGTCATCGAGCCACGTACTGTCCCCCCATCATATCTACGGGCAACAACAAGTATTTGGTTTAGTTTTGTGCAGAAACTAAGCGATAACGTTAAAACAATCGTTAACACTTCAATTTCTCGCATCTTTTTATCTCTATTTTATCTGCACCACATTTTTGTTCAATTTTTTTCGTTTTAGAAATAAAAATTATCATTATTATAAAATCTTTTTGATTTATTTTGCCAAAGACCGTATTACACAAAAATTTCCTAATTTCAATAATTTTAGCCTCGCCTATTTTATTTATAACTTTGAATATTCTTAATGAAGAATCAAAGAAAAATAATAATGAGAAAAAAAAAGTAATTTACAACAAAAAAAAAATATATAAGAATATAACTAAAAAGATCCACAAAAATATTTCTTACTTTCTGCACAAATCAAAACTCCTAAAATTCTCATAAACTCTGAACAACGTTGTGTTCTGACTGGCACTACACTCGGTCATCAATCGTCTCTCGAGGCTGATCCTAAAAATTCATAGGTGCCTTTTTTATAATAACAATTAATTTATTTACAAGAAGGCTTAATTCGTTCAAACAATCGTCCTTCTGGAAATAAAATTAACAGCTCACTCGTAAAAGTACTCGCGTTAATGCTGAATTTATCTTTAAAATTCAAGAAAATAGAACGAAAGATAAACGAAAAAAAAACAAAAAGAGAAAGAAAAAAAAATAATAAACAAAAACTTGGAGACAATGAATGGTGAATATAGTCAAGCGGTATAAAAATACATATTATAAACGAGTGATGTTAAATTCACATTTAATATAACAGAGAGATTGAATTCACATTAATTCGGGTTTCTCCTGGAATTAATTTACGTTAAATAGCACAAATTTTCGATTCGAGTTTGTAATCCCTAATTTTCATTGTGCAAATATTAATGAATAATATTCAATAAAATTTCAAAAACTATAAAAATAAGACTCAGTCTTTGGCGTGAATTTTTGTAACTGAACACACGACACACATTGTTAATTTTGAGTTATAATAATTATCTTAATTATTCTTAGCCTTTTTTTTCTTTAATATTATTTATTCAAAATTACGATAACTCACCACTGTCTTGGCTCATTGAAACTACTGCCGGACTTGTATTTGCACTATTGGCAGCAGCAATATTTGTGTTGGTCCCTTCATCGGCCGTTCTCTTGAAAAAATTGTGCTGTAACGCGTAATAAGGCGTTACTCTCGTTTTAGGATCAAAATCCAACATTCTAAGTATAAGATCCTTGAACTTGAGGTAGTCTGAGATAGAGTGGCCGGGTTCACCTAACCTTCTACCACCTGGACCACCACTCTCAACTCCCAGTATATCATGTAGTCTTCTTGTACCAGGGAGTTTGTACTTTTTACCGTCCTTGGACTTTTTTAGTACATAAGATCCGTCCGTTGGGACTTTGTCAAAGTACTTCCGCGCTTTATGCGCTTGGTCCAATATGTGTTTTGGTGGCATACCCAGCACCTCTACTATTTTATTCATTTGGTCGACCTATTCAAAAAAAATGCATGAATAATCAGTGATAAATATTGAATTATGATAATTATCGATTTTAACGTTGTAAAGTTGATGAATTCATTTTTTTTCTTTTCCCCTATAATCCACTGGGATATTTCTGTAAATCAATAATTACCTCGTTAGCCCCGCTGAACAGAGGTTCACCTGTATGCATTTCCACTAGAATACAGCCCAAACTCCACATGTCTATCGCCAGATCATATGGAATACCAAGTAAAACTTCGGGTGATCGATAAAACCTAGATTGTATATATTGGTATATCTGAAAAATGAGAAAAAAAAAAGGAAACATTTATTAATAATATTGTTCCTGCTGTTTCCCTCAATATAGATTGGTTTTCTCAAAACTTTTATCAGATAATTTACCCTCTGTCCAAGTTGACACGAACTACCAAAATCTACAATCTTTATCGCACTTCTTTTTGGATTACAGAGAAGAATGTTCTCTGGCTTCAGATCACAGTGAATGATGTTCAATTCCGGTGTGGACAGGAACAGTAGGGCAGTACACAGTTGTTGCGCAAACTTCCTCGTGAGGTTCAATGACACCCCTCGGAAATTCGTATTTCTAAGTAGGTCGTAGAGGTTGTAAGACAGTAACTCGAATACCAGACACAAATGATTTCGCCACATAAAGTGCCTTTTTAGTTTAACTGTGAAAAAAAAAAATTATGAAATGTATATCATAGATTGATAAACTGCGAATTAATTGCAATGGATATTTGATATAGAATCATATTCAATCTACTTTGTAACATACCTATATAATACTTGTTGTCGGTATCCGCTCTATTCATCATTTCTAATAACCTAACTTCGATTTGCGCTTGATTGAGGAAGGGTTTCTTGTTTTTAATAATCTTTATTGCCACTTGCGTTTGTTCTTCGTGATCAAACGCCTTTACTACTTGGCCAAAGCTACCTTTACCTGTAAATTAGAAGAAAGATTATTAAACATTGTATTCTCAGTAACTTATTATTTCGTAAAAAAAAAATACTCTCATCATTGAAATTCATACCTATTAACGAATCGATCTCGTAACGATCCAAGAACTTTTCACCATTCTTAATGATGTAGTCGTGGTTGTCATCGTCCCATCCATCGTTGTAGAGTTTTCTCTCTTTCTTGTGCGAGCCATCTTCTCCCTGCATCTGTTGCGCTCTTCTCTTCTTCTTGGCATAATAAACCTGATTGAGTAAATCAGAGAAGAAAGAAAATATAATCAAGATGAATAGAAAATAAATCACAAGCTCATCAATTATGACGTTTAATTGGTGAAAAATCTTTGAAACATAAATACTAGAGATCAACCACTGATTCTCCCCTTTTATCCAAGTGTTTATTCTCATCCCTAAGTTTAATCCGTTTTTCTTTCCGTTACATTCATTGCCCTACCGTTGAAATAACGGAAGGGGTAGATAAAGAGGGTAAGCCTGGGGTTTGTAGAGTAGTCTGTACGAGAGAATTGAGAAGAAAATAAAAAAAAAAAAAGAAAGGAAGAAAGTTAAGTACTATTACCCGTTGGAAGTGATCATTACAAGTTACCGCGACTCAAATGAGTCGTGGATCCCCTATTTGCTTCAAAATAACCCGCGCTTTCTCTCCAAGTACCATGTGATTCGATAAATGCTGTGTAGCCACCTCATACCGACCTGATCTCCTCTCGCGCTTCCCTCCTCTGAAATTGACGCTACAGAATCGTTTGAAAAAAAAGAAAAGAAGCGAGAAGCGAAAAGAACCGAAAAAAAAATTACAAGGGAGAGAAGGTGGTATGAGGGCGCAGAATCCGATTTGGTATCACGCGAGTGCAAGATCGATAACAATGCGAGCACGTGAAGATCATGCTTTTTCAAGCCTCCACGTTTTCAATTGATAAAATTCCTTTGTTACTTTGCAAAGCAACAATGAGTGAAGAATACTCTTCCAAATATGAGCGAGTTCATCGGTCAATGACGCTAAAAACATGAGCCAATTGTTTCTTCAAGATCAAATTGAGAGAAATGAATATACATGATAAGCTATATGACATGTATATTGCTCCGTTTGGCTTCTTTCTGTCTTCTTTTCAATCTCATGGGAATTAAATTCATGCTAGATGAACATTTGCGTGTACAGTAGCGCCAACTGAGGACAAAAACGTCAATGGCATAGGGCATTTGACGTAGCATATACGACATACACACACACACACACATACATATATATATCTACACAGTCGCCATATACGTTACTAAAATCACACGGAAGGACGCGACCTACCCCAAACACCACAGAGTCGCTCTCTGTGTTTCACGTGACCCGTTTGGCCCCGATTCTCCAACAGTCGACGATTCCTCTGTACTAAGCCGTTTAACTACTCTCCAGTCATACATGCATTTAGCCTCCTCTTCCTCCTCCTCCTCCTCTTCCTCATGCCCATGAGAAACAATTAAATTAATCTCATCCAATGAATTTCAAAGATTGCCATGTATCCCTTTAATTCTAGGAAAAAATTTTCTTGTCATTTCCAACTCCTGTTTCTATTCTATCAATTCAAAAAGGAAATTGCACAAGTAGTGATCGTCTACACAAAACGACCCCATGTGTATATAGATGTATAGAGAGAAGAGAGGAAGAGAGGAGAGTATAGAAACACAGCACCAGAGCATCGAAGCGCGGCTCTCTCTTGGCGCTAGACCGATTCTCACTCGTTTCTGTTGCTATGCGCGAGTGCACGAGAGAGGGACTCCATTTGGACGCCCCCTCCTCGTGTATGATGATGCGTTTGCTCTGGCGCACAAGGCCTCTCGCCAAAAGTGGACCCCAGGGACACTCGTCACCATTCGATGACTAAAATATATCTATTTCCCCGTTTTTTTGCTTGTGTTTTATCTTTCTCTTTCGATAAACAGAAAAAAAAACCAAAAATTCCAGACGATAATCAGCTAAATATACACCTTTTTTCTTTTCTTCTGTACAAAAGTACTGCAGCATGTCTGATGGCTTGGCTAATTTTTTCTATAGAGGCCTTTACTCCGAAAAAGAAGAAAAAAAAATCCGATTCATTCTGCCCCGCATTCTGATCCCTTTTAATATTTTTATGCAGAATGATTGTGAAGGTATATATATATATATATATAGGACCAGCCGTTTGTTCAGTTCGTTCTTGAAATCCGAGACTCAGACGAGTAAAAAAAAAGATGAAAAGAAAAAAGGAGAGAAAAGAATGATAGGAAAAAAGGGTAGAGAGTGGGGAAGGTGGATAGGAGGTAGAGAGATGCAGTGTCGTCTGGATGTCCCGCGCGCGCCACCATTCGGGATTTGTCGGGTTTTTCTTGAGTTTGTACGTTGCCTCTAGTTGTGTGTCGGCTGCGACGACTGGCTCTTGCTTGGGCTATTTTCGTTGTGGCCTGTCAGACACAAGATGACGAAATACCACGTCATCGAATGAGGCCGTTATGAATCCCTGCACTCATCGTACTGACTATGCACACAGGCCCCGAGTTGATGCATGTTTTCTCGAATGGAAATAAAGAAAAAAAATAAGGAAGAGAGAGAGAGAGAAAACTGGAGGCGATTGGATGAGGGAGGAAAGGGGAAGTTTTAGAGCAAAACGATCCAACAAGGATTGAAGAAACTGTGGAAAGGGAAACGTGAGAAAGAATGAAAGAGATAGAGAAGTGAAACGATCCCGGAAAGTCATGAATGAAAGCCACGCGAGAAAGAAACACAAGAGCCAGGGGCCGTTTCGCGACCTTCCACCAGTACCTCTTTGTCGTCATTATTTTTTCTTTTTTTTTCTCCCCCTCCCCCTCTTCTTTCTTCTTATACTAGTAGTCTCTACTTTTGGAATGAACAGTGCAGAGAGCAAGAGCATCTCTCCATTAGAGGATATACTTGAATTGTTGAATAAAATTTTTCGAGAATCACTATAAAAATCATGCCAATGCTATAGAATAAAGATAATTAATGATTAGAGTTTATGTTGGCTGTGTACTCGTGATATTTCATGGATTTTATCTCAGTAAGATGATTCAAATGTATATACGGCCCTGATTTTTTAGGCCCGGTCTCTTTCTGAGTCATCAGTTTCACGAGTTAACGGTCAATGGAAAGTTTTTGGGATGCTCAAGAAAGAAAAAAAACGATAGAGACGAGAGCGAGAACGAAAGGAGGGAGAGTATCATCAGTAAAAAGAAGAGGAAGTTTAATGTGTATGTGGTAGAGGAAAGGGGGGGTTTTGGCCGAACCTCGTGGGTGGTGTGTGCCTTGGAACGAATAGAGTGAGATCTACCGTCCGGAATTAATCCTTTCGGTGGAACTAAAATTATGGGGGCTACGTTGGACCCGTGAACAATGGCCATTTTAGTGTAATTACCATTACGCTATACTGGGTATAAACGTAGGTGAGAAAATGCCATTGAAACGATACACGATAACGATTAAGAATCTTTTGAATTTTTTAACGATAATCCTCTTTTAAACCATCTTTTTGACATTTACAAATGTTGGACTGATTGGAGAAGGTTGAAGTGTATGCCGATAAATGATATGACGGCTGATATTGTTTATTCAAAAGAATTCCATTCTTTCCTCATTAATATATTTAATAGGGAAAGGTGGGGTTAAATGGACACTCCAATTGAACGGTTCGAGATAAAAATTTTCTAATGATTTCATTGAAAAGGTGAGGAAATTTTAGGCGGAAAACATGTGTCAAAATTTTTTTTTTCAATTTTCGGAAAAATTCCTTTTTTAGGTCGAGTTTTGAAGAGGTTCCCCTTTTGAAAATCGAAAAAATTCACTTCTTCGACGATATCTCTGGTTCTGTTGATCGGAGTGAACTGGGGTTGATCTCAAATGAAAGGTGAGCTAATTTCCCATCGTTTTATGTGGTTCAAAATTTTTTTAAGTTAATTTTCATATTCTTATTGGCAATTTTCTGAAAAATCAGTTTTTGCTTTATAAGTACTTGAAAAATTTATAATTTCTTCTTTTCAACCACGTGAATCAATAGGAAATGAGCTGACCTTTCATTCAAGATCAACCTCAGGTTGCTACGACCAATAGCACTGGAGATATTTCCGAAAACCTGAATTTTTTCGAAAACAGAAGGGTTTTACCTTCAAATCTTGACCAAAAAATGGAATTTGAAAAAAATTCAAAAAAATAACTTCCCACATATGCTTTCCATGTGAAATTTCCTCAACTCTCCAATGGATTCATCAGAAAAAATCTATCCAATATTTCCATTCATTTCGAGTAAATTTCATAGTATAACATACAAAAACCAACCCATGTCCGTTTTACCCCATTATTCCCCTATATTGCTATAAATTGTTCAGTTTTAAGTACAGAATACACTTGAGACAATCTCGTTATTCCCATTATTTTCAAGTAGAATATTAGGAGGTAGAAAGTTGACAAGTTTTTTTCCCACTCGTATTTAATTCGTATCTCAGAGGAAATTCGTTGAAACGAGTGAAAATTTTAGATTTTGGTGAACCGCACACTGATCACCCTATCGTCTGGAGTCTATTTCCAGGGGATTTGTCGAATCGACAAGTCGAATAGTATAAAATCAGGTAGAGGAGAAAGAGAGGAAGAGAGAAAGAGAGGTTGGTTAGCAGCTACGTCTGTAATATGCCAAGTTGGATTTGAAATAGCGGCAGGAAGAGGCGCCAAGAATCGAATTCTCGTGGAAAACCAATAAAATCAGGACCATCTCATTCCTTCTCTTTCTCTTACACGAAAAGCCGTTTTGTACCACAGCAGTGAAAACAATGGACATCGAAGGAGTCGAACCGTTTAGCATATATACGAGTAGAAACTGTCTCGTCTCATTCTCACTATAGGTACAAACCACTATAAAGCCACGAGCCACCCTATTTCAGGAGCTTTTCAAGGAGTTTGAAAAATCTCTACGTCACTTCCAAACCATCGATACTTTTTCGCCTCATCTCCCACTATTTCTTTTCACTTCTTATTTTTATTCTTTACTTTTATTTTCTTTTATTTATTTTTTATTTTTTTTTTACATTTCTTTTTATTTTTATATTCTTTCTCTTTGCTTCACCCTCCACAAGCGCGTTTCCACTTCCGTCTTATACTGTTTTCCGGTTCTTTGACAAAGTTTCACGACTTTTTGTAAGAATTCCCGATTTTTGCGACGATAACTTTCATTTAAAAAGGGAATAAGAGAGAAAGAAAAAGGATAGGGCACTGTATTTTCTTCAATATGAAGAAGTAGAGAGAGAGAGGAAATATACAAAAGTTGAAATGGATTAATAGAAGATGTGGATAATGATATTTCTGTTATTTGCAGATATCAATGCTGGATAGATGGAAAGGGACTGAAGGGTAAGGGCATCTGACAACCGCAGGGTTCATGAGACTCGCATGGCACCTAAACCGAGCTACATGGACAACTCGAGGGATTCCTTGAAGACGTCAATGTTGGCTGTTTCATACCAACCATATCCTAGGAATGCATCTTACGAGCCTCCAATACCATTTCGATTGCGCACATTTTTTCCTTTATATTCGTCTTTTCCCTCCCCCTCATCATCTTCATTCTATATGTGAACCCTCATCAATTATTTTCATCTCTTTATTATAATATAATATTTTTTGCCTTCCATCTTGACTACATTGAGATTTCACGACGTGAGTTTTCTTGAAGAGGCTTGTATATTTCAAAATAAAAGAGAGAATAAAAGGAGCGATGAAGAAAGAAAGACAGGAAAATAAATAATAAAAAAAAAATCGGAAAGTCCAGCAGGGGTTGGTTACTAGTGTGTGTGTACTTGAGGAAAGAAATGAGAAAACGGTCTCGCGTGCCTTGAAGGCAAAGAATAATGGCAGTACCAACGATACGATATCCCGTAGGATCTTTTCCTTTCTTCCTCTCCCTCACCGTTTCTCTCTTCTCTTCGAGGAACCTTTAGGATATCCCCCAGTCGTTTAATCGCGACGCAGTTATCGTTACGATTCAGACAAGACCACGAATCGTTCTCCTTCCTCTTTTCTACTCTACAAGAGAAGAAGTGACTGGGATAGCCACCAAGAAATAGAGGAAAATGAAGAGTAGAGAAGAAATAGAAAGAGAAAATATAAATGAAAGGTAAAGAGAATGAAATGAGGAAAAAAATGTTGAGGAAAATGCATTTCATTGTTGAAACGTTTTTCTGGAAGACTTTATTCTATTTTCATTTTTTTTTTTCTTTCACTGACGTTGTTGAGGAAGAAAAAAATTTATATATATGTATAGAACATTTATGGAAAGAAGGAAAAAAAAAAGGTGGGAGAGTTGAAATGTTGTATGTATCACTCGTTTTCGTCGTCTCGGATAATTTAGTTCGCGTGACGCCCTTACCACTGTGCCAGTAGTCTGGTACGTGTGTCGCTTATTCGTTGGGTGGCGCCAACTCGCCCTCGCCTTCATAACTTCCTCCTTTATATATATATACATAGAATGTATATACATAAATTTTTCCCCACTACCCTCTTTCCACTGTATATCCATTTTTTCCCATGATCTGACCAATCTGGGCCTCCTCTATCCACGTATAATAAACAATATTATTATCCATCGTGGGTGCCTTGATTGAATTCCGTGGAAGAAAAAATCTAATAATAAAATAATGAATTCGCGTGAAGAAAGCCGCAGACTATAATTTATTTTTTCCCCATCATTTTAGTTACTTTGGCGTAATACACATAATTTGTTTGACGTATCGATTGATTTGTATTAAATATAATTCCAAAGAAACGTATGATTCACACAGTCTTTTCCTTTGATTTTTCTCTCTCTTTCTATATCTTTTTATAGCTTATTGTTTCGAGTTTTAACATGAGTCAAAGCCTGAAGCCTACACGTTCAAATTACACGTTTTCCACTTTTTCACTGAATAACAATAAAACGACACTCGTTTGTAAAACCAATGACAATAATAATGTTTGAGGAAGAAATAAAAAAATGTCCAATTTCCAAGAATATTTGAGGACATTTTCCTTTTTTTTACCTCATTGTTAAATTAATTCTGTGACATCTGTAGAAATAACTACCTTCCTTCCTCCACATGTATTATGAGTGAGAAAATAATAATAATAGAGATGAGACTCATTTGGCGAGCTCTCAGGTGTCGTCCGGACATTCAAGACTAAGCATAACGACTCAACGGATGAGCAAGCTTAAGCATCGGCTAGGCGCCACAAGTCACCCTACATATTTTTTTTTCCACATTCACCCCTCGACATACTCACTCCTGTAGACCACCCACACATTTTGTCCCCCAGGGCCGTTGGCATGACGAGCCGTTTAACCACGAAAAAAAAGAGGAAAAGAAGAAAAAAAGGGGGATGAGAACGACGAAAGCCCACAAAGTCCACCCCTTTTTTTTTTGTCATGTTCATGTAGTTGAATGTTGTTTTTTTCTTTTTTTTTTTTCTTTCATGGATATTATTGGATGAGTCTATTGAGCCAATATCTCACCTCGTTGATGTGCTTGTAGGTCTTTATGAGGTCGACACTTAGTTTCCGTAATGGGGCAGTCGCTGGATCCCGAAACCTGTGAGGTATCCTTGCCTGCATAGCGTGAATATCCGCTGGTGTCTCCTGGGGTATACCCCCAGTACCTGTACCACATACTGGTGGTTCTTCAGCTACCAGTCTACCGTACAAAGGTGCTCCACCAGTTCCCGTTCTTCCGCTCACTGAAAATACATTAAATACATTAGTATTCTGATTTATTTGTATTTTTATTTTATTTTTTAAAATTATTATTTCTCCTGAAGATTGAGGAAAAAATAGTCAAACACACGTAGTAATTAAATTCAGTTTATTTTTTTCACGTTCCAATTACTATGAGAGGATTGAATTAGTGGATACTCAGTTCTTTTCACAATTTCATTCATCTCTCAGTTGATGTTTTTTTTTTTTCATTTATTTTTCACGAAATTCATGAGATTTGGGAGATATATCTTTGTGCATTTAATTCCTCGCAGTTTAATGATTCTACAGAGATGAGAGAAAAAAAATAATAATAATTTTTTTTAGCTCCTTCTCGGTGATAAAAAAGAATTTATGTGATTCTGTGTGGAGTAGAAGAAAAAAAAAAAAGAAAAACAGAAAGAAGAGTATTCACGGGAGGGGTATAACGACCTGGCGGTTGGCATCGTGCGTCTCGGTGTACTGCCGCCTCAAATGTACTCGACTATTTGGTATATAATGAAATCCTAGTTGAGTTTCCACGGTAGTCGTTAATTTGACGTATGCGTTTGTCGTCCGAAGGGGCACAACGTGGAGCAAGAGAGAGAGAGAGAGAAAGATTGGCTTGGCACCCACCAACGCATTATCGTTATTTTAACGACCCTGTTTGGTGGCTTACGTTCTCTCTTGCCCCGTGCAACTCTCCTCACCCTACTCGCGAGGCTCGTTGTTAATAAAAAAAAAATTGCATAAAAAAATATTCAAAGTGAAAAATGCGTCGAATTAATGAGTCATTGAAAATGTATATATCTCTCAGAAATCCGGAGAATTATACAAAAAAAAAAAACTCAGAAAATGTCAGATCTATTGAATAGAAAAAATGTGCGAGAACAAGTGAGTCTGTGGGTGGTGTTAGGCTGAGGGAGGAGAGAGAGAGAAAGAGAGGGAGTCCCGTGCGTTTCACGAGAGTCTCCGGTGTTGTAAATGTGGGTCAGGGCGCGGTTGAATGAAAAAAAAATATCATTCATTAACACGCTCGGACAGGGGCTCTCAGAGTCTTCGTCACTTGCTCTCCCCCTTTGCTCTCCTCACTCCCCCCCCCCCCCCTCTCCCTCTCTTCACCCAACGATTTCATTCTAAAACACCTACGATGTATATACCAGTGACTTGTCGCATGTTCCACTTGAAGTCTCAGTCGTGTGCGCCCTCATTTGCATATTCCCGTGGCTGATAATAGATAGAAGGGAGGAAAGAGAGAGAGAGAGAGAGGGAGAGTTGGAGAATGAGGTACGTTATATACAGTAGGGGGGGGGGGGGGGGGGGGCTTGTGTGAGAGGAACTAAAAGCGAATCGATTGACTCGGGGAAAGTATAGAGTACAGAGAGAGGGTCGTACGAGTGCAAGTGCCGAGATAAGGCGAGCCCGGGACTACTTGGCAACTCCTTCAGGACATACCGGAACTCCCCTGTCTTCTTCCTCTTCTTCTTACCCTCTCTCTCTCTCTCACAAAACCACAATAAATAATGTACTCAAAAATATTTAACGACTCTTTATGCTCTTTATACTTTGTACAGAAATAGAATAATTCAATATATGAGATTGTTTTTTTTTTGGCTTTTCTTTTTTTTTCTTGTTGAAAGGATTTAAATCGCGTGTCATCTTTTTGTCAAAGTTTGTAGAGAAAATAGAGAGGGATGATAGTTGAGAACCACCGGGGGCGAGGTCACGAAAGGCTGACACAAGCCGTGCGATAGCCAGCACGCATTCCGCTTCATTCATGTTTCTTGATCTACGCCCCCATCCCTCACACACGATTCTCCCCCCTTTCCCCGTGTCTGTGTATATGAGAGAGGGAGAGAGGGAGGCCCTCTATAAAATTACTGTGCGATGACCAAAAGGGTTTGCCAAAGCCCCTCTATCTATGTATATATTTTTTTTCCTCTATTCAACCCCAAAGTGGATCTACATACTCGATTAATCGTCAATTACCTTCAATCAAAATTCCACTGGAGAAAATATGTATAGATATATATATACATGGAAAAGTGTGGGTAATTGGCAAAAATGATGGGATTCAATTTTTCAAATGTTTGAGGTTGAAATTTTCTTTTTTTATTTTTTTCATCTTGAGTGATTTAAAATCGAGGGGAAATATGAGGAGACTCTGAGGACATGCTCCAATTAGTGAACGTATGGCATTATCCCTCTCTGCCCACTCTTTTTGACAAAGTGACATTCCATCGTTTGGTGAAGAGACACACAGTTGTGTCTTTCTCTAACGCACCAGCTTCAATTACAGAACTGTGTATCAACACGCAAGCTTTACACTCGGCAAAATAATAATAATAATTTTTGTATTTGTCATCGAAAACGTAACAAAGTAAAAAAATGTTTAGTCTTTATTAAAATAAATATGGGGGAAGGGTTTTTTCCTTGCTATGTTTTTTTTTTTTTGATCGGATGTGCATTCCGTGCTGCGAGCGTAATACATGTGTCACTCGTTCATAATTGGCTCTTGGGATACTATTATTACGTCAGTCTACATCCGGAAATACCAAGTGCTTCCCACACAATTTTTTTTTCTCGAAAAACACAGAATCATAATTTTTCGAAAATGAGAAAAAATAAAAAAATTTCTTTCTGCATCGAATTTTTTTTTTTTAGCGTTACATGGAAGTTTAAGTAGTGAATGACCGTGTGAGTCAGGCAGAGTAGAAAAAGACATTTTCGCAAAGAATTTTGTGTCTCTTATCAAATTCTATGAGGAAAGAAATGAAAGAAAAAGTAGAAAAATTATAAAAATAAATTAACACTCGAGCGTGCTCAATAAAATTTGCGCTCGAGTGGTGAAAAGCCATTTTTTTCCATCTCTCTTTTCATTGAAATAATTATTTTGGACATTGTCAGTGATGCGAATTATTCTTATATGCCACTGACAATTCACAATGTTCAAAAGAAAGAGTGTAACTATATATATATAAATATAATGCATAGTCTCATAATATTATTGGCACTTTTGTAATTAACATGACACACAAAGACAAAAGTTACAAAGTAAGATTTCCCCAATAAACTTTAGTGATTCGAAAGGGAATGAAGGGAGATTTCAAAAGGATTTTGTGTACCGTCAATGGTCCTCAAAAATTCATAAAAACCCATTTGACTTTGAAGCGTTTTTCACTACTAAAAAGAAAAAAGAAATGAATAAATTTTCTCCTTTCAGACTAAAAATAAAACGTGACAGTGTAAATAATATGTTTAGAGTATAGAGGGGGGGGAGGGAGAAGGAAAAAAAAGAGAAGAGTGGGTGAGTAACAAAAAAAAAAACTAAAAAACGAAGAAAAAGAAGAGCCGGAGCATTGGTTATTCCGTAAATTTTCGATGATGTTAAAGTTGGCATCGACGAGGCAAACTAGATTCTCGCGCTGCGAACCATAGCTGACTCTTTCTCTCTGGGTCTCTTCCTCCGTCCGTCCTTCCTTCCTTCCTTCCTTTCTCGTCGTTTCGCCACGGACGCCTCCACTCCTCTCTCTTTCTCTCTCTTTCTATCAACCCCTTCTCTGACTCACCAACCTCTTTCTCTCTATCTATCTCTATTCCTCTCACTTCTCTCGTGCGCGCGTGCGGACTCGATGGGACTCCCAGGCGGACAACGGTTGTTGCTATGCTAGAGCTATACACAGAAGAGAACCCCACCAGCGTTCTTTTGCGTTATATTTTGCATATATTTCATTTTGTGTGTGTGTATATAAATACATCCTACGTGTCTCTGTCAAAAGGAATTGTGGCTATTTTTCACATATCCATGTTTTCTGTTTTTACTTAAGCCCAGTAGTATAAAGCCTACACAATACCATAAATAGCCTTAATTGAAAGTGTTTTACTCAGTTTGTAGAGAAATGGCGAGAGAAACAGCTGATTGCAACTGAGACGTATATAGGCCCCTCTTATTTCAGCCACAATGTGTGGAATATATCATGATAGAGGAGGAGAGAACAAAAATAAAGAAATGATGAGAAGTGGAAGGATGAAAATAAAGGAAGGAAATTGACAGTGGGCCATTGTAATTCCATGTTGGCTGTATGAGAGGTGGGATACTGAGATATATCCTGCAGGACGTTGGCCGCTGGCGGGCCGCATATATATAAACATATAATATATATGTACTCAAATACATATATAGATATATAACGAGAAGGGAAGCTGAGGAAGAAAGGGGGGAAGCAAGGGAAAACGTGTGCACGGTGTGAGGAGGGAGAGTACTCGCTGGCGCGCGCGAACAAGCGAGTTCATGAAAGAGAGGGAGGAGGTGCCGGCATAGCAACAGAAAAGCCCGCTTTGAGTACGAACAACCGAGCTAGTCTCTCCTGTGGGTGCTACTGCTACTACTGGCTCTCTGCGGCTGCTAAACCATGCTCTTGGTGCCACTGTCGTTGCTGTTGCTGCTGCTGGTACTGCTACTGCTACTGCCACCACCATCACCACCACCACCACAGCTATTGAACACTGTGTGTGTGTACTATGCAACAGAAAAGTGAACCCTGTCTCTTCTCTCCATATAGAACAGAAGAATCGCGCTTTCTCTCTCGCTCTATAGAGACCAGACAGAGCGGGACAACGCGATTTGAGCGAGAGGGTGAGCGTATTGATCGTGTCGCACGGAGGTGGAGCAACTACCGCCGACCGACTAGCTCTTTCTCTTTCTCTGCCATACGAACCCTCTCTTCTACTTGCTCTTCCCTCTTCTCTTCTCTTATTCTGGTACTCTATTCCTCTTTCTCTCTCTTGCCTCCTCGTCAGCCACCCTACTTGCCTCCAACGCTCGAGAAATAGAGGCAAGGAGACGGCGTCTTGTACCACCTGGTTCATCTTCTCTTTTCGTTGGCCTCTCATAGTTTTTTCTTTTTTTTTCTTTTTCCTCTTTTCTTTTCTGTCATTCATTTATTTATTAAGCCCATGCGAACTTTATGCCAATATTTAATATATACATTTTATTTATATTAATAATTAAATTTTGCTTGCGGAGAATACTGGAGGCTTAGATTTTTATGAATGAATGAATTAAAGGGCAGTAGATTGAGCAATTTTTTGGATGAAGAAACGGAAGAAGAGTTGAATATAGATATTACGATGCATTTGAGCGGGAAAAGGCCAATTTCGCGTGAAACACTCAATTTCGAATATGAATTTTTGAGTAATAATCTGATGAGACTGGAAATATGATTCAATCTTATCTTGTGTAACTCTTTCATTGAGAAATACTTGGCACTAGCTTCCATGAATTAACAGGTTTTTTTTTCTCCTATGAAATTCTGATCACATGATTATACTCAAATACTCAATGATTCTGTTTATTTGTTTCCGCTAGAATTAAGCAGTGTGTATATTCTATATACAATCGGGATAAATCCCACTCAGCTGATATATCGGCATGGAGCACACGTGAAACGAGTGGTAGTCTGGGCCGACGCCCCGCAGTGTGAGCCATCCACCTGGTACTTTGGCTTGCATGCGTCGATAAACAAACATTCACCATGTATTTAGCAATTTATCTCCAGGAAAATCATGATAATAATAAAGATTTTACACTCGGTAATATGTCCCAATGTTTCTTTGCCTAATACTTTATGAATTCCTCTTTTTCTTATTATCCTGATATAGGGAAAGGTGGACACATTTGAATTTTCACGTTTTCTATCATGAAAATTGCTCGAAATCAGTAAAAATATTCGAGATGGTAATTCTTTGATGGTTCTATCAAAAAGCTGGAAGAATTTCCATTCGAAAACATATTGCAGAGTTCATTTTCGAGAATTTTTGGAAAATTCGATTTTTTTCGTCGAAATTGATGCCTCTAACCCTTTACCAAATTTGAAATTTCCACTATTTCGAGGATATCTCTGAATCTCTTGGTCATGGCGACCTGGGATCAATCTTAAATGAAATTAGAGATCATTCGACATCAATTTATCTTGTACTGAATGGAAAAATATCGATTTTCATGACACTTGTGGAGCAAAAACTGATTTTCATGAAATGATTTACAAATACCTCAAAAATCGATTAAAAAAATTTTCAAACCACATTAGACGATGGGAAATTAGCTCGCCTTTCATATAAGACCAACCCCAGCCTGCTACGACCAATAGATCTGGAGATATTGCCAAAAAAGTGGATTTTTTCAAAAATTTAAAGATAATACCCCTTCAAATCTTGTCTCTAAGGAGTAAATTTTCTAAACAATTCAAAGAAATTAATTCTGGCAGGTTTTTTTTAGCGGAAATTCCCTCAGCTTTCCAAGGGAATCGTTAAAAACAATCCATTTCAAGTCGTTTTATTGAAGTGTTCATTTTACCCTACTTTCTTCTATTGGGACTGTTTTCTCATCAATATCATTCCTAGTTGGTGGAGAATGGAATAAAATAAGAGTTACATTGAAAACGTTTATTCTTTAAAATCATTTCCAACGAGAATTTATTCACTGAAAGTCCTGAGCTCAAATCACGAAGGAGAACAGACAGAAATGATGAGAAAGGTAAACGAAGATAAAAGAGCAAAGGGCCATAGGATAAATACAGCAAAGTGGGCGTTAGTGCACGCGTGAATGACGACGTGAGATTCCTAGATTCTTCTTAGATAAAAAAGAGGATGAGTGTATAAAACACTAACGCACATAGTGCCACGTCATAAACCTCCGATATTATGTAGTATATATGTACGTGAGATTTGTTCATCATATACACAGGTCCTGCCAGAGGCTTTAAAGTGAAGAAAAGAGAGAAAATGGGGAGGAGAGAGAGAGAAAGAGTGAAAGACAAGCTGGAGCCAATGAAATATCAACTTTATGAAGATTCAACTCGAGATTATATTCTTTTTCCCTCAAAATTCCAAATAGAAGATGAAAAAAAAATGAATTCAATCAATGCATCCTCTTTTCCTTTTCAAATTCATCGAATAAATTTCATCAAAAATCCAATTAATTAGAAGAGATATGGTTTTAATTGAAATAAATAAAAGAACGTGTTGTAATGCTAAATCAAATAAATTCGACAAAAATTGAGAGAATTATAATGTACATGTAGAGTAGAGAACACGAATTATCGTCAAGTACTTAAAATTATTAAGGTTTCAAGGTAGAGTAAGTAAATTGGTGTTTTAAATTATGCAGGGCGCGAGTACCTGTCGTATCGTTAATGGCACCGTATTGAGCAATTAACAAGATTTAATTTTTTTTTTCTGTTCTTTACTTTGTCATATTAGCTGTGTTCATTCTTTCTGAGCTCTGCTTTCAGCACAATTTTTCATCATTCCTCATTCTATTAAATATGAAATCCAAGGCCAAACACACAAGACTAATAGGAAACCGTAAGCGATAGGGTCAATGACTGATATCAAAAGGATTCTCTCTTTTTTTTTTCTATTTCTCTTCATCAGAAAATACCAGGTTGAAAATAATCATCAGTCAAGAGTCTTTGAATCGTCCAAGAGTCGTGAATCAGGCATCGGTCCAAGTTGCATTTTTAAAACTCCCTGACATTCAATTGCAATCACCATTTGTGTACCTAATGAATCCGATAATTCAAGTACCATTTATCAATTATCAATGAAATTATGAACAAGTTGAGTAAAGGAGAAGAAAAAAAAGGGAAAAGTTGTAGAATGACAGATTGATGTATTCAACGAGACTACTGTCTATTCTGAGGGTGGAACAAGCGGAACGTGACCGCTATTCTTGCACCAACCGAAAGCAATTCCCAAGTATAGGAGGTCGGGGCTTTGCCTCCGTTAAAAATACATCCCCAATCTTTTTTTTTTCTTTATTTCTCCTGTATCTTTCTCTATCTGTTTGGCTTGTTCCCTCTCTCCCACCCTTTTTTTTCTGTACTCGACAAATGCCCACATCGATTAACCTCAATCTCTAGGATTTAAGTGTAGACTGAAAATTGTTTTTCTTTTCATTATTTCGTCAAAGAAAAAGAGCAGAGACATTAACCAATGCAGAATTAATTCTGATTAATTTTTGGCGAATAATCTCACAAGTTTCTTCTATGTCTTTTTTTTTGTTGATAAAACAGATGTCCTCGGTTAACCTGCAGGCGACCGGCATTTATGAATGTGCCCGAGTCATACTTTGGAAATTTTTCCCCTAGAAAAAGTTCCAAATGGACTAGTAATATGGCTCGATCTTGAGGTGATGCCGATCATCCCGACCGCAGTGGTTTTTGGAATATACATCAATTTTTTCTTCTTCTTTATTATCAAAAGTATTGGTTTGTTCCGAACTTGTTATACAGGAGTTTTTGAGGACGCTGATTACGAATCTGAAGTCATATTTCCGATTCAAGATAGCGGATCTAAAATGACGGACATATTTTGAAAAAAAAACAACAGACTTAAACTAAACTTGATGCATAGTTTTATCATTCTTTATGAGTTGAAAATCGTCTAATATAATATCTAGTTATATCATATGTCCATACTATATGGTCTGTGAAGTATTAAAAATGGTTAAGGCACCATCCCGGCCGCATAGACGTTAAATCCACAGTTGGGCCTTTGAATTGCAAGGGGATGAATGAAGAAAAAAATGGTAAATATGCAGAATATGGTACTAAAAATAAATAAAATAATTAAATTTAAATTTGCCTCAAGAAGGGAGGTGGAGAAAATGATGTAATATATCTTGGTCAAAAACTTGAAGGAAAGTATAGGAACTAGCAATAGCTCAATTGGTAGAGACATGTAATCAGATGATAGTGAGTTCAAACCTCGTTTGCACATTCCATATTTTTTTCCGAACATTTGACTTTGATAATTATTAAATTTTATAGGCCGCTATTCTGCATAATTACTAAAAAAAAATAGTTAAAATGCATTATTTAGACTCACATTGTTGCTTGTGCCTCGACGACTCCATAAGTATCATTTGCTCATGTTTGTGCCACGCGGCGTCAGTCGTATCGGTGCCTGTGATACCGCGTGCGCCCGTAGTTTGCTGGACGCCCCCGCGGCCTCCACCGGCGCCGCCGCCATACTCCATGCCAACGGACCCACTTTTTTACCACTGCCAGCGGCAGATTTCGTGGGGCTCACAACATGGGGCTCTTCAGGCCCCTACCACCCCCAACTTTGTACGCTTTTCTCCTCTCACACTCCTCCCTTGATACACACAAAACACACGCACCCCACACACCTACACTTCTTTTTAGCACGGTGAAAAAAAACCGTGCTGTCTTATTATTGTTCAGTGCACAGACAAACTCTCCAAACAAACCACTTCCCTCGACCTTTCTTATCTCCAGGTATTCTGCCCTTTTTTGTTTTTCCTATTTACTTTGCTTTATTACCAGGAGCCTCTCGTCTTTCTTTCTTGTGTTTGATTTTTCCTGTCCTCAAATTTTATTTGGGATCACTTGGCCGTTGATTTTATTAAAGTCCGATGGTAACACGTGACTAACGATCCCAATGAAGATCGTACTGATGATTTACTTCGCCGTGGAAACAGTTTCCTTCGACGATACCCCCGGCCACGGCCTTCGCCCTTTCTACTTGCCTTAGATTGCATACGAAAAATATAGTTGTTATTTACTCTTAATCAGGAACACAGTATCCTGTCTTCTGGGACGTTGATTTCTAGGATCTGTAACAGATAATAACAAAAAATACACATTAATTGCTTGATATATTAATATATAGTCATTAATCACTGATGATAAATTCAAGTAATACTGAATCATTTTATCCCAGTCTTTACTCTACTGATTTTTTTTTATTTCTTCCCTCTTATTTCCTATATTCAAATTCACGTCATGAGGGTAGTGTTAAAGTTATATACCACCCAGAATAAAATTTGTGAACGTAGTAAAGCATTGGGGATGCCTTGAAATAGAGCCGGGTCAGTTTGCAGATCGATGCACACCCAAGTCGTACCGGTATATACACATCGAGAGAGCGAGATAGAAAAGTCGTGAGGAAGCAGAGAGGGTGGATGCAAGGGAAGAAAATGATTCCTATATTTAGGTGGTTAAAGACTGGGAAGAATTTCTTCTTTTTTCTTTTTTTTCCTATTTATTTATTTATGAGGGAAGAATAAAATCCATTAGACTGTAGAAAAATCCGACAAGTGCAGTCTCGATATGCTGCCATCAAAGCAGTTTATTCGTTAAAAATTCTCTGAAATTTTGTTGGTAAGCCAAAACTTTGTGGAAACGTACGACTATCGGTGTTCCTGCAATTTTGTCATGTATTTGAAACGACCATCGAATACCAACAGCGCTATGTCCTGACGAGACACTTTTCGCAGCAGTGGAAAAAAAATAACTCGAGAAAATTAGGTTTCGTTGAAATAATAATAGATGCGATAGAGATACATGGCATTACATTGTTACACTCAAAGATATCTTAATGCAATCATTTGAGCGATACAATCGTGTATAGCTCGATTATGAAAGAAGAGGGAGAAAGAGAGAAAAAAAAGGGGCTAACTCAACATTGTCGTGACTTGAACAATTTGTATCATTGAATAATACCTCAGTTAGATATTGGAGCCATTGGCCCAAGAATATACGACCAGAGACCTTGGAGATTTCATCCAAAATCCCAATCCATTCCCTTTCAGACAAACCGTATACGCGTGTATTTTCTACACAACCCTCATTTAATCAGTCTATGTACATATCTATATATATATATATTTTTCTTTCAATTCGCAAAATAATCTCCAGAGTTTACAAATTGTTTGCCTCTCTATCATACATTGCTTCTCAATTTTTCTTTTTCTTCTCATTTATTCTGCAATAATTTTTTTTCTCCCCTCTATTCGATTTGCCCCTTGCAATTCTTCGTATTCATTAAAGAAAAAAGAAATTGAAACTGAATCAGGTCTAGACATACTGCACAATGTGCAGGATGTAAGAGGCGTGGAAGAAGAGTGCATCACGTGAATAAAAATAATAAGAAATATTTTTTTTTTCTGAGATGAAAGAGAAATGATAAAGAGGCAAATGGATAAAAAGGGTTGTAACATGGATGCAGCAGAGAGCCCAAAGGGCCAGCTGTGGATTTTCGAGAATCATGTTTACGCATGTGCGCTTTCGGCCCGCCATTGTCCAGGACAGCTGGTCGGCTTTTTGGCACGCGCTTGCTTTTTTTTCCCTCCACATATCTATGTATCTATATATATATATATATTTTATTCCTCGCTGTTCTTCTGACACGATGCGAGTGCATCCAGTGTCGGGATTAAGAGCCGTGCTAATACGTGGAAAAACAATTCTACTGTCTTTGCACAACTGATATTGTTTTTTTTTTCCTCCCCATTTCTGGGTATTATTATCTACACGTATCGATTTCAATCTGTCCAGGTGAAACAAGGGGTGTCTTTGTTTACCGTGGTTACGAGGGCAGGTGTTGCTATAATTTAGGCAAGTTAAAAAGCAAAAAAAAGAACGATAAAAAATGTCTCCGATTTCATCGAGCAATCAGATTAATTACAGTGAGTCTAATATAAGAGAATATTAGAATTAATTTACAAATTCGATATTCACCTCGTGTACTTTTGGCTTATCTATTATTATTTCTTCTTCATAAATTTTTTTTTTTCTTTCTTTTCTTGTTCGGCCAACAACCCACGGAAATTCTAGCCAACTGTATTGACATTCCTATTGCGCTTCGTCGAATGGCGCGACAGTTTGTGTTCCGCTTAGGCAACGACCGAGGAAAATGAAGAGGAAGGTGACGTAAAGGAAGGGTAGAGAGACAAACGTACAACATACAAGTGCATATATATACATTGACATGAGAGCAAGTGAGAGGGAAGGAGGAGAGAAGGAGGGAATCTTGGGAAGCGAGATATTGAGTACGAGTGACTAATGATTATTGGTGCGTTCCCGATGCATACGTGACCTCTCACGACAATTTTGTGTGAGCCAGAACAGATAGGGTTCAACGTAAAGAGGAAAAAGTCAAATGGAAAAGAGCTCTTGACGTTTTGTAAAATTTCATAAAGAGCTCTAAAAATTTGAAGATTGTTTATCTAGACGATCAAGCTCTAATTATTGAGATAAAGATGTATGCACTTGATGAAGCAATAAGATAAGAACCTGCGCCTGAGTGTAAAATTACCCAAATGGACACTGAGCACACGGGCTTATTATTAGAACCGACTGGTGTTTCTACTAATTTTGTCGTGGCGATGAACCATATCGCAGGCATTGAAGGAATGGAGAGAGAAAGACAGCTGAAAAGGCGCGTATATATATATATATATATATATATATACATGTAGCTATTGAGGTTGAAGCGCAAGGTGGTTCACTACCACCTTTCATGCATAATACTGGCATCTCCTCATTCTTTTCGTGACTTTTGACCCCTCTCCTCGATTCTTATCATAAAAACGGCCTCTAGCAACATCTCATATCAAAGTGCCCCCTTTGTATTTTGTTATCCACGCGATTAGAAGGTCGACTCGTTATTGGTAGACTGCTAATATCTGAGAGTTGCTGCAGCAGGTGTCCTACGCGCGGCTGGTCTGCAGTTTAGACTCGAGGGGCTGCCGCTACATTTCGTCTTGCCTTGTTTTTTTTTCTTTTCCTTTTTCCTTTTATATTTCCACCAACTTGCTTCTTCATTCTTTCTCCTTGCTCCTTTTTTCTTCTTCTTCTACTTCTACTTCGTTTTTTTTTTTCCTTCTTTCTTTCTATTTAACACGACACCCGAGAGTGCCTCGTAAAGACTCGAGCGCGGCCTGAATTTTTAAACGAAAACACGCGAAAACTTTGCTGGCCTCTTTTACACCTTTTTTTTTCGTAACTTTGCCTTGTTTTTTTTTTCTTTTTTTTTTCAAGTTTTTATATATTTACTTTTTTTTATCCTTGGGGTTTTTTTTCTTATTGGAACACTTGGTCCTTTTTTCCCCGAGTATCGTGCGGGTGCAATTTCCACAGAAAAGAAAAGAAAAAGAAAAAACAGGAGCGATAGCAACACACTCAAGGTTCCAACGTGAATGTAGAGCCCGAATACTGGAATGGAATGATCGATCGTTCTCGTCCATCGGCGCGACAAACGTGGCATTGTATTGCTACTTTGTCTCACTCGTCTATCTCTCTCTCTCTCTCTCTTACTTGCTCGTCATGTTATAATGCGAACAAGGTCCCAATGAATTTTAATAATTGATAAATTAATTATCCCTTCAATGATAAATATTAATTTGTTCCTCCTCTTTAATAATGAGGTAAAGCGATTTTCCACTGAAGAACTGTTATATATATCTGTTGGTTTATCGAAGCACAGATTAATCAATGAGCCATACACGATACATTTGTAATTTTCTGAGAATTGCTATTTTCCTTGAAGAGTATAGTGCTTCAGTTATTCGTGGTAATCGGGGAATTCCCAATTGCCTTCTACGAATTATACAAGTAGTAAATTTTAGATGAACGACAGAGTTTTAAATGCTCCTCGATAAGCGAGAAATTCTTTAAATGCTTCATAGGAATCTAATGGATATTTAGCGTCACAAGGGGCGAAGAAAGATGCAAATAAAAAAGTAGGTGAAGAAGACTAAAAAAAAAACTTGAGATTCAATTCTAGGATATTTTCACGACGTGGGGATGACTTCCGGTTAATCGAAAAGCCGGAGATACTTTCTACGGTATTTTATGCCAAAAACTTGTGCCATTATATCAATAATTACTTAAAATCCATTTCTCCTCGACGTTTCATTGGAATTCTAATCGATTGTTCTACTTTCAAGTGTAATTTCATGCTAGCCATTTCTTACATCTCAAAGTCGACTCAATTTCTACGGAGGAGAAAATTAAAGAGGCGAAAAAAAAGGGTAAAAATGAAGAATATCATTGACATTTGATTGATTGAAAGGAGAAGCGAATAAATTAGATGATTAGAAAAAAAATGGGCAAATAAAAAAATAGAGAAATTCAATAAACTCGTGAGATAAATTGAAATAGTTTGGCCAAAACTTTTAGCTCCAAAACAATTGATTATGGAAGTGAAAATGGCGTGACCTGTCAAGTTTGAGGTTAGATTCGACAGACTCCCAAGAGTATGTCTCTCTTTTCCTGGTTACTCTCTGAATTCAACTGTGATTCACTGGAGACCACTTTCAGACGTCGTATATTACTCAGTTTCCACTGAATTTAATCCAACTACATAATTCAACCCCTCTTTTCATTATTATCATTGGCAATTTTCATTTTAAAAAAATCTACACCCTAACCTAGAAAAAAAAAAAAAGAAAAATTATATATGAAAAAAATTACCTCTATTGTTGCAATAAATTGTCCACAGTTTTGTTTTCATCCGTATCCACCCACATTTGGCAATAAAATTAATCCTCGTTGAATTTCATTTAAAATTAATAAACAACACTGTTAAATCACCGCACTGATTATATTATTCCAATTATAATAATAATATTAATAAGTGGTAAACACAAAAAAAAAAATAATTTAATTAAAAATCAACTACTACACTAGAAAAAACACTTGTCGATGTTACAATTCAGCCACGAAATTTTCAACTGGCGTTGCCTTTCATCTCCCATGTATCTTGGGATTGTTTGCACGTGGACACCTGCGCAGCCGATAAACACATTCAAGTAAATTTCAGCGAGTGGAGGAAAAGCTCCTTTTTTAAAAAAAAAAAGTATCTCCCACTCTTTTTTTCTTGTTTTTTTTTCTCTCAGCAATGATACAAAATCTCAGCTTTTCATTTTTTCAGGTAACACACACAGCCATTAACAGCGAAGCTAACTGATGGACGACATTACGTGGTGTTATAGGACGCGCAATGACGCGCCCGAATATTAGTGGATGATATTACCAGGTGATGTTATTTTATCATCAAAAAAAAACACTGAATCACAGGCTTTTTCTCATTTAGATTGCTCTCTCACAAACAGTCACATTTATAAAAAAAACTTTTTTCACTTTATAATTATTTAATTAAACCTTGTTTCAATGAGAATATTTAAAAAAATGCCAAATTTTAATTTATCAAGTTTTGATATTATACTGGACGTGTTTATTGTTGTCTGGCCTGAGAGACTGTGTGTAGTTGCCAAAAACAGGTTATGGCCATTGGATGATGTACACGAACGAGACCATGCCTCAACGTTTATTCGGCCTGACAACGATCACGTGGTACAAACGTATTGTCGCGTCCCTTTTTTTTTTAATAAATGGCCCAGAGAGGCAGCAACAACGTATATTCTCCCCAAAAGAAAAGAGAAATATCCAATACTGTCTCTTCTCCCTTCTTCTTCTTCCACTGTCACTCGAAACGATTTTTTTATTCTCTCATTTAATATTTGACTCCTTGCACTCTTTTTTTATTGTGCAAATAAACACACAGGCACGACACAAAAACACTTGAATTCAACACTCACGACGTACTCCAAAATTTCATTTGCTGTCGTTATGTGTGTGTGTGTGTTTTGATAAAATGAGAGATAAATAGGTAGTTCAAAATTGTAATGTGTATGTCAAAGAGAGAAAGAGACAGGAACAATAGGGGGATGACGGCGATCGTGACCGCTTGTGTCGCTACGCACGAAGGCACCAAACACCCCCGCGGCGTTGCCTATAGTGAACTCGCCCGCCAAGGGTCAAAAGCACCGCGGCAAAATAACAACAAAACGTGGGGGGATGAACGATGTTTGTTATTTTCAAAAGCGGTTAATATCCCTTTTTTTTAGGATATATATCTCACTACAAAAAAATAGGGTAAATGAAAGGAAAGTGCATGTATTCCAGGCAGCCTCTTCCTTTTCTCCTTGTGATATTATATTTATCTCTCTGTCTCTCGGTTCAATTGCTCCAACTACGTACTATATTTCTCAAAATTTATTCCATTTAGTCTTGGTAATTTCTCTCAACTATCAGTGATTCATCAGTAAATTTTGCTGCAGCTTCAATTGCGTAGAGGAGAATTGGTAGAGCATCCTTGGTTTATTTGGAACGTTTGTAATGTCAACACAATTTCAATAACACAAACTTGCAATAATCACTGATTTTTTGGAGTATGTGTTTATTTGGCGGGTTTACTTGTCGTGTTACTGTTGATGGGGAATTCTTGATATTCCCTTTTTTTTTACTTATGTCCTCTTATTTTCCTTTTCGCTTGTGTGTGTCTGTGTCTGTGTGTGTGTTGCTTTGGATTTTTTTTTCGCCTTTAGCTTTGCTGGCGTTCTCGCGCGCGCACACACTCACATATATATATACATATATACACACAAGGGGGGCCTCTGTCGTGCATTCACCTCCGTGTACCGCGTCGCCGACACGGTCCGACGAACTTGCCTTCGCACCACACAACCAATGCGCGCAATCCACACACAAAAAAAAATTGAGTGAGTGAGAGAAAGAGAGAGAGAGAGAGAGATGGAGAAAGAGAGAGAGAGAGCACAAGAGAGAAAAAAAACGTCGTCACCCAAACAATTTTTATTTCCAAATGCGTTTTTTTTTTCATATAAATTCACTGTTCTTGTTTCCTCATTTCACTCGTTCACATTTGAATTTTAGTATTGTTGCAGGGCGCAATTGTGTTCTGTGTTTAGTTTTTTAACGTCGAAAAATTGTTATAAACGACGTGAAAAAAAATGCCACGAGCGCGCACGAGACACGAGGAACTGCACGCCCTAACCGCGGGGATACCGCATCGCTTTCTCGGGCTAACATGGAGCTAGATCCATGAAATTTTAGTTTTAAATACAACCGTATACCAGTAATATTGGCGCTAGTTGTAGACATTTATGCTAACAGGGATGACAACATTGTGGCACTTTGCTTGACGACAAGAAACCCAATCATATATTTATATTAAATTCATAATTTATGGGGTTTTTAATTTTTTTGATTCTTTAAAAATATTTTTTAAATCATTGATAATGAATTTTAAGCATTTTAAAAAGAAATTGATACTTGAATTTATTTTTACGTATTGGCAAGTTTTTGCGCAGTAAATTCGATTATTCAATCGTCCGCCAGTTCTACCAACATTATTTGTTCTTTCAGTGGGTGGAGGGGATATTCCGGGAGTTTTGAATATTCGCATTTTATTAATGACTTGTTTTTTCCGTTTGTTTGAAGATTTTATGTTATTGGAAAGGATTTAGTGGAATTTGTAGGGGAAATAATTGCAAATTTTCAGTATAAATTTAATGATATTCTCTTTATTTACTCCGTTGACTCGGTTTATTTTACATAATGCATCAGATAATGATAATTTGCTTTATTTTTTTTATTTTTTATTGTTCCCGCAAAGAAAGAATGCTGATTTTTCTTTTCATTCAAAGAAGAAAGTCATGAAAATTTGATCTGCTGGTAAATACTAAGAGTTTCAAGATCCGTCCCCAAGGCCGCAGCACTTGCTGGAGCAAAATGATGTTATATCGAGTGGAGGTACCTTACAACTACCTACCAACAACAGACAATTCTCATGTATATTACCTTGCAAACATTATCTTCATAATTCTACAAAAAATTTGAAAAAAAATAATAATAATAGTAATTTTTTTGATAGTTAAACCATGTTTAATTGTTAATTTTTGGGGAATTAAAGATAATACAACGAACTTTGAACGAGAGAATCTATTTCAAAAAAAATGCAGACTCACAACAAAAATTTACGACGCAATACCGATCGAATGCGTCGAAATAGAGCATGAAACTAAAAAAATTATTTTTCCAGCGAACGTCAGCTTCTACGAAATCCACGTGACGCCAGTTATGCGTCAAAGTTCTTATTTCACTGATAACATTGCTGTTTTTCATTCGCCAATGTATATGCCAGCTAAAAAAAAATGTGCGAGAGCCTTTTTTCTTTCGTTTATTGATTTGGAGAAAAAACGGTTCGAGGTGATATTTTTATTGATTTGTTTTTTCCCTTAATAGATTTATCCAGATTTATTAATGCAGCATGAATATAGAGAAATTATCACTTGTTTCTCATAGTTTTATGATATTAAAGCGCTCTCTCAATCAGAAATTCTTCATACTCTGCTGTTTAGAGTAGTCATCACTGTCGGACGAATAAAACTTTACAGAATAAATTCCACGGTTACAGTTAGTACGTAACTCAAAATTAATGAAAACATCGATTAAACATCCTCTGGTCCTAAATAGAGAAAACAATCTTTGGATAACTTAAAATTTACCACGATATCCACTGCCACGTCCTCTGAATGATCGTCCACTTGAATATTTAGCCCTCGAATTTCTCGGCTTGTTTGACGATGATTTTCCACGTCCACGCCAATTTGATTCCCTTGAGAATGATTCTTGCTCCAGTATCTCCACTTCTTCAGCGTCATCAAGCAGGAGGGGACTGTCTCCACGACTCCGTGGCTGGCTTCTATTATCAGGATAATCATCCTGATGATCCATGCTTCTTCTATAACTCGGTGAAAAACGTTCACGAGAGCCAAAATTATCCCTACGATTTGACTGTGAAAAAGTATCCCTAGAACGCATTGGAGATATGTCGAATCCTCTTGAATCACGATCCTCATGCATTCGTTCAGGGCTACGAGTTCTTTTATCACGTTCTTGCATCGATGGTGATACTCGATTCCAAGATCGTGAATTACTCAAACTCCAACGAAGATCACCAGCATCACGTGCACCTGGAGTATATTCATAGCTCTCGCGTACATTCCAATCCAAACGATCCATTATTGGACGTTTTTCTTCTCGTATTGGTGGAGGAGGTGATGGCTGAAGATCACCTGGGCATACTTGAACGCAAAAATCCTCAACTTCACTCACCGTTTGAGTTCCTCTTTCCTCCATTTCTGTTTCTGTTTGTGTATACTTCTGGTACATGTCTGGTTTAATTGGTGATTTTTTCTTCACTACTGCCTCTTCCCAAAAAATTTTATTCCTTGTTCTCTGTACGAGAATTGAATTTGATAAGAATTCGGGTTTATCAATTTTAGGCTCTTCTTTGCTTGGATCAAAGAAGAAACGACCAGACATCTTCAAACGTGGATCTTCATCGGGAAGACTGCGAAGGGCCATTTCGCAGTTTCGAAGAATTTCCGGTTTGAATCCTGCGATTTGAAATGTTCTCATTTTAAAATACTCGGGATATTTATCCTAGATTCTAATGTTATTGGTATTTTCACTTGGTACATTAATTATTTAATCGATTACTTTATTCACTATCACTTGAATGGGTATTTTTGAAAAAATCTCACCTGGATATAAAACTGGGTATCCGGAATCTGCGTAAAAGAAAATCCAATTCATTTGTTAATTAATGTGCATTATAAAGTATTTGTGATAATAAATAGATAAAATAAGGATAATCGAACCTTTGGCGGAGACTGATGCCTCTAATAGACTGGACAAGCTAGTTTTTTCAAATGGCTGCAAATATTAACGTATAAAAAACATTATAAGATAATTACTTACTTATTCTCTAAGTTGAACTAAGAAAGGATAAATAAAAGTTGTTCATCAGAAGAGTTTTAATCAAATGAAACATTACTTTGGGATTAGAGATGACTGGTGGCTCGGGTGTCTTCAAACGATCTGGACGTGATAGATGTGATCCTCCATTGTAAGCTGATGATCCACGCTCACGATGACGTTCATGATCACGATCTCTTTCACGATCATAGTGTCCAGAATCAGGAAATTTCGTTCTAATTGGTGATGGGGAACGATGGATAGGTCCTGGAGGTTGATTATACGGAGGAGGCTCCATAGATATTGGGGCAGGTACTGGTTGTGGTGATGGTATCGGAAGTAATCCGAATTGATTCGGTGGTGGCATAGGATTTGCCTGATTGTACATAATAGGAGGAGCATTATACTCGTGAGGTAGTGGATGCATTGGCACAGGCTCGAAATTCATAGGCGGTGGTGGATTTGGATCGAATGGTATGAATGAAGCTGATGTTGGTGTTGGCATTCCTAATGGGCCAACTTGATCCATCATTGGCATGTAGTTTTGTGATGGTGTTGAAAGCAATGGAGTATTCAGCATGGGCTGCGGTGGGATGAACTGATTAACTCCACTCGTATTAGACATCAATGCCTCGTCTCTGAACTGTCTAGCTATCTCGTTGATGAATGGCGAACGTTTTCTCCTACGTTCCGGTGATTTGCTGAATGTACGACGCCTTGGTGATCCACGACGTCCTGGTGAACTCCATTTACGCTTCAATCGCTCCTGGCTACGACTCCTTCGACGCTCACGGGATCTACTTCTTCGCACGACGATCCTTATATCACTGTGAAATTGGTCTACTATTTTTCATTCTTTTTTTTTATAAATAAACAAAAAATATTACAATAATCTAACATAAAATCACACTTGTACAATGGTTTGTAACAATTTCATGTGTTTAATTGGTGAAGAGATTAGGAAAAAATATAAAGAAGTTAGTAGAGAAAATTCATTTATAGATATGAAAAGAATAATTCTTTCTATATTTTTTCCTGAACTCATTCGAGAAAAATATTTTTTTATAATACTTTGGGGAAAAGGGATCCTCACCGTTCCTCCACACGTCTTCTCAGCCTATCAGGACTGGTTCGTCTCTCTCGTCGTTCAGCCGAAGCTCTGCGATCCCAGCTAGGTCTTCTGCGTCTTTCCGAGCTCCTTCTCCTATCTGGACTCCTTCTATGCTCCGGTGAAAGAACAAGTGGGCTTCTGTCACGATGAAATGAATTGAATCTGGTTCTATCATGGCTCTTCTTTCGTGATGGACTGACTCTGTGTCTATCCGGTGTCCTTCGACGTTCTCGACTTGGCCTTCTCTGTCCTCTGTCCATGATCAAACGTTCTGTCTCAATGGCTTCCACTTCAGTACCTGGTGGTACTACTGTATCAGAATCCAGAAGATGTTTTATAGCTTTTTCTTTTTCCGCAAGTATTTTACTGTCATTATCACGTTTCGTACGTATTTTATCACGTTCAATGTCCTTTGAGCTCTTTGTTGGATCACGTCTAGCTTCTTCACGTCTTCTTTCATCCCTCTTTGAGCGTTCACGATGATCTCTCGTGATTGAAGCTCCACGTCTTCGGTCACGTCTGTTTCTGTCCCTACAAGTTGCCTCTTTATCACCATTTTCAAATTATCAACTTAACTTAATAAATTATATTTAAACATATTAAAAGTATCATGAAAAAAAATATATTAATTACAATGAACATTCTTACGTTACTTTTTTTTTTCTATCACAGATAATTCATTCAGAACCTCGTGTAAACATTGAAAGCTTAATTCTACCTAGAGTGTCTTCTGGAATCACGTTCTCTGCCATGTCGATTGGATCCAACATCCTCATGATCCTCATCACCTTCCCAAGTATCTACGATGTTAAAGTCTTCGTCGTCCAGGAATTCTTGAAGTTCATCATCTGGGATGTCCTTGAGGCCTTCAATAGCACGTTGCACATCTAGATGAGTGTTTCTTGAGTTCCTTCCAGCCTCGCCACGACCTCTGTGCCCATCCTTCATGTCTCTGCTCATTTTCTTGAGGGGAATCCTTGTCCACACTATTAATCTACTATTCTTTCTCTTGAAATCTCAATATTACAACATTAATTCTAATGAATTTTTTTGTTTGTTGTATTCTCAAATGTGGGAGCGAAAAAAAATGTTTGGTTAGTAATTACATCTACGCGATAAGCCTAGTAACAACAGAGTATGCAAAAAATTATCATTTATAGTGTTAAATTGGACGTTCTGTGGAGGATAATTATGCTTTATATGCTTCTCTCTAAATTATTATTGAAAATAATTAACAGTACTTTTTTTCTTTAGAATCAATGCTAAATATCAACTGCACTTGTGTATTTGTGTGTCGTTTTCTCTGAATATCGAGGCTGTTGGAGAGAAAACTGGCTTGTTGCCTCTGTGGATAAGGTAGAAAGACACTTTTATAATTGTGTACAGTAGTGTGCACATAGTTTGCTAACCGGTGAGAGAGCTGAGTTTTTTTCTCTGTGCTCGATACATACATGTGCTTCAATCTTCGAAAAGCATCATTAAACCCAACAGTATTAGATCTCTCGTGAAGGATAGTATCTCCATAGATTGAATCAAGCCATGTAAGTTTGTATTTTGTTGCTTTAATACATCCAATAATTGTTGCACACGTTGAATTGATCGTTTGGAGGATAATTCCATGTCTCTCCATCAGTTGGCGACACTATCCAACAACAAATTGTTCGCGGGATTTTTTCAATTCCAATTAGGAGTGTGCAAATTGTAAATCAATCGAATTGAATTGAATAATATCATTCAATTCGAAGTTCTATTTGAATTTTCGAAAGATTAATTATTCGATCAATTCGAAATACGAGTACAATTCGAATCATTCGAAATATTGGAATAATTTGAAAAATTCGAATAATTCCAAAAAATTCAAATAATTTGAATAATTCAAAAAATTCGAATAATTCAAAAAAATTAAAATTATTTGAATAATTCGAAAATTGCGAATAATTCAAATAATTCAAATATTTTGGGTAATTCAAATATTCGAGAATTTGATTTGTTTGCGAATTGAATTATTCCAATTTAATTCACCCTGAATAATTCGAAACTTCGAATATTCGCACACCCTTAACTCCAATCAGTAATTCTATTTTGAGTAATTTTCCTTTTTTCCAGATGATGAAGCCACTAGTTTTTGTAACTGGGAATGCAAAGAAACTCGAGGAAATTGTGGCAATTCTGGGTAATAATTTTCCAAGGGCTGTGACTAATCAAAAAATTGACTTACCTGAGTACCAGGGTGAAGCACGTGATATCAGTATATCAAAATGCAAAGATGCATTAGCAATAGTCAAGGGTCCAGTCATTGTCGAGGACACTTGTTTAGGTTTCAATGCAATGAAGGGTCTACCAGGTCCATATATAAAGTGGTTTCTCGATAAACTTGGCCCAGATGGTCTCTACAATATGCTAGCAGCATGGGAAGACAAATCCGCTGAAGCATTATGCACATTTGCATATTCATCGGGTAATCCAGAGGATGGAATTATACTTTTTGAGGGTAGAACAAAAGGAACAATTGTTTCACCACGTGGACCACGTGATTTTGGATGGGATCCAATATTTCAGCCTGATGGCTACGCAGAAACTTATGCAGAACTTCCAAAATCAATTAAAAATCAAATATCACATCGTAGCAAGGCTCTTGATCAACTCAAGGAATATTTTATAAATAATAAAGACAGATAAATTGTTTTGTACTTTTGAAATAAAAAAGAATGAGAAGTGTGATTAATAAATAAATTCAGTAATTAATTATTGAAATTATCTTTGCTTTTTTTTTGCGTAGTTTCCAATTCATTTTTTATCTTCTCAATAGTGCCAGAAATAGCACTTTCAGTGTATGAGCAAGATAATAAGTGATATATGCATATGAAAAAAAGGAAAAAAGTCGTGACTCATGATTGCCGGAGTGCAATTTCAGTACTGAGAAATTCTTAAAGATGATCCACTGAAAGGTGATACAGATGGGTGGCAAATAACAAATTACTGCGTATGTGATAAGAAGGTAAATGCAATAACAAACTACTGGAATTTATCGAGTACTCGAAAATTTGGTATTTTACATTATGAAAATTGCTCGAAAACAAACGAAATATTTGAGATGGTTTTTTTTATACTTCCATTGAAAAGCGAAGGAAATTTCCGTTAGAAAACATGTGTCAAAATTCATTTTTGAGAATTTCTTCAAAGATCGTCTTTTTTAGGGAACAATCAGGGCCTTCACCCTTTACGAAATTGGAAAATTTCACGTTTTCGAGGATATTCCCGGTTCTATTGGTCGTAGCGACTTGAGGTTGATGCTAAATGGAAGGTGAGATCATTTGCCATCGAGTTATGTAAATAAACCAAAAAAATTATCGATTTTCAAGATACTTATAGGGCAAGAAGACGGTTTTCACAAAATCGCTCACAAGTATCTTAAAAATCTATATTTTTCAAATTTAAATCACATGAATTAATGGAAAATGATCTCACCTTTCATTCAAGATCAACCCCAAGTCGCTAAGAACAATAGAACCGAAGTTATTCCTTAAAAAGTGAAAAAAAAGTTGGAATAGAAAGGTTTTGAGCTCCAATTCGTGCTAAAAAAGTAGAATTTTCAAAAAGATGGAAAAATCAATTATAAAACATGTTTTTCATCGGAAATTTCCCAAGCTTTTCAATGGAATCGTTCAAAAAATTCCATCCTAAGCCGTTTCATTAGAATGTTAATTTGATCCCACTTCACTCTACATTCAAAAATAGAAACATCATTCTAGAGAGATCAAGGGATCAAATAGAATTTTTGAAAAATATTTATTAAATGTTTGATGGAATAATGTATAAATTTCAGAAAAATACTTTCTCAAAGAAAATATGTCTGTATGCACATTCTATGATAAGAATAATTGACCCATGCATAAACAAAGGGTTATCGTATGATTTTTCCATTGCATATACGTAACTGCTGTGTCTGTAACATAGTAGATACTTGCTTAATTAAGATTGTTGAACCGAGAAACTTCATAATAATTAATAAAATTCAAGCGATTAATTATTCAACAACACGGTGTATCTTCTATTTTACCGCGCCATTTGAATCATTTAGTATTATTACATTACATTCATGATTCACTGCTTCAAAACTATAGAGGAAAGTGTATTACTTTAACTGCGTTTTAGTGAATAATTGTAATAAAGCGTTTTTTCCTCATAGATACAGAAGAGGAGAGTGAATAAAAGGGAAGCAGATAAATTGATGACATAATGTGACATACGTGTATACATATATCTTTGAGGAAAAATAGGGAAGCCAGAATATCGCTAATCAGTTTGATTTTCAGAAAAATTTGATTATTATTAAGAGTGAAGAAATAAAGGAAACACTATCAGCAAATGATTTTATCATAAAAGCTAGTTTTCCGCATAATAGCTTTTTTCATAAAATTTAATTAATCTTCATACAGAAAATTCAAAGATATGTATTACCATTATATGTATGAGTGCGGGTTATCGAAAAGTTGATTGGAAAAAAATAACAATTTTTACCACGCGGGTTATCATATTGAAATATTAGCTTTTTATTTTGTTTTTTTTTTTCATCACTTTATTCGTTGAATTCTCCTACTATCCAGTGTTTTTGTAGTTATCATTGATGACAGGCACAAGTGGTCTCTTATAAAAGAGAGACGATAGCCAGCAACTGACACCAGTTCTTTGCGATGGCTTGCGGGATTAAGTTTGTCACCGGTAAGCCCAAACTCTTCATTATTATACATTTGTCAGTTGCGTGGAGTCAATCAATCCAATTTGAAAATTATTAGTTCAAATTGAAAAATTGATTCACTGTAAGTTTACTCATTGCTTCATTTAATCAAACAACTTCGTTTTTTTTAGCGCTGGTGGCCTGTTTGGCCGTGACTAATGCAGTACCAAGTGAGTTAACTTTTTTGTTTTTGTTATTTTTGAATTTTTTGAGATTCAAATACTCATATTGAACAATTTAAAAATTATTACAGCACAATTTCCACGGGATAAAACTCTGATTTACAATTATTACGGTGATGTGAAAGCGGGAATTATTGAACCAGCAGCTTATGCTGCGCAGTATGCTATCTCTGGACAGTTTTATATAAAACCAGACACTAGTGATCCTGGTCTTCCCAATGCATTTGTCGCAGTACTGACGAGTGTAAAGACAGGTCTTCACAATGGTCTTGCTGCACATTATGAGAGGACAAAGGTGCTGCAATCAATTCCAGAGCCTGCCAAAGTCATTGAGGATCCATTCCTCATTGTTTTTGATGCAAAAGGAAGGGTAAGAGAAATCTCACATCTTCATTTTCTCATTATTATTACACAGAGAAAAATGTTTTCTTAATTTGAGATTGTGCAGTCACTTAAATTAAGTGACTTTTCTCACTTAAGTCAAGTAACTTTTTCTTTCTTAATTTAAGTGACCTGCACATTCTTAAATTAAGAAAACATTTTTCTCTGTGTACCTTATTCATAATCAATTATGGTTATTTTCAGCTGCAAGGTGTCAAAATGCCCGAAAATGAACCTGGATGGTCAAAAAATATGAAATTAGCAATTGCCTCCATGTTCCAACTGGATCTACCCAATATGAAACTGGATCTTCCAATAAAAACACAAGCGTTCATGTCGAAAGAGGTAGGTAACGACTGACGGGAACACTCTGTTCCCAGACTAATCTAATGTTCTCTTTGGTTGTTACCACCAGAATACTATCCATGGAGACTGCTGGACGAGCTATGAAATACATGAAAAGACTCCAAAGACCTCAGAGTCCAACAATGAATTTACCATTACGAAATTTGGATCACCAAGAAATTGTAGCAATTACAATGTTTTTCTTTTTAATCATGTTGAGAATGAAGGATGTGAACTTCCTGAAGAGGTAACTTTTGTTCCTATCTTTTTGAAATAGTCAAATATTCAAATTTTAAGATGGACTGTAACTTTTTTTCTACAGAAACCAGTAAATATGGCGAGTAGACGAGTCATCCAGGCAGAAAAACACGGAGAAAATGTTCTCATAAAATCACTGATTGCTCACGGTGGTGTGAATTATTTCCCATGGAGAGGCAGATCTGAAGCTCACTATGTTCTCAACAAGTAAGCATTGTCGTTTTCTAATTTCCAACTTGCAAGTTTTATTAATTAATCAAAATTTTCAGCGCTACATTTGTCCTTGAAGGAACGACCAAAGCCGACTTTGCTCTACCAAAAACAGTTGATTTTACCAAACAGCCACTGATAACAGACATTAGTTATCAAAAACCCGAGACCAACTATGACGAGGGAGCTGGTGTTGATATTACTCAAGGACGCCACTCTGTTCAACAGAGTTATCTCATTGAAAGAGTTGGGAAGATGCTGGGTGAAGCATTAGATTATCTCAAGGAGGATCACTTGGCTGCAAAAGAGCCAGATTTCAAGCATGGACAAACAATGAACAGAATACTTTCCATGATGAGCTTGATGGATGTCACGTCTTTCGAACAAGTACACAATATGATTAATGCATCAAGCTTGGAAGACATACCCATGGAAAGTCTATTTTTGGGAATGGTTCCCCACGTAGGAACACATGCATCTAGTCTTTTTATAAAACATCGAATTATGGAAAATGATGTTGACATGCTTGATGCACTGGAGATGCTCATGAAGCTTCCCCTTAACGTTCGAAAACCAACCGAACAATTACTCACTACTATGGAACCAATGTTCATGCAAGTTATGGATGCTCGAGAAAACGGTGGTTTCGATGCAAAATGGAATCAAAAAGCAGCAATATTAAGTTTTGCCAGTCTCACTTACAAAACATTTAAAAATTCTCCAGAACCAGAAAAAAATGAGCAGTTGAACAAATATCTTGATTACTTCCATGACAAATTCCTGAATGGAGATTATCAGATGAAGCTGTCTGCTTTGATGGCAATGAGGAACATTCAGGTTGGTAGAGTGTTTGATCTGTTGGCCCCAATTGTCCGAGGAGATGTAGCCATGCCAGAAGAGCAGTCTACTCGTCTACGTCTTTATGCAATTTGGGCTATAAAGAAATCCATTCCCAGCTATCAAGCTGCTCACAATCTTCTCTGGCCAATAATGGCAGATTACAAAGAGCCATTGAGACTTCGAATTGCTGCTTATGACATTCTCATACGTCAGGAACCAACTATGGCCAATATCTTACATCTCTACTGGTTTATGGTTTACGAGAAGAATGAACATCTTTACAACTATCATTACACTACAATTCAAGGTCTAGCAAATTCCATTGATCCTTGCGATATGCATTTGAAGGAACTCACCACGAAAATCATGCGCTTTACAAGAAAACACTCGCCAGTACCTTACAAATTATCCGCATCTTATATGGTTGATGCTATTGATCAGGTTTATGGACATGGAGACAAATACTCTGTTTCATATATAGCTAATGAAGCAAGTGGACAGCCAGATGTTGTGAAAATCGAACACAACGTCATTGTCAATCGTAAACGTAATAATCATTGGAAAATTGAGGTCATTATGGATGAAATTTTTACAGGATTTACCGACGTTATTGGCGCCTTCTGGGGATCCTCATCGCAGGTGACGAACGAGGATGTTCTGAGAGTACTCCTTAAAGCTAGTAAATATTCGTGGGACAAGCCTTCTCCTTTGGATATAATAATTTCATACAAAGGCCGAGTAATTCTTGCTAATCATTATGATTCACTTGATATGAGAAAGGATGCGACTATATTCGAGTTATTGGGTGAAAAGATCACAATGGCTAGCCAACAATTTGTCTATTACGATTCACTCTTTGAACAACAGGTAATTAGTGAAATTGGTCTACCAGTGGTGATGGAGAGTAAGATTCCCGTAGTTACTTCAATGAAAATGAGAAAAAGCTCAGGAAAAAAATCAGGACGTCACACAAATTACAAGATGGATTTCAAAGTTTGGAGACATGGTGATTATTCAATGTCAATTTACAATCCACTGCTAGATCTATGGCATACTATTCGTAGATCAACTGCAACTGATGTAGCAATTCCTCTGGAGATTGAAACTTCATCTCTTCCAATGGCTCAGATGTTTGAGATTATTTTCCCCAGATTACCAGCAACGGAATATTCAAAACAGGGTATAATGACTCATGCTAAAGATTGTACAACTGTCACAGAAGATGAAAATGATACATTGAGAAAGGCTTGTCCGACTTGTAGCTACCATGAAGTCGTCAGCAATGGACCATCTGCCAAAAGAAAGCACGAGACTGTGTATGATCTCAAGGATACTGGTTTAAAGTATACATCTGCTATTTTTGATTGTGAAAATGGTTTAACACCCGTTCTCATCCAAAAAGATATGGTCAGAGCATTCTATAAAGAGCAGAAAAATTCTTGGAGTCATTCATTGATTAATAATTTCCTTGCAAATCGCCAGTTCATGACGAATTTAATTTTGTCTCCAAGAATGGGAAGTTGCGGACTGCTGTATAAACAGGAGCCCAGTGTTAAATATCCAATGTCAGAGACTAGGATGACTCTTAAAGCAAAGAGAGAAAGCACCCAAGATGACCAAGCACCTGTACATTTTCTAGATGGAAGTAAAACGACTATTCAAGTAGCATATGAAGCAATCGAGGAGTCTACAATGTTACCAGCTCGAACTTGGCAATTAAAGATAAAAACAAACATGAAACCAGACCACATGGAAAATACTGTGGATATTCATGCTGTAAGAAAAACTCCAAATGAAAAGAATCTGCATATTTGCCTTCATGGAACAAAATCATATCCACAGCCACCCACTGATATGCTCAAGGTCGGATTAACTAAAGAGGAAACCAATACTGAATTAGAATTCACAATGGATGAAACAGATGGTGCTGAATGTTCTAAGAATGGAGCGTACATTAAAATTAAGGCAAAAGGTACATTATCAGAAGAACAAAAGAAGAAATTCATACAGGAGAGTATAAGCGGTGCTTGTGCTGCTGATTCAAAGAATCCTCTATACAAAACTCCAGACAATTCAGTACCAAAAACCGTTGATTGTCTTGATCATGCGATAAAACACACGACTCTAAGAAATTATAAGATTGATATTGATTACTCAAATGTACCACAATCAGTCATTTCTCCATTGATGAACTATGAGGATGAACTAAAAGCCTTCTTCCTAGGAAATATTGACTACACTCATCAACATACTGAAGAGGGAAAGATGAAAATTACCGCTCAATTTCCAATGAAACTGGATAATATTGATTTATCAGTTATAAAACCCAATCAGGGTTACGATATCATAGACGCTGAAATATCAGAGCACAATTGGGGTGGAATGGACAATGATCTTCCACGTCTCGAAGGTTTCGGTCCAGATCCAGATAAACATCTCTGGATGTCGCCCCTGGATAATACTCGTTTTGCAGTGCCATTCTTGAATGCATATACTAGCGGTGAACTAAAAATGTGTTCCGTATATCCGAAAATAATTACAACTCTTGACGGTGGACAAGTTCCCTACGTTGTACCTGATGACTGGACGCTGGCGTCTGGTGAATACGCTCGACAGTCTTACGCAATATTTGCTAAAAATGTAGATGATAAAATGAGCATGAAAGTATTTGTTGGTGATCAAAATCTTGAAATATCCCCAGTTGGCGCTGGATTCTCATTCAAAAACAATGATGAAGTAATTGATAGTAATGAAGTAATGACCAATGGCACATATATACATGCTCCTCAGTCGGAAACGGCCTGGGTTTTCAAGATAACGACCCAAGGATCAGATATTTTCATTCAAATGAAGCGTGTTGATGTTATGATCACTTACACATCAAGCAGTATTACAATAGGTGTTAAAGATGACCTCCAAGGCAAAATAGCTGGTTTGTGCGGTAGTATGGATGGTTCACAAAAATCAAAGATTTCAACAGCATATCGTCTTATACATGCTTAAGTATCGAATAAAAAAGAGAATAAAATGAAGAGAAATCATATTACGGGTACAAATTTATATAATTATTGGCGAAGGCTTATGGAATAATGTTATTTCGATTATTATTCTTATTATTATTATTATTATTAATATGTTTTGAAGAGTTCAATTAATAAAAAAACTCATGCACTATTCAACTCACCGATTTGCTTGATTCTCCATCTCTCAATGTGGATTTGAGATAATAAATATAAGACGATATTAAATCATCCATTTTGTAGCCTTGGGCAGTTTCGCACAATATTTTTTGGCCTTTAAGAAAGTTTCCTATGGTCATGTGGAAGTAAGTATTTCCAGAAGACCAATTTGAGAGCTCTGTAAAGCTCCACATTGCCAAGATATCTTTTGTTTGGGGATGTATGACACTTATGCCATTTTTATTAATTGCTATAATTAAATATTCGGGGAAACTTGTCTCGGTTGATTGTCGCACTTCGAAAAACGCTGAACCAAATGTAGGCCATTGATGAATGTGCTGGAGAAACTCGAATTTGGCAATGTGCTCGTCAATTCCTGAAATCAAAAAAGTACTTGAATGATTCTGGGTTTATAGGGGAATGTGGGGCAAAACGGACATAAGGGGTAAAATGGACACATTTGAGTTTTTATGGATATATTATGAAAAAATCTTGAAATGAATGAAAATATTGGAGATAGATTTTTTTTGATGATTCCATTGGAAAGCTGAAGGAATTTTAGGCGAGAAACGAGTGCCAGAATTAATTTTTTTCAATTTTTTGAGAATTCGATTTTTTTGGGGCATTTTTGAGGGGTAAAAAAAATGATTTTTTTGGGATATTTTTGAATTCAAAACCACATAAATCGATGGAAAATGATCTCAGCTTTCATTTGAAATCGGTCTCATGTCGCTACGACTAATAGAACCGGGAATATTCCAAAAAAACTGAATTTTTTCAAAAATCGAAAGGCGTTTACCTCTCAAAAATGCTTAAAAAAATCAAATTCTCCAAAAATTGATTCTGGCACTTGTTTTCCACCCAAAATTTCCTCAGATTTTCAGTAGAATCATCAAAAAAAATCTATCTCCAACTGTTTCATTACAATGTCCATTTGCCCCACTTTCCCCTAATGAAAAAAATGAGTTATTACCTTTTTGCTGATTATAAGCAGAAGAGATGTGTTTCTTCCAATCATTCGGGCGATAAACGTGAACAATATCAGCGGGAATATATTCCTTCAATTTATCTGGTATTTGTGAAATTTCATTTTTCACATTTCCATATTTGCTGCGATAAATCAAAGCTGCCAATCTTATTGCATCTTGCTTGCTGCAATTGTGATAGCCACGAAGATACTTTGGTAATTCTTGATGAAAGTAAAAGATTTCATCTGCATTGCTATCACGTCCAGGCTGGGCATTGACCCACAATTTCTTCATGAAGAATATCTGATACTGTACTTGTGTAGTTCCAGATGATTTTGATGGTCGTGATTTTTTTGTCCACTCCATCAGTTCATGAACGAAATCAAAGAAGAAATAATCGTGTGGTACGGAGAATACTTTGTCAGAAATTTTGACGAAAAGACTGAATCCATCGCTGCTCTTTAATTGCATTCTTTCAGTAATATCTTCACAGAGACTCGAAGCTCTAGTTGACGAGTGCACTTCAAATGCTTCATCCGTATCATTGGGAAAATAGATTTTGTGGAAAATCTGTAGGCTCTTGAATCTTATAGCCTCAACTTCCAGAATATAAGGAGCATATTTTCTATTTCCATATTTAACAGTTGCATTCAGCCTATTCAAGCAATCAACAGCTATGGGAGATCCAGATGCTGTGAGAAATTGAATAACTTCCTTCTGAACATTAGTAGAACACGATATAACACCTGCAGCAAGCCACATGAGCTCCCAGCCTCTCTCTTCGCTCAATCGAATTTTATTCTCCGTCAATTGTCGAATAATTTGACAATAAACTTCATCACGAAGATGAGAATGCTCGAGTACAGGAGTAAAAATCGCATCTGTGTATTCTGTGCCCAAACGTTGACGATTACTAGGTAAATCGCCCATATACCTCAGAATGTTCGTGAATATCGTAACAGCTAGTTGTGATAATTCCTGATCCTCGCAGACACGAGCCAGTAGTGCAGCTTTCATAGGACTCCTCGTGTGTTTCCATAAAGTCTCCGGTACAGTCTTCTTTGCAGACGATATAGTAGAGCCTCTAGAAAGAGTAACATTGTAACTCTGTCGGAAGTGTTCTTGCGCGAATTTCTTCAAATTATAAGAACGCGATTTATCATTATTCTCAATCCTCTTTCGTGCCAAAGTATTTTTCGTTGTATAATCAGCTTTAAAGATGTCAATTACAGTCTGCGAAGGTTTGCCCATTGTTGGAAGTACGTAGACACATTCTGATGGAAATTCTCCTCTATTACCATCAATTCGTTCTCCATAGCCCCACTGAGAAGATATTATAGAATAACCCGTGCATCCAATTAATTTAATCAAATCTCCTCGCCTTAAAGATAAATAGGAGGACTCTCCAGTGACTGGAGTAACATCATTCATGTACTCTTGAGTGGCAATGACGTACGATGATTTTTCCTTGAGTCCATCTATCAAAAAGTTGATAAGAGAAGCTAAATCCTCGGCGTCAAGCGCTTTGAATACCCATTCTTCTCTCTGCACGGTCGTCAAGATGATATTATTTATTGGATTACCGAGGAAGCTTTGAGCAGTGACTTCTGCAATTTCCGCGAATGAAAGCTCCAGTAGCATTTGCTCCTGATCATCAACCAAGTAAATTCCGGTCCAATTAACAGCGATAATCACGTTATTTGTAGGCAAATTCGGTCCTGATGTCTTGATAGCTTCGTAGAATCTCGAAAAAAGAATAGGCCACGTTATCTTCGCAAACATGACTATATCTTCCTTTGCCTTCAACACAGGAGCTTGCTCAATGACGTTTATATTCTTCTGATAAGCATCGATAGTGAGCTTTTCCCATTTTCCAAGTGCCTCATTAGCCGCTCCCTGTAATAAATGATTAGGAATATAGAGATGCATTGCACTCTTCAAATTCTCAGTTGTCATGTTTTTTTGATGATCAATGTAGAGTTGTTGAGCGACTACCATGGCGATATCGCCTTCACTATTGCATCTATATTCGCCATGTTTGATTCCCCGCGTGATTTGATGATAAATCAAATTTGTAGCAATACTGTCCAATGTTGGATCATGCCAAGGGGTAAAAATTTCTTTTCTAATGAATAATCGCCAGGGAGCAGAACGTTCTGATTGTCCTTGTTCCCTTGCGTATTGTTCACACTGACATATTGCATCCATTACGTGTTCTTTTCCCGCGCCAAGTGACAATACTTTATCGTACAGAGTAATGAAAATGGAAAATCCAAAGATATCCTTTAAATTAATACTTTTCGCGAGAGCCTCGACAATTTCTTGCGATGTACTTGCTGAATCTGTTTCGATTTTCCTCGAATTTCCATCCATAAATGTTACCTCAAGGAATATGGAGTTCTTTGTCTTTGTCGCTTGGAGTTCCAACCAACTTGGCGGTTGCGTACGCGCGCCGTTTTTAAATGTCCTCGTGAGTCTTCTATCACAATAGGGCGCATATCCAGGTGGTCCCGACTGGATAAATGCTCTCAAATAGTTGATAAATCGTTCAGTAGGTGGAAAACAACCAACACATAGCGACAAAAGGATCCAGCCTCTTGCATGGGACGATTTGGTAGGATTATTTATCAATTGTTTGACTATTTGACAGTAAATTTCGTCTCTGAGCTCGGGACGAAGAATTCCATGACCAATGATAAAGTGCAGCTTCTCTAAATTCGTTCGACGTGTTTGTAACCAACTGTTATAAGTTTCATTAACAAATTCGTCCTCAATTATACCACGTCTGATGTCATCGTGAAGCTTATTTTGTCTTTTCAGGGTTAATCTAACGAGCTGCTTCTTATTTCTTTCTTGATATTTGAGATTTTGATATTCTTTGGATCTCGCGAAACTTCGGGACAATGTTTCGCTCACTGTGGACATGACTGTTTTGTTTTCTGGGACATCAATGGGGTTTCTGGGCTCAGGCAAATCGCCCATGAATCTTAGGATGGTGATCCAAAGGGCCTGAGCTGATAATTCATCTGATGCTAGAGGTAAATCAAGGAGTGATTGTTTCAAAATTCGCCTGGAATACTGCGGAGCTACATTGGCTGCGAAATATGTGGCTGCGAATTTAGTGAAATGATATGTCGACAAATCTTCTGTTTCAGTCTCTTCTGGTGGGAGTTCTAAAACACTTGGTTCTTCCTCAGATTTTTTCTCCTTGGCTGGAAGATCCTAAAGTTGAAAATATGTTTCTTCAGTTTTTTATGAATTTTTATTGTTTATTTCCGGATTTTTTTGTTTACTTACCGCATACATGTCTCCGGGTAACTCCTTGACGTTTGCTGTTTTTGCCTCGTTCTCCAGGAATTCGAAAATTGTAGTAATGTCAGTCTCTGATGCTTCTTTCATTGGAGCTTCTACGCCATTCTTATCGAAATTAATCAATGACTCTCTTAATTCAGCTAATCTGTTCTCAAAGTTTTGGCCAGCAACTTCCTTCCAATCGCGATTACCAGTGATTTTAAGACGTTTCTCATCCTCCATCCTCAAATTCTTGATCTCCTGCAGCTTTCTCTGATGCCACTGAAAATCAAAATGAATCTTCAAGTCTTGTGAAGCTATGATGAAGTGGCATATCGATAAATTCATGAAATTTATCGAAACACGATATTGCTTTTAAGAATTTTTGTATTTTTGATATCACCTGCAATTTCTTTTTGTATAGACTGCGTGCAAGATATCCGCGACATTGTGCCTGTAATAGTAAATCGATACTTGAGATTAATCCATTAAAAGCTTTTTTTTCTTCAAAATCTATAATTATTCACCTGCAACGATAAAACGATTTTTCGTTTTTTACGATATTCGTGGGTGATAATACGAGATTTTAGACAAGCCTGGAGTCTGTGATAGCCAGATCTTATCTTTAGATACTTTTTTCGTGGTCCATGACCTCTCCAGGAGCTCTGAATCAATACCGCTGCTTTTTTCATCTTCAAATACCTTCAATCGAATAAATTTATCATTAAACAGAAATAATGAAATAAAAAAGTGGCATTACCTTCTTCTTGCACTCCATCTCCTCACACAAGTTTGAATAATCACAATGCTTTTTGCGATAACTCGGTTACGTTCTCGTTCGAGGACAAAATCTTGTTCCTCTCTCAAGAAAATCCTCGTTTTGCCCAGTTGATAGTCCAAGCCCAATTGCCCCAAGACATTATGGCAAATCTTTTCTGCGGCATTTCGATGATCCTTCGGTGGTTTTCCTTTCATCAACATTCTGAATCGTCCAATAAATTCCATGTAACTGTGACGGATTGGATAGCCAGCACGTCTTATTCTCGCAGTTTCCATCATTCCCGAATACCTCAATTGACGACAACAAAGCATTTGATCGAACAAATCAGGCTGTTGTTCTTCATTTGGCTTGATACATCTCACAAAAAATGGATTACAACTCTCGAGTGTTCTCATTAATAAATCCAGAGAATATCTGAATTCAGATGATAAAGAGGGTGATCTTTTCTTTCCGTCAATAGACAATAAATCCTCAGGAAATATTGATTTCAGAAATTTATTCGAGGATATCACGATAAGTTGCTTCAAATCAGCAGAGAATGTGTCTTTATTCTTGTCTAAAAATCCATGAATCTGATAATTTACAGTTCCAGCAAAATGTTTAATTCCAAATGCTTTGACAGAATCGGATTTTGGTTTTAGATAGTTGCCATTAGCTGAATGCAACTGATTTGCCTTTGCCAGTAGTGTCAGATCAGTGCCCTTGGGAAATTTACTCTCTTCATCGATTAAAGCCATCAAATTTAGAGGCTTTATGCCAATCAAGTCCAGGACACTCTGATTATCTATGAAATCAATGTGCTGCCACGAGATTCCTTCCTCATTGTAATAATTTTGTTCCATTTTAAAAATATGATGAACAAAGAATTGTTGCAAATGTTCATTTGCATAATTAATGCAGAGTTGTTCAAAGCTGTTTTGATTAAAATTTTCAAATCCGAAAATATCAAGAACGCCAATTGAATTTTTCGTGTTTAATTTAGGCTTGAATATTGTGCCATTTATTTTCTCCACAATCATTATGAATAGACGACCATAGATTGCTTTCACGAATGCATCTCTCACCTCAATTGCCTGATTCTTTGATAAATTACTGATTACTCTTTCACCCTGGGCGAAAATCGTTTTTTTCGTCAGAGCTTCTCTCAAAGGGCGAGTATTTACACCCAATATTTCAGCAGTTATCTTTACAGTCGCATCTTCATGAATTTCCGAAGCATCCATATTCGAAATTACAACCGATTTGTAATTAAAGTTCCCCAAATGTAAGATACACGAAAGTAATTCAATTATACTCCAAAATTCTTCTTCAGAAAAGTTGAGAATTCTCATTGCAGCTTTGACACTCGCAAATTCCCTTCCATCATTCCTTCCCTTGCATTCCGAGGATCCACAAAGATATTTGTAATCATTAACATTATTTAGAGACAATTTTTTCTTTTCTTCCTTGGACAATCCCTCGATGATTGAATAAAAAATGTGATAATTTCTTTCTCCCTCTGATTGATAAACCAATCTACATTTTTCCAATAGATACTGTTCAATTCTCGCGCCCTCAATCGCTCCAGCTTTATTGAATTTTACATCAATATATTTTCCAAATCTCGAGGAATTATCATTGCGCACAGTTTTTGCATTGCCAAAAGCTTCAAGAATTGGATTTGCCTCGAGTATCTGCTGTTCAATCCACGAATGTTCTCCACTAATTGTAGCTAAATACTGCAAAATTAATTTGGTACTTTCAGTTTTTCCTGCACCACTCTCGCCACTTATGACGATGCATTGATTTCTCTTTGATCTCTTCATCTCGGCAAAACAATTATCCCCAATTGCAAATATATGCGGTGGCTCTTCTCCGATTTTCTTGTCTCGATAAATCGTTATTTCCTTTGGTGTATAGATATTGAGGATTTTATAGGGATTTATTGCAACTAACATACTACCGGTGTAAGTGTAAATTAGATTTTTCTTGTATCTAACATGTAGATTTTTTAAAATTGCATATTCCTGAAGATCACCGAGTTTTATCATGTCTTCGACTCCAATAATTGATGTTGCATGCATGCGCTTGACAATTCTCTCGATTGACATCACTTCTACCTGTGTATAGAAACATTATTTTATAAAAAAAATACGGATTTACGGATTGCGAGAAATGATAGGTGGATGGATTGATAAGATTACTGGTGATCTAGTTGAAAAAAAAAGAAAAATGATGATATGGAAACTCGAACTTACTTTTCCATCGTCATCCTGAATTTTAACCGTTGTTTTATCGATCCCCAGGATTTTTCCTCCCACGAGAACACTGAATTCCGTGCTGGATGCATTTTTGATCCAGACATTATCACCCTAGTGTATAAATCAATTTTTTGAAAATTGTAAATAATGAAGAAAAAGAGAATTTTTGAAAATGAAGAGAACCTTACTGGAGTAAATTTATCTTCCATGTTTGCAAAGTATGGATTTCACTTTATGAGACCATAAAGATGAATAATTGATGATTCCATCACCTGCGAACTCACTTGGGATAAACTCTTGGCGTGACTGATCAGTTGGGTATTTTCATTACTGATAACACTTGTTATCAGTATTGATTACATCGCAGGAAGAGTGATTCCTGTATTGGAGCGGTTTAATAGATTTGAGAATGAGTTTCATGAATCGATCATTGACAAATTCCGGAATTTCGGGAAAAATAGCCTCTAGAAGAAATAGACCGGAAAAAATAGACTAAAAAAAAATAGACAAGGAAGATATATCCAATATTATCATTTACAGTGGGTGGGTGGTTAATATGGTCAATGTGGGGGAGTTAATTAAGAAATAAATTAAAAAATTCATTTTGGATTTTTTGTATGGGGTAATATGACCAATAGATGGACGGTTAAGGAAATATTAGACTTTATTAATTCATATGAAATAGGCAAATCGCGTTAAAAAGTTGCAGGAAAAAATGATGTACAGAAAAATATACAGTGAATCGACTAAAAATCAATTAAACTTGAATAATGTAGAAATAATTAAAGAAAATCAAGGAAAAACTGGAAAATAACTTAAATCCCCAATAGATAGACACAGTTGCATATTTGCAGTGGTATGGTTTAAATTTCGATCAATCGGTATGTAATAAATAGTTTATACATCTATATGAATGTAATAATCACGAATTGACGTGAAAAGTATAAGAATCATTCATTTATTTATGAAAATCCTCGATAATAGAAACCGTCCATCTTTTGGTCAGTGTCCATCTATTGGTCGTGTGACACTAGACTATTTTTTCCTTCTCTATTTTTTCCGCCTACTCAAATTCCGTAAATTTTTCGATTGACTTGATAATTTTCCTTTTATCATGAAGAAAAATTTCGAAAAAAGAGAAACTGGATGAATTTTCATAGAAAAAGTGTCTCAATTGATGACGTTTGATCAATTTTGACGCATAAATCATGGAAAATATCCAATTTCAAGTTTCTTTTCAAGTTTTCCTCAGTATAGTAGCCACATTCATTCAAATACGACCTGATGAATCGCATTCATCAAGCTTCCGTGGCGCAATGGGCAGCGCGTTCGGCTGTTAACCGAAAGGTTGGTGGTTCGAGCCCACCCGGGAGCGTTATTTTTTGGCAAATTTTCATAAAAACCCGCGCTTCCATGATATTTCCCTAAAAAAACCGTTTTCATCTACATTTCGGAGCATTTCTGCTCCAAAATGAACTTCTGCTCCAAAATGCGTTTTTTTTTAAGGGATCGAGTCAATTATTGTATGTTTTGGAGCAGCTGCTGTATTCAGTCTATAGAGGAACTTTTGAATTTTAAACTCTCAGATTATTGCTCAGTTCAAGCCAAACCGTTTTACTCTCAAACATAACCTGCGATTCAACGTAAACAAAGGCAACGCGGGATCTTTGATATCGGTGACTCTCGCTTTTACAAAAAAAAGTCCTATTTTTTAAAGAATCTATTTTTAAAGAGTTACTAAAAGTTTGTTCTCTTTCAGAAAGGACTATTTTGATTATATTTTTCAACATGGCATCACAACCATCAGCTCCAAAAATTAAAGACCTGCGATTACCAATGTCGAGGGTCAAGACAATAATGAAAAGTTCACCGCACGTTGAATCAATTGGACAGGATGGACTATTTTTAGTTACAAAAGCCACAGTGAGTAATTAGGGGAGAGTGGGGCAAAATGGACACTATAATAAAACGGTTAGAGATGGATTTTTTTTGATGATTCTATTTGAAAGCTGAGTAAATTTGAGCCGGAAAACGAGTGTCAGATGTATTTTTTTCGATTTTCTTAAAAATTCGATATTTTTCGGGATTTTTGAGGGGTAAAAACCTTTCCTTTTTTGAAAATTTTCAGTTTTTTGCCAATATCTCTGGTTCTATTGGTCGTATCAATTCAAGGTTGGTCTCAAATGAAAGGTGAGCTCATTTCCCATCAATTTATGGGGTTTTGAATTCAAAAATACCAATTTCTGGGATAGTTATAGGCCAAAAACTACTTCACAAAATTGTTCCACAAAAATGCCCATAAATACCTTCAAAATCGATATTTTTTAATTGAAAACCCTATGAATCGATGGCAAATGATCTTACCTTTCACCTCCAATCGGAATTTTTACGCTACGACAAATAAAACCGAAGATATTCTCGAAAAACTGAAAATTTTCAAAAAAAGGAAGAGTTTTACCCCTCTAGAATGCTCAAAAAAGTCAAACTCGAAAAAACTCAAAAAAAATAATTCCGGCACTTGTTTCCCGCCTAAAATTTCCTCAGCTCTTCAATGAAATCATCAAAAACAATCTACCGCCAATATTTCTATCAATTTCAAGAGTTTTCCATAATATTTGCCTAAAAATTTAGATGTGTCCATTTTACCCCAATGTCCATCTTGCCCCACCTTCCCCTATAAACGAATTTATCTGTTAATACAATTAGGAATGAATTTTTACAGTAATTTTTTTCTATTTCAGGAAATGTTCATTCATTACATGGCAGAAGAAGCACACAAACAATCCAAGAAAACTACTAGTCTTGATTACAAACACCTGGCAGAAGTCGTACAAACAAATGAAACACTTGAATTTCTCAAAGACATAATGCCAAGAAAAATAACAGTTAGACAATTTAAAGAATTAATGGCTGAAAAAGAAGCAGCAGAGAGATCTAGTTCATCTGAAACATCATCAGATTCTGATAGCGATAGTCAAAGTGACAGTGAAACAAGTTCAGATAGTTCAAAAGACGAGGCTGCAGCATCTGATAGTGATAGAGACAAGGATAATAAAGAAAATGGTAAAACAGAAACAACTAAGAGTGAATTAAGTGAAGATAGTGAAAGTGAAAAATGATAATTTGACAATTTTTTTTTTCCATTTAATTGAAACAAAAAGTACGTATTTTTTCTTAATAATGATATTTATAAAGTGTGTGATGAAATTTAAGGATTATTTATTTTTTTGTACTTGAAGAAAACGTTTGCATTGTATAAAAATAAGTGAAGTTTTTCAATTTAGAGGTGAAGAAAAAAAGATCAAAACTCTTGGGAATCCGTGTATTTCAATAACATAGTATTAACAATTATTTACAGGCTCATTTTTTTTTCTTTTGTATTAATTTGCATGAAAATTACTCTTGATGGGGTTTTGTAAAGACATGGGGCTTTGGTGGCTCCCAATCTTCATTCAATTTTTTCGCAAGGAAGTAAATTTCAGCAAGTGCAACAATTAGAGCACATATTATTCCCAGGAGTAATCGAAAGCCAAAATCAAGACTTCCAACTATTAGCTCGAGTCCAATGAAGCCAAATGCAAATGCTGCTATTACGGAGAAGATGAATTGCGCTACGGCAATGAGTTGTTTATTCATTTCCTTCACTGAAACATAAAAAGTTACTCTTTTCATTTCTTTCTGAATGATAATATCGTTGCCTTAGAGTGAAAGGGGCGTAAGTGCCATTTTTTCCTTCTTTTCAAAATAACAAAGGGGCGTATCCCCAACATTTTGCTCCAATAGGCTTTCCTGGGCCTTTTACGCAATATTGGTAAAAGGAAAAAAATAATAACATATAGGCATAAGTAGGGCCGAGACGTTGGTGTACGGTTTGATCTAGCCTGAAGTTGCCTCTGAATCAAACACATTCTGAATGATTATGAATGTTAAACTGACATTTAGAAACGTCAAACTGATTTTATGAGCGTTCAAAACTCTTAGGGGAACTTCCAGAGGAATTTTTAGGGGAACTTCTAGATGAACTTTTAGAGGAACTTTTAGAGGAACTTTTAGAGGAACTTTCAGAGGAACTTTCAGGGGAACTTTTAGAGGAACTTTCCAGAAAAATCGTAGAGTAACTCATCATGATGAATAATAAATCCAAATGTTGACTAATTCTTTAAATTATCGAGAAATACGAATTCTTCAACGTTTATAAATGTCAATTGGGCATTAATAACCATTTAAAGTGGGTTTTATTTATAGGCAATTTCAGACTAGATCAAACCTTACACCAACGTCTCGGCCCTACTTATGCCAGTATTACCCACTAATAACGAAGAGGCGTGAGTCTTGGAGATACGTCCCTTTCATTTTAAGACTGGTAGTTACGGCACTTTGTTATTTTTCATTAGCTCGAATAACGTCCAGGACACCATGGAAAACATTTTGGAGTAATAAGTGGAGATACGCCCTTTTCATACCAGAATTTCGTGTTTTTGGCACTTACGCCCCTTTCATTCTAACGCAACGATATGTTGAGTGATTAGCCTAGTTTAACTTACTTTGGTAGGCGATTGTATCTTCTGGAAGATGCTTTCTAACCACATCAACACCTTTAGTCATTGCCTCATACTCTCTAGCATTTTGCTGTGCAGTCAACTTTTGTATTCTAGCTTCCAGTACAGGATTTCTCGGTGTAATTTTTGGTTCAGGCAAAATCACATCTGCACCTTCCAAAAGTTCATGAATATAGACTCCAGTCTTCGATTCTTTTCTGAATTCAATCAGATAATTATTAAGCCACTTGATATCCTCAGTTTTTAAGAAAAAATCTGGTTTATGTGACTTTTTCAATGCTTTCAGACGCTCCGGTATATTCTTTGAATTGACATTCTTTCGAACAAAGTGAACGAGTTTCGATGTTGGTTTTATCTTCAGTGAGGGATCTTCAATCTGTTCTACAGGCATAATGATTTAAGATTTAATGTAAAACAGGACACTGAAACACATTAAGAAACAGGGGATAATGTTTACGGATTAATGTGAAGTTTTTTTTCCAAGTCAATGTAGAATTCTTTTAGTTCTTCTTCTTTCTCTGTAAATGTTTCATCCACTCGCTGACACTTGTCACTCATATCATTGATAAATCTTCTCCACTCCTCCTTTCTCGCCTCGCGATTTGCAGCTAATTTAATGTTACTGTCAAAATTCTTTTCTCTAGTGATAATTCTATCACACATACTCAATGCAACATCTGTATTGGCTTTTAAACTTGGCAAATGACAGTCACCAAGCTGTTCAGCTCGATCAATTTGACTCTGTCCAAGTTCAGTTGAATATTCTAATATTTTGAATAAACGTTCGACTTCTCGATCACCTCGTTTTTCCTAGTACAATAAAAGTGTGAATTATTAAGTGATATTCCTTATGATTACAGGGAAAAATGAGTTGAAACGGACACATTTTTAAATCAGACGCTTGTTTTAGCGCAGGAAAATTAGATCTCTTACATGAAATTGGCTTGCAGGGGATGAAAAGTATATCAATGTGTATGGAAAAATCCCCTGATTATCATATCAAAATGTTTAAGCTGCAGGTGGACCGGGAAAATTATAATTAATTAAAAACGATTGTAAAAAATTGAAAATCCACATTAATTAAGAATTACCGAAAATTTCTGCTATTTTTGGGGGGAAAAAATATCTGCTTATAGATTTCATAATTACGTTTTATCAAAATCTCCATCTCAACCCACTTTCCCCTGCATATATCAGTATTGAATGTTTCAGATTTATTAAAAATGATTATTTACCTCAAATTCACGTACAAAGTATGAAATTTCACCGTTAACGAAGGGTCGATGGACGAAGAGTCTACTCCAAATTTCGCCAGTGTCTATGAAGATATTGATAAAATTTCATTAATTACATTGTTTAGTGAATGAGTGAATTTAGAAACATTCTTGGGTGGGATTCTATGTTTTTAATTTTGAATTTACTCGAATTCAGTGTTAGGGGCACACACCTTTTATCACTGACGTCATGTTATCACGATGACACAGCCCATTGAAAATACACAAGGGAAATGTGTGAAACTGAAGGGATGATCCTCTTGATGGGCGTGATAGGTTGGGGAAGATGAATATTGCTACTGCGCATGAATCATCACATGGTTTTCAAGACACGTGATTCGATTTTTTAGGTTTTACTTCTGAAGAAAGAAACTAGTGGCTCTGCTGTTGCTATAGCTAACTTGAACTGATGATTTTTGAATTTGACAAATAGGTCACAAAGAAAAATTCTGTTTTTTTTATTTTGTTGGGAGTTTTTATTAAAAAATAATGAATTTTGTACATTATATTAAAATCTATCGAATCATCTATTCTGCAATATTGACGCCATTTCCATCATTCCTCTCGCATTTCTCAACAATACCTATAAACAAAAAGAGGCAGAATCAGATGAATGAAATCTAATTTCCTCAATTTGAATTATATAGGGGAAGGTGGGGTGAAATGAACACTCCAATTGAACGGTTCGAGATGAAAATTTTCTGATTATTCCATTGAAAAGCTGAGGAAATTTTAGGCGGAAAACATGTGTCAGGAATTTTTTTTCTAAATTTTTTGGAAAATTGATTTTTTTGCTCAAGTTTTGAAGGGGTTTCCTTCTTGAAAATCGAAAAAATTCACTTTTTCGACGATATCTCCGGTTCCGTTGGTCGTAGCGACGTGGGGTTGATCTCAGATGGAAGGTGAGCTCGTTCCCCATCTATATACGTGGTTTAAATTTCTTTGAAATCAATTTTTCAAATAGTTATAAGCCATTTTCGGAAAAATCAGTTTTTGCCCTATAATTACTTGAGAACTTGATATTTTTCTTTTTAAACCCCATAAATCGATGGGAAATGAGCTCGCCTTTCATTTAAGATCAAACCCAGGTCACTACGATCAATAGAACCAGAGATATTGCCGATAAACTGAAATTTTTCCAAAAACAGAAGCTTTCCACCTTCAAAACTTGCGCGAAAAATGAAATTTTCGCAAAATTTCAAAAAATAACTTCCGACATATGATTTTTATGGGAAATTTCCTCATCTTTCCAATGGAATCATCAGGAGAAACCTATTTCCAATATTTCCATCCATTTCGAGTAATTTTCATCGTATAAAATACCAAAATCAACCCGTGTCCATTTTACCCCACCTTCCTCTAATATTCGCATTATCAACTCACTAGAAACAATATCTTTAACAGCAATTATTGATGGTGATTCAGGCATTTCAGTCAACGGATTTTTCCCCTCGTCACAGCATCTCGCCAACAGTGGATCTAATGGTATTGAGCCCAGAAATTCAATATTCATCTCTTTAGCCATTTGTCGAGCACCTCCAGTCAGTGCTGGAAAGATTTCTGCAGTATTCTTACATTTTGGACAAACAAAAATACTCATATTTTCGATTGTTCCAAGTATTGGAATGTTGACCTTCTTGCAGAAATCAATTTCCTTTCTGACATCCAAGAGTGCTACTTCCTGGGGAGTTGTAATGACGATTGCACCAGTGATACCAGCACCCCTTAGATATGATGCTGCTGATAAATGCTCATCGGAAGTACCTGGGGGAGTGTCGAGAATGAGATAATCCAGATTTCCCCAATCAACTTCAGACAAGAACTGTCGAATCATTCCTAGAGAGGATAGAAATACAAAAATGAGGATGAAATTTATGATTTTAAAAATAGCAGACATCTGACAATTCTTATTATTTTTACTTTTTCAATAAATAAATTATTTTTAAAAGATAAAAAATATGCACATGTAGGAAATTTAAAAACTACAAGTGCACATTCTATAAATGTTGTTTAAATAATAATTTATTTGTTTGAAAAAATTCAAAAAATTGTCTGATGTGTGCTAATTCTATTATCATTAAAAATCAACAAATTAATAAATTTCTGTGATTCTACCATTTTTCTTTGGACCCCTCCAGATAACAGCATCACTTGGGCTTCCCAGTAAAAACCCAATTGACATGAGTGACAAGTTGTCTTCGATATACTGCAAGTAAAAAAATACACCTTGAATAAATGACAAATTAATTGCCATAATGATAAAAAAAATATTTTAATTACTAACAACTGGAGACCATCCCGATCCACTTTGATGCACCTGTTCTCCAAGAACTCCAAGGACTCTTGGCTGTGATGGACCACAAATATCAATATCCAATACTGCAACCTGTATTTAAATAAAAGAAATACTCACTAATCGATAATAAGAAGCAGGTCACGTTATTTTTTTTATTGATAAAATGATAAAATAAAATTTACGTGTGATTCTGTAAATGTCTAGTGTATAAAAGCAATGGGGATGTATTTGGAGAAATCAATAGGAGCCTGGTACAGCCAGACACGACACAAATAGCTATAGATTCAATGAATTTCTGCCAGGATTCTCTTTAGTACAAGAGAGTATTATCTAGTTTTTGTCATGACACAATGTACATCGAGGATCACATTGATGTACTTGGTTTAGGAAAACGGGTGAGTCATTAATTCAGTAGTTAAGAGGTAAAACAAGATAAGTCTTTTTTTTTCTTCATTAAGTTTCTTGAAAATACCTCAGAAAATAACCGAGAAAGAGCAATTTTGCCTTAAAACTCTTTTGTAACTCTTGAAATTCTCTACAAAAACAGATGAGTAATATCATCTTATCTCGCTTAGTTTCCGAGATATTTCCTTCGAAATGACCTCAAAGATAAGTCGATTTACCCTGTTTTACCTCTTCACTACTGAATTATCAATGGTAATTATTTATTTTAAAAAATTAGATATTTTCTTACATTTCTCTCTGGGTCAGCTGCAGCTAAAGCCCTGGATAATAACGAGGTCATTGTACTCTTTCCAACTCCACCCTTTCCTGATAGTATCAAAATTTTGTGTTTAACATTTTCTAAACGTTCTTTGACAAGTGCTATACCGGGATCTGGCTGTTTTGTTGCACCAGATGAACATATATTTTGATTTGGACAGCCTGCACATGCTGAAGCTTTTCCAGCACTTTCACTTTGTGTTCCAGGACAATCTGCATGAATAATAAATCATTTTTTATTTTTGTAAAAATACGTTTTCATCATTATTTGCAACAATTGGGGGCATTGTCAAGGGTATAACCTCCTTGAGACGACTTTTCATCGTCTCAAGGAAAAATTTACATGTGATTGAGGATAATTAATTACTCAATAAAGGAACATGACTATTGGGAACCTTCTTTCAATAAATTCCCTTTTATCATGATCAGTTAACTATCTAAAAAATCGAAATACTTTACGTACGTTCTGGAGCTTCGGTAGGTATATCTGCCATGACAGTAGATAACTGGCACGAATTTTTGAACCTTGACCTTCCTCAATTTCTTTTGATTTCCATTAATTCTTCATTCTATATAAATGTCAATTTTTGAAGTTCTCATTTTTTTAATGAAATTATTTCAATTTTTTCAGCAAATTCAACCTTGGAGCAACGTGGGCTCATCTGCACCCTGTTTGGAGCCTGCTATTCCTGTACGATCCAGTGATTATCACAGAAGTCATTCCCTAATGCCTTGGAGACCAAATGTTGGTTACGAGAATGTTCAATTGGTTCCACTGTAAGGAATTGATTTTTTTTTTTTTAATTTTTTTATTGCTTTGAGTTACAAAATCATTTGTTTTACATCGGTTGTTTGCCTTACTCCTATCATTTTACTCTCAATTCTTAATTTCTATATTTGACTTTACATTTTTACATTTTTTTAACAACATCCCCCCCCCCCACTGCAAGCATATTTGTTCTCTTAATTTGATTCCTCAATGAATTATTGATTTAATACACTGAGAAAAAAAAGTCGTAAAAACTATCAAATATTGCTACCATTCATCCTTAGTAAATATTTATTTTGAATAATTCAGGAGTGGAGAGGTGAAACAGGATAAATCGACTTATCTTTGAGGTCATTTCGAAGGAAATATCTCGGAAACTAAGCGAGATAAGATGATATTACTCATCTATTTTTTGTAGAGAATTTCCAGAGTTACAAAAGAGTTTCAAGGCAAAATTGCTCCTTCTCGGTTATTTTCTGAGGTATTTTCAAAAAACTTAATGAGAAAAAAAGAGACTTATCTTGTTTTACCTCTTCACTACTGAATTAGAAGCAGATTAACTAGTTGAATTCACTAAATTCAATGAATTCAACAGCTTTCTTTAATTATTTCAAAAAAATATTCACCAGGGACCAATGCTATCAATATTTCATAGTTTTTACCACTTTTTTTTTCTCAGTTTACTCTTGCGCTTTTAGGGTCACAGGACCAATAGATGGACACTGACCAAAAGATGGACGGTTTCTATTATCGAGGATTTTAATAAATAAATAAATGATTCTGATACTTTTCACGTCAATTCCTGATTATTACATTCATACAGACTTATAAACTATTTATTATATACAGATTGATTGAAATTTAAAATCATAACACTGAAAATATGCAACTGTGTCTATCTATTGGGTGGTTCAAGTTATTTTCCAATTTTTCCTTGATTTTCTTTAATTATTTCTACATTATTCAAGTTTAATTGATTTTTAGTCGATTCACTGTATATTTTTCTGTACATCATTCTTTTCTGCAACTTTTTAACTTGATTTGCCTATTTCATATGAATTAATAAAGTCTAATATTTCCTTAACCGTCCATCTATTGGTCATGTTACCCTAATCCTTGATTATTCTCATCATTTTTTACAGTGCCAAGAAATGTATATCAAACTATGTAGTGGATCCAGCAATGGGAATGTCGACAGAGCCATTGAAATTTCCAAATTTGGTCACTGGATTCCAGAGAAATCCCATTCATGCTTCGCAATCTGCTCTGCACACTAGATATACACCGAATGAATGGTTTCAGAAGCAAATCAAGTTTTATAATGAGGCTGATGCTCATACTTACTATTCCGAGAGAATGCGGAATGATGCTGTCAAGATTATGCGGTAATGTTTCATGAAAAATTGGGTAAAATGGACATTACAATAAAAAATGGATTTTATTATTCTCAGGGCAGCAGAGGAGAAGATTCAAAATACCCAATACGAGACTGGACGAAGACTGGGGGAGAGAATAACCGATGTTACATTTTGGAGAAATGAAATAGCTGCAGAATTGGAGAGATTGATTCAAGAGTGCGAGAGACTCCAGGATTGTAGAGCAGTGCTGGAAAAAGCTGTACAAGATATTGAGGGACCACTTCATATCGCTGAAGAGTGTCTTTATCATCGAGAAGCGAGAAAAAGCACTGAATTAGTTCATGACGATTCGGAAAAATGTCTTCTTCATGAAGTTTCGAATCTCAGAAGCAATCAGAAAAAACTGGAGGCTTGTCTCGACAGATGTAAAGATCAGGTTTGTTCATTTAAATAAATAAATAGGGCAGAGTGGGGCAAGATGGACACTATGATCGAACGGTTAAAGATGGTTTTTTTTTTATGATTCTATTGAAAAGCTGAGGAAATTTGAGCTGAAAAACGAGTGTAGGATGTATTTTTTCTGATTTTTTTGAAAATCCCATATTTTTCGGCATTTTTGAGGGGTGAAAGCCTTTCCTTTTTTGAAAATTCTCAGTTTTTTGCAAATATCTCTGGTTTAATTGGTCGTAGCCCTTCGGGGCTGATCTCAAATGAAAGGTGAGCTCATTTCCCATCGATTTATGGGGTTTTGAATTCCAAAATATCAATTTTTGGAAAGTTATAGACCAAAAACTGTTTCACAAAACTGTTTCACAAAAATGCCCATAAATACCTTAAAAATTGATATTTTTAGATTGAAAACCCTATGAATCGATGGCAAATGATCTCACCTTCCACCTCCCATCGGAATTTTTACGCTACGACAAATAGAACCGAAGATATTCTCAATAAACGGAAAATTTTCCAAAAAAGGAAGGGTTTTACCCCTTTAAAATGCTCAAAAAAGTCAAAATCGCCAAAAACTCAAAAAAAATAATTCCGGCACTTGTTTCCCGCCTAAAATTTCCTCAGCTTTCCAATGAAATCGGCAAAAACAATCTACCGCCAGTATTTCTATTAATTTCAAGAATTCTCCATAATATTTGCCTAAAAATCTAGATGTGTCCACTTTGCCCCTGATGTCCATTTTGCCCCACCTTGCCCTACGTAAAAAATGATTGATCGAAAAAATATTGGCATTTTCTTTTCAGCTGAGAAATTGTCGAGCCTCGCAAAATCAACTGGAACTAGATCTCAAAAATAAAGAGTGTACTCTTGGAATCGATACACTCTGTCATCAATTGAATAATCACAGCCATGGCATTCAGTATTACTCGGGAATTCAAAAGTACGATCCATGTGTTTCGGAGCAAGAAACATGGGCCGATGCAGCCAACAGAATTGTCCAAAAATCGCAGAGTGAAAGGGGAAGATCTGTTCAATTGCGAGCAGAAGCAGAGGCTCTAGTAAATCGAGTATCTCGAGAGATGTGGGAGACATGGACCAACACGAATAATGCTTTGTCACGACGTAGTTCGGAATTGCTTGAAGCCAAGAGTCAATTGCAGCAGCATCTCAATAAGGTAATCGAGAAAATAATTTATATTCCAAGGGAATCAGAATGTTTTTTCTAAATATCCATCCGCATTAGGTCCAGCAAGAAATCTTCGACGTTGAGAAAAATCTCGAGATAATGAGAAAAGCAATAGCTGATAAGAGCTACGCATTAAAAGTAGCTCACACTCGTCTCGAGGCGAGAATGCATCGTCCAGAACTCGAGTTGTGTCGTGATTATGCTCACGTGAGTCTTCAAAAAGAAATTGAGGACATAAATCGTCAAGTAGAGAGGATGCACAAAATGCTGAAGGAACTCGAGTGTCAGCATCAGAGGCTCCTGAGAACGAGAAATGGTTTGGAGCATGATTTGTCTCTGAAAATTGATGCCATGTATATTGACAAGGAAAAAGTCAGTGGTTTGAGACGTGCCTATCCTGTCAATGCCTTGTTTAGATTTTAAATATTGTCTAATAGAAAATATGATTTAGGAAAATTTAGAAACTAGTTGAAGAGACGATGAAATGAGTAGAAGAATTAAAATGTAATTTAATCTTTAATTAATAAACTTCTGTACAATTGATGCCCAAGCACTGACTAATAGCTTTAGGCATTTAGGTGCTTTTTAACATAGCTTGGTACAGGCAACTTGAAACCTTTCTTTGCCTCGAAGAACGTATACGAGAGTGTGATATCATTGCAGGTCTCTAATCTCGGATCCTCTGCGAATTCTGGATCAATGTAGAAGAACACTGGCATGTCAACCTTTTAAATAAAATAAACATGTTAATTACTGCCATTAATACGAAATAAAAATTAGTTATAAAGGATAAATCGAGTAATTTCTTTTTATTTACCTCTTCGTGCGGATTGAGCTGTTGTTCCTCGAAACAGAAGCACTGGATTTTGTTAAAATACTGTCCTGCCTCGAAAGGAACAACATTGTATGTAGAAATTCCAATTACTGGCTTCTCGGTTGGATTTTTCGCTGTATAAAAAGCAAGTGCAGTTTCTCCTGGTGTCACATAGATTTCTCTCTGCTGTGGTTTGAAATTCCATCGCATTGCTGCACCAATGTCTGCATTAAAATGTATCTTGATGAGTCTATCCTTGACTGGTTTCATCGTCTCAACACCTTCTGGCTGGTGAGTGGCTATCGTACCACCATAGCTTGTTGCTTGACAAAAAAGTCTGTACAGAGGAACAGCAGCATAGGATAGACCAATTGTTAATACTCCAATAGCAGTGACATAATGCAATGTGTTACGTTTACGTTCAGCATGTAATTCAGACGGTGATTTTGGCTTGGAGAATGAATTCCTAATAGTAGTTGTGAAGAAATACCTAATTTGATCTTTTTTTGCGTATTGACAGAATCGTGATAACATTTTTACTATTTTTTAAAATTGCGAATAAACGATTAAACTTTCAGATAAAAACCAAAAATAAATTAATCGAGTCAATATTACATAGAGAATTAATGCGAATAAACTCTATGAATTCTCCGTCATTCAATAAATTCTAGTTTCAAAGTATACTGAATGACAACCAAAAATCAATCAGTCAAAATCGATTTTTAAAGATATTGATATAAATGTAAACATTGTTCCAGGAGGAGATCACACCATCCCTCCATACACATTGACACTATGCAGCAATTGAGGTTAAAAAGTGGCGGAAAAATCAAGCTGTGGCGCTGGTATCAGTTACTCAACTTTTGTAACGAGTTTTGAATGAAGTTTGAACAGGGAAAAGTCGGAACGATATTTTTGAATGTGTATCATCATTTAATTGCATCTTTTTCACACACGAAATTCCGCGCACTACGCGCGCGTATAACTTTGCTTCGTGGGCTAGCCCGAGTATGTACGTATAACTTGAAGAATACATCTCAATAGAAAAATTCCCGATTGATAGGATTTCAAAAATTTAACAGAATAGTATCGAGACAGATTGAGCGTACGAAAATTCATGAAGAAATTCGACATTTCATGCATATAAAACTGAAGTATTTTAGCCAAGGACGAATGAAATTTCGGGTTCCGTCAGTAATAGGCGCCCGATAAATTGATGGTTTTTCATTTAATTAACCAAGAGATAAGTCAAAAGAAAAGATTTATTTCTTGAAATAATCATTTCCATATTAATTTGAGAGATATAGCATCTTGAATTGAACTCCAACTTTATCTAGAAATTGACCCCACTCAGACCCTTACAGAGCTACGATCCCTCATACCCGATATACCTTAATTCAAACTTTTTTTATGTATAGATAGCAGAATTTAGGATTAGTTAGAATTCAGGCTCAGCCAGGCTCCGCCAGGCTCAGCCAGGCTCAGCCAGGCTCAGCCAGGCTCCGCCAGGCTGCATAATCAAAAATAGCAATCTATAAATGCTTTCCTCAACTTCCCTCAACTATTCCCAAACGTTTAGGATTAGTTAGAATTCAGGCTCAGCCCGAATTTTAACTAATCCTAAATGTTTGGGAATAGTTTAGGGAAGTTTAGGAAAGCAATTATAGATTGCCGTTTTTGTTTTATATAGATTTTCTCGCGCTTGGAGGCTCCATAATTTTCGTTTTAATTAGATAATTATTCATTCTGAAAGGATGAAATTGATTTTCTAAATATCCCCAAATGACTTCCAAGGAAATGAAAATAATTTCAATGTTTTTAAAATTTATTTCTGCTATCTATACATAAAAAAAGTTTTAATTAATAATAAATTAATGACTCTTCCCCAAATTATAAAAATGCTTTCCTAAACTTCCCTAAACTATTCCGAAATATACTATAGAAATCATCGTGATCATTGAAAATCCATTCTGAAAGTTTGAAGTGAGTTACAAGGATCGATACACTGTCTTTTCATATAAGCGCGCGTATCATAAATGAGGAGAAGGAGGGGAAAGAGTAGATCGAAAAGGAGTCATAATTATCATTAAATATTATTTATTCATCAATATATTACAAAAATGGTATAGCTCCAGGTTCTTGCAATGAGAGTGTTATTTTTCTGATAACATTAACATTAGTAGATTAAATTCAATCAATTCTGAGAGCTATCCTGCAAATGATAGCGAGCACTTCTTCAATGATTTCAGCTTCGCTTCGTTCCTGAGTTAAAAAAAAACAATTAACTGCGTCAGTACATGGGAATCTTGAATAGGAAAGGAAATTCGATTTATCAATGAATCGACTCATAATTTGTGTGTTTTCTCGTGGTCAACTAGATGATGACGATGCTTGAAACGTTTTTCACACATACTGCACTGAAATCTAGGATTCACTCCGCATTCCAATCTCAGATGTCTCGTTAAATTGCATTTGTGTGAATAACTTCTATGACACTTGTGACAAACGAAAGCATCAAAATCCAATTGACTGATTTGTTCGATAAACACTGAAACAAAAAAAATTTATTCTCTTCCGTATGTCTCAATTCCAAATTTCAGACATTATTGAGTATGAATGGGCATGCGAAAGGATGAAAAGTAGATAGAAAATTCAGTTATTATTAAAAAACATTGAATTCATGCTTCTATATAGAAAATCTAAAAAATCACACAGCATAGAGAATTTCATCTGAATATATTTACTCTTTATTTTGAAATTATACATATCGCTTCAGTAACAATATTTACTAAGTATTCAACATATATATATATGTATATATAAATGTATATAGGGAAATGCGGGTCAAAGAGGATATGAGGAGCGAAAAGGTCACATTTTAGTTAGATTCTCCGTGCCGAAAAAAATCAAATTCGAAAAAATTGATTCCTACAGACGTTTTCCACGTGAAATTTTTTTCAGTTTTTCTCTGAAATCGTCGAAAAAATTTTATCACTCACCAATTCATCAGAAACCTCATTTTACCCTTCTTTCCCCTATATATGTGCATTTTTCGTAACATATCAGACTGTTCATTTCTTCAACATGACTACTAATCATTTTGTTCTTAAAGTACACTACTTTATTACAATTAAGTAACAAAAATATTTGTTTTTTTCGTCTCACTCGAGTGATTCAAGTTCTATAATGAGCTTTATCGCATCACAGATACAGTATATTTCTAAATTTATAATTAAGTAGAAAAGAAAAAAGTTTTATTTTAATTGAACGTAATTTCTTATGGCACTGCATTGTTTCAGCCATTACAATAATTGTAATGACAGTATATAACTAATAAAGTCTAATAATCTTATTTAATTCAGTACAGAAAATAAACGAACGATTCTTGATTCTTGATCTTTGGAACGTGTAGAATCCAATAATTGGATTTAAAGATAGTTCAACAGTGTAAAGGAAATTCATAAATTCATCTAAGTAAATAATTATTTGGATAAATCTTTTAGTAGCAAAAACAATATATCGATTGCTAAATGACAGAACAACTTGTCATCTTGTGACTTAGTCATCGATATATATAGATATATATAGATATACCTAAGTAGAGGGAGGTGGGGTAGAACGGACACATTTGAGTTTTGATGTATTATGAAACCAAATTATGAAAAAAAAATTGAAATTAAATAAAAATATTAGAGATGGGTTTTTTCTTCCTATTTTATCGAAAAACCGAGAAAATTTGCGGTAGAAATCATGTGTCAGAAATTATTGTTTGCCATTTTCAGGAAATTTCATGTTTTTGGTCAAAGATTAAAGGGATATCTCTTTCCATATTCGGATAAATTCAGTTTTTTAGAAATATCTCCATTTCTATTGGTTCTAGCGTTAAAATTCCAAATGGAGATGAAAGGTGAGATAATTTCCCATCGATTTATGGGGTTTTCAATCAAAAAATATGGATTTTTGAGATAGTTATGGGGCAAAAACAGATTTCCACGAAAGTGCCCATAAATACCTCAAAAATCGATATTTTTCGATTGAAAACCCCATAAATCGATTGGAAATGATCTCACCTTCCACCTTCATTCAAAATTTTCACGTTAAGACCAATAGAACTGGAGATATTTCGGAAAAAGTGAATTTTTCCAAAACTGGAAAGGGGCAGCCCTTTAAATATTATTCAAAAAAATCAAATTCTCAATAAATTTCAAAAAATTAATTCTGGCACTCATTTTCCACCTAAAATTTCCTCAGTTTTTCAATGGAATCATCAAAAAAAATCTATCTTCAACCGTTTCATCTTAATGTCCATTTTACCCCACTTTTCCCTGCATGTATTTCTTCTTTTAAGGCTTTTGATGTGTACGCATGTGCAAAACTAAATTATGCTTGTGCTTTGATTTTTTGTGACATATTGGACACTCAAATTGTGGCTCAACACCACACTCGAATCTAATGTGACGATTCAATGAATGTGGACGACTGTAAGCATTACCACACTTTGGACAGCAGTAAACTGGTGCTTCTTTCGATGTAAAATTAATGACGTTGGTGCTAGTTGGGCTTTGCTCATGATTTACCTGTCTCTGGTAATTCTCATTTGGGCTGGATTCATTAACGTTAATATTAGTAGCTTCAGTCATCTGATTCTCCGCAACTAAACGCAGATACATGCTCTGATAATGATAGTACCAGTCGATTGGGCTTCCTGGTGAACGCGTGTACTCTAGAAAATAGACAAATAACAATTTTTTTTAACATTAAGCTCATTTAAATTAATTAGAACCATTTGGCCATTTGTTAGAACCATACATTTGGAATAAGACAAACACATTTGACTACTCTGATTTTTCCTTTTATTCCTCTCTTTCATTTTAAAAACATTCACCATTCACCAGTATATAACATTACGTGGATTCACGAGGAGTTTAATTTGAAAAATACATTTTTTAGGTGGTAATTTTATTGAAAAATTATAATTGCAATGTACTTTAGGAATAATTTGTTTAAAAAAATTCAACGTAATTCGTGAATTACTACGTGATTACGTAATTCGTAATTGTATTTGAACTTCTTCTTGCAATATTGACATTGGAATTTCTTCTCTTTATTTCCACAGTCGACTCTCTGATGTCTTCTCAAACTGTCCATCCATTTGTACTGTTTTCCACAAACACTACACATGTAAAAATAAGGAAGTCGTGGTTGTCCAGCAGGCACTTGCAGATTATTATATGAAAAATCAGGATATGTATCATCAATGGCATTTCGTGTGTTATTCTCCAATGTTTGAAGGGGATTGTACCCTCGCTCTGTATCTGTGAACATTAAAATTGTATCAAGTTGGATAAAATCCATTGAAATAAGGCTCTCATAGGGATGAATGTATTTTTGAAGAAAATAAAAGGCAGAAGAAATTTTTTTTATATTAATGATTTTATTTGATTGTACATGATATTATTAGCTCGTTTATTTATCTCGTTTTTTCTCTCCACAAACAAGCCTTTGATGTCTCTGCAATGAATCACGTCTCCAGTAACTCTTTCCGCAGATTCCACATATAAATGCACGAGGTTCATCATATCTGCTACTATTACTCGAGGATTCACACTTTTTTTGATGTCTCTTGAGGCTATCGTATCTCGTGTAATTTTTTTTACACGTATTACAAGTAAATTGCGTTTTTCCTTTGACATTATTATCAATTTTTTCTGTTACCATTGTTTCACTCAATGATCCCATATTAATTTCGTCAAAGTAGTAACTCAGCTCTGGCTGAAATGTGATTCCATCAATGTCACCTGCAAAAAAAAAGCAATTTGAATTTAACAATTTATTTATTTGGAAATAATTGATTCTATGTTAAATCATTTACGATAATATAGAAATTATGAAGCACGCATCACATGCATCGTTGGCACATTCAAATTTTCATTTAATTATATCGATTAATTTATTCATAATTAAAAAAGTTAATACCGGTTGAATTATTTGAAAAATCATGTGGGGGAAACCCTTTATTTCAATCGTCAAAAAATTACAACTTTTTATATTTATTAGTATAATAACAATGTGATTTTGATTATATATATATCATATAATATTTTTAGAAAATTAAAAGAAACATCTTGAAACATAATCATGTCAAATCAAAAGTATAAATCTAGAGCCATCAAGTGATGGATTATTAAGAAAAAAAGAAAAAAAATTATTTTTATATTCTTAGAAAAAACAAAAAAAAATAAGACACTTAATTATTATAATAGTGAGGTAAATTGTAGTTGTAATTTTTTTTTTTTTTCACTCATTGTGAACATCAATGAGATGTTTAATGACACTGTTACGTGTTTTAAATGATTCACCGCAGTGAGTGCAAATGCGTTTCTCCGTTTGAAGGGTTGACGGAGTACACCAGAATTTTTCGTGTCTCTTCATATTACTTATTTGGGTAAAATGTCTACCACAAATACCGCAATAAACATATTTAGCCATTGTGCAATTATTCTTGCGTTTCTTGCGACGACGTCCACCTTTGCTTGAGCGTTTCTTGGGTCCATAAAGTTCAGCGCTCATCTGTGAATTCTCTTCATCATCCTGATACGATTCATTTTCATTATCTTTATCGACATCATCAGAGTCACATTCCAATGCTAGTGTAAAATTTTCCTCATCGTCCTCGGATTCACTGTATGTTTCACGTTCCTCAGCATCTGGATTCAAAACCTTAATTTCCTCGGATTTCTTCTTTTTACCTGGTTAACAGAAAAATGAAAAAACGTTAGATAAAAAGTTTTGAATAGAAAAAAATAGTAAAAGCTGAGAGATGAAAGACATGCAAATGATTTTGTGAAAGCATTTTGGCATTCATCAGTATTAGACGATAGTGCACTAGTATTCATGAGTTGAAGGTGCATTTAGAGACAAAACATAGGCATTATCCTTAAACACTTCTATTCGATTAAAAAACTTAAGAGTATTCTTAATTATCAAAGAAGCGATGGAAGACAAAAAAACGCTGGTCATCATTTTATTTCCTTTATTTTACACAATTCAGTATTCCTTAAAAAAATAGTGATTAAGTTTAAAATCGGTCCTTTCCATATCCGAATATTATCGTCTTTTAAATTTATTCCAAGAAATACTGAAACAGAAAGAATATAATTATTTAAATCATAAATGTACCAGTAAGCTTGATTAGAGAATAATGAATACTCACAAAAACAATCTTAGAGATTTCATTCTTTATTTCTACTTGTATTAGTCTTTTTAATCTTGAAATGAATAGCAGCCATATGATGATTTATGTAATCTGGACGGTATTGCTTGTTACAAAAAGGACATTTAGTTCTTTCAGCACTACTACCACATCTCAAGGTAAGGGCTTTGTGACGTCGTAAATTGAATATTGACGTAAATTGTTTACCACATTCTGGGCACTTTAATCTTTCTGGTCCAACTTTTTCACTTCTTATGTCAATTATTCTTGGCAACCACTGAACCTCATCATCCTGCAACAGATCTAATGGTAAATTATCTATTAGTAAATGTTTTATTTCAAATAGAATTATAGAATTTTTTAATAATATTGTATTGAAGAATCAAGTGAATTCAAGTAAATACTTAGCAATTAACAGAAGAAGCAAGAAAAAGGCGTGAAAGAATAAATTGCGTGAAAATTAATCAATTTGAATTGATAATTCAATTATTTTTATTAATCTATTACTACAAAACGTAATAATTGTTATAAAGAAAAGAAGAAAAGAAGAAAAAATTCTCTTGAGATTCAATTTATTAAAATGCAATAATAAAAGAATTGTCTCATTGCTTGTTCTCCATAGCCATTTTTTGACTGCACAAAGCAAGATGAGAATTTAATACAAATTTATGACGAAAAGGCCTTTTGCAGATTGGACAAAATTCACTGGGCAAGACACCACATTCTAATCGGATATGACGACTCAATGATGTCCTTGCTTTGTATACTTTTCTACATCTGAGACATTCATATTTAGGTGCCTGTTGCATCATGCTGATTTGTGATTTCGTAGTTGCAAAAAATCCTCCGTTCATGCTTCCATATGGAAGTTTACGTTTATATGCTCGTTTCTTTCTTGGAAAACCTGTAAAATACATTTTTAAATATTAAAAAATTTATTCGCAATTATTCCTATGAATAGTGAGAAAAAAATTCCTTTGAGATGAAAGCATAGAATGAACGCATGTTTTCCCGAAAGATTAGAGAATGATAAAGTATGACATTTCTGAAGATATATCATTCGAAATCGATGGACAGGAGACAAAAACCACAAAACCACAAATCCCGTGAGTTATGTTGTCAGAATGAACCAATTGAAATGATTTATTCCATGTAAAATTACTTTTATACATTGAATTTAGCATATTAAATAAATTTCATAGTCAATTTTACTTCAAATAATTTAATTAAATTATTATTATTATTATTATTATTATACTGAAAATATTTTTTTTCTTCTTTTGCATGATCTCTTGTGACTTGTCAATTTAAATTTATGATTAAATTTTTTTCCACAATAATCACAGCTCTGTTGTGGCTCAACACCACACTCTAATCTCAAATGTCTTCTCAATGAAGTTTCCAATTGATAGCCTTTTCCACATCTGTAGCACTTGTGAATAATTGATTTACGTGGAATAGCTTTTAATTTTTCAATTCCTTTCACCACCAAACGTGGTCCTGAAACTGAAAGAAAAGAAAAAAAATATATTTTTATAGTAAAAAAGTAAATTCACAGTAATTACAAGTGGTATTTAACACAAGTAACAGAAAGAAAAAAAAATATATCAAACTACATGAAATGAGAGCATGATATTCCATTCAATGAATATTTTCAATAAATATTTTCATTAAAAAAAAAACCATAGTCTTTATTTATTGAAAATCACATAAATTGTCCTTTTTTTTCTTTTTCTTTTCAATTTTTTTCAGGAAAAACAAAATTATAGTTTTATAATGTGATGTATCGTTGATAGATGAGACTGCCAGCGATGCTTGTATTTGAATTTTTTCTCGCAAAATTGACATTGAAATGTAGGATCTTTGCCGCACTCAACGCGTATATGATTGTATAACGAAGTTTTCCGCAGATAACGTTTACCGCATCCAGAACACAGCCATCTCTTCCCATTGACTGAAAAAAAAAAAATAAGAAAAGAATATATATATTCACATATCTATCAATCGAATATTTACTTCTGTGCTTCTCATTTATTTAAGAAAATAAACAAAATCACATTCATAACGATGAATAATTCAGGGTATGCTGATAAACAATTTATTTTTCATTAGTAGATAACATTTACAAGCAGACGAATGACTTTACTTCTTTTCACTTTTTATCTTCAATGATAAAACCAATTTTTATTATCAGCTAGTGTCATTGGATCAATCTTGAGATTATCAAATTTGTGAACTGTTTTTAGATGTTTTGTTAAATGATGCTTTTGCTGAAAACGTTTTCCACATGATTCACATGGAAATCTTCTTCCTTTACCACAGAATATCTTGTGATTCCACATTGTTTTCTTGTTGGTATAAATTTTTCCACATCGACGACATGGAAAAACAGCAGCTGCTATTAAACCTGAAAGCAAAAAAATAATACACTGTGTTCGTGGCCACATTTGAAAATATCATTTTTATTTTATTTCTCTCATTATATTAAAAAAAATTACTTATGAAATAATAACATGCAGGCTCGAAATGAATACTAGCAGTTTGTGGAAGAAAATTTCATTGAAAAATTTATAATATATTTGATGTAATTTATAGATTTTTGTTTTTTTTGTCATTAAATTTTATACATAATAATCATTATTTAGGCTCGTAAGTCATGTTTCCAGTAACTCTTGCATGATGTGACATAGTTCGATAATGAGCAAGTAGATTGTGTTTGTGTTTGAATTTTTTAGCACATGGTCTGCATGAAAATTGTGGCTCCTTTCCACATTCAGCACGCAAATGTAACTGCAATGATTGACGCCATTTGTAGAGTTTTCCACATCTTCCACATGGATAAGGATTTCTTTTCACATAATATGTTGGACGATAATTTCCTGAAAACAGATAACAGCGCACATTACTTAATTAATGAAAATTTTTACTATGAAATTATTAAAATTAAATTATTATAGAAAGGTATTCCTTCAAGCAGTGTGTTAATTAATCGCAGCGAAATAGTCATTGAAGCATAGGTATGCATTCATTTTAATAAAGTATATAAGTTTATTGGTTTTATCTTTCATTGTTTTCTTTTAATAAAATTTGGCATTAATAAAAAATTTCGATATTTGGCATCACAATAGATTTTGTAGTGGGACAAAATAAACCAAAATTTCTTTTTTTTGTTTCTAAGAAAGGCATCATCGAAAAGATTCATCAAGAGCTTCACTCCAAAGAGCAATAATGATTCATTCTGTCTCCTACATATATAGATATTTTTTTTGATCTCTTATGAAGACCACCCGTGAACTCTTCTGTTGTGTTGGTACATATTAGATTTTTGCTTGAAGCCTTTGTTGCAAAGATGACATATGTATTGTGGTTTTTTTCCACATTCATAATTGAGATGACGATTCAGGGTAGATTTGTGTATATACTGTCTGCCACATCTTGGACAGTAATGTCCCACTGAGTATTCACCAAAATCTGAAAAATAAAAAGTTACGCTGGATTAGTATAAAAATATTAATTATTAAATATTTCATCCGTGCAAGATTAAAAAACTCAAACATCCGACTATTCTATGATTATAATTTTTCAAAAAAGAAACAATTGTGATTGATTCCTTCAATATGTATTCCTCAGAATCAATTGAAAATTCCTATAAAAGAAAATATGATTATTAATAGATCAATATGTAACATAAAATTAGCACTATTATCTGCATTAAATGAAGATAACAATTGGATAAAATATATTTTCATTCATATAATCTGATTTTATTGTCTAATTGTTTCATAGGAATTATCATTCTCTGTCATCGACTGTAAATAAATACAATGATATCAGTGATTTCCATTTTTTTTTCCACAAGTACCAGTATATTTGTGCACATTAAATAAATGTTTATTTAACACCCACTTGTGTCGTATTCTTAAACCACATATTGGACAGCTGTGCTGTGGTGCTTTACCGCATTCTTCTTTCTCATGACGTGTTAATGATTGCGCCCATCTGTATTCCTTGCCGCATTTACGACAGAAATGACGTCCTAATCTCTTGTAATAGTCATCGACAACTGGATAAGTACCTGCAAGAAGAAATCATTTTATTTTAGGATGTGTAAATAATTATTTCAATTAAAAACAGCGACAACTAAAATATCTGATAATACATATTAAATTAGCTTACTATTTATTATTAATATGCTATTTATTCATCTTGTATCAATTTTTATTGAATGCGCGAAGCAAATTACACACAATTTGCACAGGGAATTAATTGAAAGAAGAAATTAATGAATGAATTCTTGCAAATTCATATTTTTAAAAATGAAATTTACATATTTATCATGAATTCAATGATGATTATTTAGGAAATACGAATTTGGCAATACAGTGGCGTAGATTGTACCCACACTTGTATTCTTTTCCATTATTCATTATTCCTTTATTTGTCTTCGATCCTTTTGGCCTTCCCCTTTTACGCTTAGGTAGTTCCGTTATATTCCACAATTTATAGACATTGAACTCGAGGCATTCACGGCATTGACATGGTTCTTCTTTGATTTTCCATGGTACTTCTGGATTATCTATAAAACAGGAAACGTAATTCATATCTATTGCAAATATATTGTTAAATAATATCGATGATTATTAGATGATTATTTCGTTTTTTTATTTAAACAGCAGAAGAAGTTGTAAGCAGGGTTAAGGAAAAGATGCAGCGATCGTGTGAGATTAAAATGTTTATCCTGAAAAAAGAAAAAAATTGTTAAACCATTAATATTTGTAATAATATGAAATAATTATATCTGAAACAGTAAAAAATTGATGAAATTTGATGATTCTATGATTAAAATAGTTGTATTTTATGGGAAATAAGTATAGAATAATATTTTTATCGAATTTTTATTCATAATTTAAATGAAGTAATTGATTTTATAATTGTCATTGATATGTATGATGTACACTTACAACATGCATATCACAATCTTCTTTTCTCATAAACGGTTGCTTACAAATATAACACGAGTACATTGGCTTTCTTCCACAGCCACTTCTTAAATGTCTCTTGAGTGAATCTGACCATGTATATTGTTTCCCACAAATGTGACATCTGAATGGATTTTCATAATTTACACGAGTCGTTGGAAAGACTGGTCGCAATGAATTATCTGAAACAGAAAGAAAATAATATTAATATTATTGAAAAATTTCAATTACCATGTATTTAACAATAAGTAAATCTGAAAATAAAGGATAATTGCTCTAAATAAATAGTTTTGAATTACTCTAAATAGAAAAAAAAATAATTGGAGGGGAGAATAGAATAATATATGCTTCAATTGCACTATATACATGAATCAACTGTATTTTTTATTTAACACGTAAAAAAACTATTACATCTAAAGACTTTTGAAGTTCGTAGAGGAACGTTGAAGCCTCGTTTCAACGATCTAATTATTATTTAACTCAGTAAGAAGGCCGTTATTTATTGTTTCTAATCATGATTGACTGCTAATGATTTTAATCACAATATACATCCGTGTACAGTCCAAAGATGCCGTTGAAAATTGGAGCGTTGCTTGAAAGCCTTTTGACAGAAACGACAGATGTATTGCGGTAGTACACCGCACTCCTCTCGTAGATGACGATTGAGGGTACTTTTATTAGTATAAGATCTCTCACATTTCGGACAAGGATAGGGTTTAGGCAGATCAGATAGCCGCAGTGCCTGACGCGACAATATCCTCGGCAGACTCTCTGAAAGCACACACATAAACTTTATTAATCATAATTATTTATATTAAAAAATTTTCTACATACTTATCGCTTTTTTTTTTGCCCAAAGGAATGTACATGCGTTCATTACAACTTTGTGCATTTTCTAGAGGTAAAATCTTCATGGTAGTTCGATGGTGTGGTCAAAAAAATTATTTGTTAAGAGAACATATTTTTGAATGACAGACTTTTATTTTTATTGAATAAGTAAGGCTCAAAAGGAACGTCTATTATTATTTAAATTGCAATTGCAATTATTCATGGCTCGGTTAATTTGAGTGAATATTTATGTGTTGATCAAAATCGATAAGTCTAACTGATTCAAGGTTTTACAGAGATTAATTCCAATACTATTTAAACTATTTTCTCTCAATGCTTGCAACTGTTTTTTTTTTTTTTTTTTTCGTCTTTTCTATTATTATGCTTTTGAATTGTTTAGTGAATTGAATAATGTTTGAATCTTCCTATGTTAAGCATCATCTTCTATTGTTGAGTATCTTCTTTAGGATGGATTGGCGAAAAGATGTCCGTGAATAGTAGCATTGTGTCGTTGAAAATTGGCCTTCTGTTTGAAGCCCTTCTCGCAGATACTGCAGATGTATTGTGGCAACTTCCCACATTCATCATGGAGATGACGTTTCAAGCTTCCCTTGTTTTTATATGTCCTACCGCATTTGATGCAAGGAAATGGATTAGCCGCCATGCTGTATACGCGACCGTGTCTGCGATCGACCGGATAACGCATCCTTTCCCGACTTCCTGAAACCGCGATACAAAAATAGCCTCGATTACCGACGGGCTCATATTTATTGGCAAACATTTTTTTTTTTTTTTTTCAAACATTTCTTTCATTTTTTTTATTTATTTATTTAGCTCTCTCATTTACGGCTACGAAAAGAAAAGCAAGGCACTATATTTTTGATCTTGAGATGCTGATCTTCCATGCTGATGAAACCCCATGATATTCTCGCTCTAATGGCAAACAATAGAAATATATAATTATAATTATTCTACGATTAACATTAACAATGAATGAGCATTTTAATAATGATTATGTTACCCTTGTAATAAAGACCTCTTTATTACTATTATATCGTTATTATTATTTTAATACCTATATTTTTTTTTTCTTTTGTGTTTCTACCCGGAATCACAATTAGAAGGCAACAATAAAAAATTTTCAGGTAGTTCCTATCCAGAAATCAATTTTTACTTCCTTTGTTTCCCTTTTTTTTTTACCCGAACAATCGAATATAATAGAATCAGTCAGTCTATAGAAAGCCTCGGATTAAAAAAAAAAAATAGGAAAATTAACATTCGTTATTTTTAATAACCGATACGTGCTTTCTTTCATTTCTCTTCAGTACTATCAAATTGCTTTACGTTTAAGATTCAAGCAATTTATAAAATATACATATATATATATATATATATATATATCCCTTTCACATTTAGATTTTTTCAATTCTATAATCTATAGCCGTGAACATTCATGTTGTGTCGTTGAAAGTTAGACTTCTGCTTGAAACCCTTCTTGCAAACGTAGCAAATGTATTGTGGATTTTTGCCGCACTCATATCTTAGATGACGTCTCAAGGTATCTTTACGCGTGTATGATTTTCCACATGTATAGCATGGAAATGGACGCCACATTGGCTTTGTACGGTTGTTGTGTATTTTGGCATCGCTGCTACTCTCTGAAAGCAGAATCATTACGACTATTAGTTTAATTTTAATGATTTAATTTTATAATTAGTATGATTTTCTTTTTATCAATGGGAATTAAAAATTAATTGAGGAATTATAAAAATTAGAATTATAAAGTTGCTATCAAAAAAATTGATACATTCAAGTTTTTCATAAGAAAAAAAAAAAACGAAAAGAAGAGACACAACCAATTGTTTGTCTGCTACTGAAACAAATCATACATTCGTATTTGTATCTTTATAGAATATTCATCATAGCCATTTCTGATCATTCAATAACAACGATATTAAACATACCTCAAAAAGACATTTAATACGCTTAATAGAACCATTGTCATGAACGACAGATAACATAGAACGATAGAATATATATACAAGCAACATAGAAATCAAAACAATTATGGAAAGTTCGATGTATTGCATTTATTCATAAAGAATGCACTAATCCCGTGCTATTGTGGGAAATTTCAGGAGAATTGCACCCCATATGATTAAATGAAAAACTATTTACCTTCAGAATAATTAAATCCTTCAATCTTCAATAGCAAATCTCCATAAGACGATTTTTTTATACATGAACCGAAAGCAAGTTCTTTAAAAAATTGAATATTTTCAAATAGTGTGGAAATATGTAATATGTATAGAATATATAGATTTCTTATTTTAATAAGTATTATGAAAGAAAAACGCGGAATGGATGTATGGATATGATCATAAAGTTGAATCTTCATTGTTTTTGAATAATTTTATGGAAGTTTATTGAAATCTTCATGATGATTTAAATCTTCATTGATGAGGTCCAGCAGGCTGCTGCTGCTGCAACAGCATCTTCACTCGTATTTGCATGTTGAAAATAATTTGATGTGATGCTGTGTACGTAAATGTCTTTGAAAACTACTCTTTTGTTTAAATTCACGACCACAGTATATACAGTTATGTTGGGGCAATTTGCCACATTCTTCACGTAGATGACGACCGAGAGAAACTTTCCAAGTATAAGATTTTCCACACATATGACAATTGAATAATCTTCTTACTGCAGATGACCATGTATTTTCACTCTCTGCTATGCTCTCACATCCATACTCAGCAACTGAAACCCAATGTTATTTGTCAGTATATTAATTGAATTTTAATTAAAAATTGTTTATCCTCAATTACATATAGACTGAAATGTTCGATTACTCATTATATGAAAAAATATTTTATTTCAAACAATTTTTCGCTTTGGGGAACAGAAAAATTTGACAAGTCACATTGAAATTTATACATTACCCTCTGCTGCTCCATTTATTCCATGACAATGATAAATCGAGAGCTTTACTTAAAATTATAATAAAAAATGATGAAAAATTAATTACAAACATATACCTTATACTTTTAAACTCCCCTCGTGATTTCGAAAATTATTTTTTTATACTTCCGCATAACTCTCTCATTTCGATGTTATACACAAAAAAATTGTAATTATCCGGAATTTTGCACATTAATAGAAATGGAAATTCCCTCAATAATTTATTAGGCGAGAATTTATAAACGATTTATGTACAATTTGATGATTGAATTATATAATACGACTAAAGTAGATGTCTCTGTCCGTAACACGATTTTTTCATATGCTGCTGCATATGATGTCTGTGTTTGAAGAGTCTCCAACAATTTGGACATGGTATACTTGGTAATTTACCACATTCAACACGCTGATGCTTTTGCAGTGATTCTCTCCACATGTATGATTTTCCACAGGCTTGACAAATAAATGGCTTTGTCGACATTGACATGAATTGACAATTGCCCATTCGAAAATCCTTGTAATCTCCTGAAATGATAAAAAAAAAGTGCTGTACAATGAGAAATGTAATTGAAGAAGAAAAAAAAGTAATATACTTGGTAACTAGTTTGAAAAATAAAAAATCAACTAAGAAGAAATAGAACATTCATGTTAAATTTTTCTATTATAAAAAATGCGTTGTTATTATTAATTCTTCACAATTAAACGAATTTCATTGCTTATGTTGCTCGAGATGTCGAAGCAAATGATGTCGATGTTTAAATAATCTACAACATATTGGACACGGAAATTCAGGCAGAGTTCCACACTCATAACGTTGATGTCTTCTCAAACTTCCTAATTCAACGTATCTTCTTCCACAATTGCATACAAACTTTGCTTGTTTTGAAAATGCATTTTTCTTTTTTTTTGCTCTAGTGTTAGAAAAATTTCTTCTATTAGCCTTTTGCGGTAACATGATAGGAAGAGGATCTGAAACAAAAAATATGAATATATTAGTATTAACAAATTAATTATAACAGAAAGACTCGACAATGAATTTCGCGACATGGAACAAAAAATATAAAAAATATACAATTAGAAATGAGGCATCATAATTTCTTCAATATTATTAATCATCACACAGTTTTCCTATTTTTATTTTACAATTGCTCTTGACATGATTCAACCACAGATGAAGTCTGTATGTTTGATAGCCACATTTTGAACAAATGTAACTTGCACCACAGTCGTCTCGTTGATGACAGAGCAATGAAAATGTATACTTGAATATTCTTCCACAGTGAAAACATCTAAGGCGACCTGTAACAAAAAAGAAAAATGTGGTAGTATAAATTCAGATGAATTCCTCAATTATTCCCTCGATTACACTTGGTAATCACCTTAGAGACAAAAAAATAACACAAGTATTAATGATTGAATATACACATATTGCATTTGATTGAATTCATTTTCCATTTATTTCTAGTGTCTCCCAGCTAACATAATTGTTATCATAGGTCACACTCACAATCGTTAATTAGTCACAAACGGAAAGAAAAAAAAAGATAAATAAAAACCGTAACCATAAAGAATTTATCGTAGGTACAACTTATGTTTCAGTCCTACATATATCGATATATATATATAAATATTTATATATATTTATATATATATAAATTTTATACAATGAACAATTGTGTGCCCTTCCTCCGAAATTTCAATAATCATCACCGAGTATATACCCCATCACCATCAACTCATTACCTTATCAATTACCAAGATTTTACAAGGATAATATGCTCTCAAATATCTGAGAGCTCTTACATACTAATTATTATCTCGATCTCCTTACAGTCTAATTCTTCATTTGTTTTGTGTATATTGTTTTTTTTTCTTTTTACTCTTTTATTGTTATTAATATAATATTATTATTATTTTGTCTCCCGTTTTCAATTATAACGTAAACGTTATAGAAGAATGTCGGGTAAAGTGGACTTTTCAATGAAACGGTTCGAGATGCATCTTCTTGGATGATTCCATTGAAAAGCTGAGGAAATTTGAGGTGGAAAAAATGGGTCGAAATTGATTTTTGATAATTTTTTAAAAAATCGATTCTTTCAGGGTGAAATCAGGGCTCTAACTCTTCACAAAAATGAAATTTTTTACTTTTTAAAGGATATCTTTGTTTCTATTGGTCTCAGCGACCTGGGGTTGGTTTTAAATGAAAAATGAGATAATTTCCCATGAATTTATGTGGTTTTGAAAGAAAAATGATCGATTTTTGAGGTATTTATTGACCATTTTATGAAAATCGGTTTTCCTCCAATAAGTACCTTAAAAATCCATAATTTTTTTATTCAAACTACAGGAATCGATGGCAAATGATCTCACCTTTCATTCAAGATTGGACCCAAGTCCCTAGAACTAAAAGAACCGACGATATCCCCTAAAAAGTGAAATTTCTCCAAAAAGGAAAGGGTTTCTCACCTGCAAATCTTGACCGAAAGAATCGAATTTCTGAAAAATGTCAAAAAATAATTTTTTGGCACATGATTTTCATCGGAAATTCCCTCAGCTTTCCAACAGAATCATCAGAAAAATCCTATCCCAAATAATTTCACTAATTTCGAGCAATTTTCATCATGTAAAAGATCAAAATCCAATTAAAATGCGTTCGTTTTAGCCCTTAACGTCCATTTTACCCCACCTTTCTCTATATATAATTCTTTTTCATACGGGGCATATGTGACTTTACATAAATTTTCTGACTTGAAAATAATTGTCATATAGGCATCTCGTGTCGACAACTAAAAGGCTGACACGATTACTCGAACTATATTGCATTAAACTGGCTCTATTTAATAATAATAATTTTTTTTTCCATTATTTTTTCTCACATTATTATCATTTTAACTTTAATCGTATTAAATATTTCATTATTATTGGCACAAAAACAAATAATCCCTAAAATTCAATTTTAATTTACCTCAAAAAAAAGTTAATAAACAACCGGTACTTTTTTTATTTTCTTATAACTTCTCGTGTCTGTTTTTTTTTTTGGTTTCAGTCTTAGCGCTGCATTTGATTTCTTTTTAGCTTAATTTTACGAATAACAGGCAATTCACCCTATTTGATTTTTCTCACTTTATTTTGTTTTGTTTCTTATTTTTCACTTATGGGACGTTGGAAGACGTTCTTAGACGCTTTTTCGTTCGTAGACGCTGAGCCTAAGTTAATAGATCAATCGAAGAAACATAGAGAAAAAAAAAAGGAAAATTTCATTTTTGTCAATTTGAATACAGCACGAGAGTGTTTATCCAATAGATTTTTTTTTTTTTTTCTTTATTTGGCACTCAAAGAAAAATTGAGATAGAAGAAATATCAACTAAATCAAGACTATAAGAAATAAATGTCTATAATTTGTAGTGTCAAATCGAGACGCACTTTAATATTTGAATAAGAGATAGGATAAAGATGTAGTTGATTAATAACACTCATCAAGAGTTTATATTAAAATATTAGACATTATGGGAATATATAAAGATATATATATATATATATTTTTTTAAACGTTCAGAGGAAGATCTAGAGACGGAAGATATTTTTCATTTGTTTTATCAATTTCCCGTTGAGATTTTTGTACGCCTGACGAGCGTGATAATTAGATAGAGACTTGATCATGTCATGTTATCATGTTTTCTTTGTTCCTTTTCAATTGTCGAAATAGAAATTTTTTTGGCTATTGATGAAATTTCTTTTTTGACTAGAATAGATTTTGAATTCTTTGGTCCTCTATCGAGGAGTCTCGATACGTTTTGGAATTATGGATGAGGGATAGATAGATATATAGAGATCGGAAGCTCTGGAAGCTTATTGTATCATGTTTAAATCAGCCAAAGTACGAATTTGCGATGATTATTACCCTCTTTTTGAATTTTATTACAAATCGCAGTGGATATAGCATCATATCATCCTCAAGAACCATTATATGTTGTATATAGTTATCGTTACATAATATATATATTGATATATATATATCTGTTGTTTTATTTTACTCAATTTTATTATTTATATATATATATATTTTCTACCTCATTATTCTAATTTATGCTACCCCATTGGGCGCGTCAACGACTAGAATTCCAAGGATCATTGGAATTATACATGGCAATTTTAGATATTATTATTTTGTTCAATTATTTTATTTTCCACTTGTTGGAAAGGGAAAAAAGCAAACTAGCCATTTCACTATGGAAAAATCCGAGCCTAGGTCTAAAAATTCTACGTATTTTTATTTGGACTAGTTAATCTATTCATTTGGCATTCATGAAATTCATCATAAAGTAAATTTTTTTCAATAGTCTCGCATAAAATTTGAGGCTCATTATACAGTAAATAATGTGCCTCATTGCTTCGTTGCTTCGAGAAACTCCATTTCAAATATTATTTTGAATTTAAAAAAAAAATTCAATTCTCATTATCTTCATTAATCATGTTAAGTCATATTTTTCATACTATATATATTCTACAAGTTTTTTTTTTCTCTTTGGAGTAAGATCATGTTTCTTTATCCCTCATATTTCATTATAATTTCTATAAAAATAATTGGGCGCTTCAGCAATAACGAATATCAAGAAATTCCCATTTCTATTTTACTTCAAAAATCGAAATAACTTCCATTTTCAAAATTTTATGCTCAGAATTCACAATGTTGTTCAAACATTCAACAATGTGAATTCTTATAATTATTATTATTATTCTTTCACTTCCTTTTTTTTTTTTAAATCTCAATTATGATTAAATGCTACCCAACAACTTCTAATAATTAAATGTCATATCATCTGAAATTTTCTGATAGATTTCTCTCATTATTCATTGATTCATATTATCTCACAAAATCTACCCGTACGAGTAGAGTAAATACGTTTCAATTGAAATTTTTTACTCTATACCAATAGTGCCTGACGAAAAAGATAAAGTGAAAACTAAAATTATACGATGTAGGAGATATTTTTTGGTGTTCATCGTGCAATATTGTCATGGATTTTTCTGTTTGCTCTTGGCAAAATGAAAATTAACGAAAAAAAAAAACGAAAATCTCGAAAAAAAATATATTTATCGCAAAAGAAGAGAGAATAAATTTATCATTCGATTTATGGCACGAATTTTCGACTAGACGAATTAATAATCACCATGTTCTAGAGATAGGTTTAAATTTTAAATTCAAAACAAATAAAAATTTTGAATTATAATGAAAGCTCTTATTTGGCACATTGACCTCATTAATATACGGTAAAATATTGTCACGCAGACATTTTTTATCTAGAATTAATTCAATGTATTTATTCAGGCCTGCTGATTAACCGGTGTAGATTGGGATTTAGCCAATACATGACGATGATTAATGTGTGCTTTAAGATTTCTCTCGTATTTAGAACTAAAGGCGCAATGTGGACAACTAAATGATGGTGCTTTACCACATTCATAAAGTAGATGTCTTTTTAATATATAAGCATTTTTGTAGGACTTGCCACAACGTGAACAATCGTGACGTCTATCGTGGGCTGAAATTGCCAATGGACGATTGTTATTACGGCTGACATGGCGATTTTGTAGATGAAGACGTGGACGTCTTTGTGGTGCAAGTGGAGCTGGTATTTCAACAATGCTGTGGTTGTTACGACGCCTAGAACCATCAGAATTCCAATTGATGCTTGCGAAGAATCCTGTAATTTAGAAGAAAACAAAAACCACAGAGAAATTGTTAGTTTGTTTCTGAATGATTTTTTTGCAATATATTTTTTATTGAAGGATGCTCTAGGGATTCTCATACTTTTTTTATTTATTTTTTTATTTTAATTTAATCTTGTATCGAAGGCGCGGGCCATGCCAAAACAATCAAGTCTCAAGCTACAACAACGAGCAAATGGGAATGATGTTTTTTTATCAAATTTTTTAATTATTTTTTTTAATGCTATGAATGATGCGGATGATTCCACGAGTTATTGATAAAAATTATGAATGATAGGATGATGTTGGTGTGAATAATTCTTACTCGCTTTTTGCTCCTGTTCATTGACAGCATCCATCTGGGATTATCTGAAACTCAAAGACATAAAATATTAGTTGAAAGAATATATTGCATTTTTTTTTTTAGACAGCTCTTGCGAGTCATGATTCAGACCCCTTTCAGCGCTTTTGTATTCTTCTTTTTGTATCCCTCCGATGACCTGAAAAAGAGGAAGCAAAAAATTAGTATGCGGAAATAGGGAATAGTTCTCCATGTAAAATCAAATGAATATCTGTAATAAAAAATAATGAAGTGACACAGGTAATTTTTAATGATTCATAATGAATTTTGTCTTTCTAGACTTTATTTTGCTCTAATTCGAATACAAGGCTTTTTCTACAAATTGACAAATAAAGAAAGAAAAATAATAAAAAGATTCAAAGCACTTTTTTTTTTGTTTTTTTTTTTTTTTTTTGTTTTGTTTGGAATGTTCAAAATAGATCTCAAAACGTTACATAATAAAAAAAAAAAAAAAAAGTTATAAATCTTATTGGATAAAAAAATTCAAGCAAGCTATCGTTTCTCGGACAATAAAAAAAATAAGCCAATATATAATTGAAGCCGTAAATTAGCATACACATTTTTGTGTGTGTTCACATACTCAAAGTGAATAAAATACAGAATTGATTTTTTTTTTTTTTTTTGTGAACATACTCATTATCTTTTTTTTCTTCTGTATAAACATTGTGTCGTTTGTTTCATTTCTTCTTTTTTTTCTTTTACTTGCAAAAAGAAAAAAGCAAAAATAAAAATAATCTAGAAAGATTATGATTATATCATACTCGTTAATAATGTTTCTCTAAATAATATTAATTATAAAATGGAGACAAAAAAATAATAATCATTCGTTGGCAAATACATGGCGAAAGAATTATGATTACGAGTTACTCTTTTTTTTTTCTTATTTTCATTTTTTTTTATGTTTGTGTCTGTGTTCTTATATTTTTCATGAGGCGCTGAGCAGAGGTCTTTTTTTCTTTTTTTTTTTGTTAAATATATTTCGAGTCATTTGTGTATTCTGTACAATTGAGAATAGAATGTTTTCTTGTACTAAGAGTATCGTGCTTATGTACTGTTGTAGCGTCAAACTTGTCGTTTAAAGTTCATTTCTTTAAAATTAAATCTTCATAATTATCTTAGTTTGTAAAACAAAAAAAAAAGTTGATATATAAACGACACATTTGCGCTTCGCAAATCATTATATTCACTAAAATTAATTGTACTGATGAAAGTATTGAATGAGTAGATAAAAAAGGGGAAAAAATAACGTGAAGACATTAGAGAGTTGACTGAAAAAGCATCAGAGAAATAAATAAATTGATGAAATAATACAGGAATCACATCAGTGTGGTGGGAAGTTGCAGAAAAATCAGGTGTATAAGGAAAAACAAAAAAGAAATTCATATATAATCGTAATAATAAAAAAAAATTAATAAAATGAATGAAATTATAGTAAATTAGCATTGCAAGAGGGGAAAAAAAGAAAAAGTAAACCTTCGAGGATTATAATTGGCAGTAATAGCGAGATTACGGGTCTTTGTTCAGCGTAAATAAATAATTTCTAAAAAAAAATATATATATATCACTGGTCTCGAGGTGTGCATCGAGTGCAGTTGATGATATTGAGTTAATGGAAAAAAAATTATGATATTTCCATTTTCTTAATGATTAAATAATTATTCACAGAGCCAGATCTATAATATGATATTTTCATGTTTTTTTTTCTTCATGTTTGTATGTTCGTTTTATATATAATAAAAAAAATTAATAATTCCCTCGTCTTTCATGATATTTTGTGCCACAAAATAAATAACAAGATATTGGAAAGAAAAAAAAAAAATTAATAAGTGGAATAATGACACAGCCGAACGAGCGAATAACCGAAAACCTGCTCGGCATTTATCGCTTCTTTTTTTCGCTGATTAGTTCCGGATCCACCGGAAATAATCAATTAATTTTTCATCCATATAAAAAAAAGCCAAAAAAAAGTACGAGTTGAAAAAATACAAAGATTGCACATAGAATAAATTTAGTGTGACACACAGAAAGAGAAAGAGAGAGAGAAAGAGAAATAGAAAATTAGACGAGTGAATTATTCACAATTACAGTATTTTAGTGCTCTGTGAATAAATTGATTGATTTTGCTATCTGCTTTCTTGAGAAAACTTGCTCGATGACACTCGATTGACAATAATACCTTAGAGGATTCGTTCACAGCTGAATGCACTCAGCGCCTCGTATTATTACATTTTTTTTTGTTTTTTCCAGTTGTTCTACAGCCTAAAATCTAAATCGTACTTCAAGGCACTTAACACAAGGCTTCTCTCGGTTTTTTTTTAAATATATATCTACGCATCATTAAACTCCATTGTCTCACGTTGCTTCTGTTATTTTTAATTTTCTTAATCTTTTTTTTTTTTTCTTCGGTTATTGTGTAATTAACTTTTGTGATACTTTCGTCTCTCAATGCTCGCATTCTTTTTTTCATCTCAAATTTTTTAATTGTTCAGAGAGGACACGCATGCCCTAATTTTTGTGATTTATTTGACTATTTTCGGTTGTTGTTGCAATGTTGAAAAGAAAATCATTGATTTGTAGGAAAGTTGGTGTAAAATGGACAATAATTCTAATGAAAATTTACTTAAAATGAGGGAAAATATTCGAGATAGAATTTTTTTAATGATCCCACTGAAAAATTGAGGAAATTCGCGATGGAAAACAGTCAACAGAATTGATTTTTGGGAACTTTTAAAAAACTCGATTAATTTTGAGACGAAATTCGAAAGACTTCTTTGTATCTAATTTGAAAAAATCAGTTGTGACACATGTTTTTCATTGCAAATTTCCTCAGTTTTCCAGTGGAATTGTCGAAAAAAATTCTATGTCCAATCGTTTCATTGGAATGGCATTTTTACTCCACTTTCCCCCATATCTTTCTTATCTTCCAATCATATGTATCATTTCTTCATGATACATTCTCATATTATATTTCAATAGATTCAATTTTGTTTGCGCCAATTTTTTTAAATAATTAATTTTCTCATTTTTCAAAATTTTGAGTCACACAATTTTCCAAAAATTCACATCCTTCAATACAAAAATTTTCAATCACTCATACGAAAAAATACCACTTTTCTTCTTTTTTTTTAACAAAGAGGCTCACCACTGCTCGCAGTACGGCCGAAAAATACAGAAAATTTTTATATAATATATTTTTAAATATATTTTTAAATGTCTAATGGGAAGTGTAATAAAATTTTGTCTAAACAGTCATTCGTAACATTCACACTCGTAATGTTTTCTTTCTTTTATCTCATTCTTGTATTAATTTTTTTTCGCCCATAATGCAATTCAATAGCCAACTCACTGATTATTCCCATTTTAAAAATTGGGAACAATTTAATAATCGATATTTCCTCAATGGAAAAATTTGATCAATTCTTCTCACTTTTATTGTTTCTTTTTTTTTTTTTTTTGTTTTTTTTTTCTCATAATTGATTTCTTTTCGATAATTACTTCAATAGAAATATATCATACACAAAAATAAAGCACTGTACTTTTTCTTTTAAAATACCTGGATGGCATGTGTGTAAAGTTCGTAACCCCTCCATTAATTTTTATCTCAATCAATTTTGTTAGTTATTAAAAAAAAAAAAAATTATTTCATTTCTTCACGAAACAAATTTTATAGTTTCTAAATATCACGATGTTACATTGTGTCGTAAAGGAACACAATCGAGGCTTTCTACACGATTAATTAAAAAAAAAAAGATAATATCTCGTAATCGAAGAGAAAAAAAATGATTTCAAACAATTGCAATTTTGAAAGAACTTGGCTTTCATACAAACGTTCTTTTTTTTTTCTTTCTATAATTAAAGAGAATTAAAAAATTGGAAACAGAAATAGTAAGATAAAAAATTTTGAAGCTCCACGGCTCTCAAATATCGAAAAAATAAACCAATAGACACTGGAAAATCACTTTTATCGCGTCTCACCTCCTCTTATCAATATCATTTTTTTTTTGTTCATTTTTTTGTTTCAATTTTAATTTTTTTTTTATTTTTATCTAATTTTCCTAAATTTATTCGGTTAGCATCTCCAATATTCTAAACCGACACCCCCAGAACAGAAATGAAAAAAAAAAAATAGTAATCATAAAGAAAAAGAAAATTGGAAAGATTTTACTTCCGTTATATTTTTTTTTGTTTTTTTTTTTGGGTTTTTTCTTTTTATAGTTTTTTTTGTTATCGACGTTCAATTAATGACGATCCGCCGTTGGAAAATAGAAATGAGTTAAATTTAATATCTAATCAATAAATGTAGATTCAGAAATATATAAGCCCGATTATATGGAGCGCGAAAAAAAAAAAAAAGTAATAAAAAGCCGTGGCAAATATTTTATATTACCAATCAATAAACGTAAATTATAAAGCTACGACGAATCAATTTAAATGTTTTTTTTTAAATTCATATTTTTTAAATGCTTTTTCATAATTACTTCTAGTCCATATATCATTTTATATATGGATCATATATATATTTATATATTTTTCTCCCTTGTTGAAAAAATTTCGACATTAAATTTTTTTTTCATTTTTTATCAAAGGCACAATTTTTTGACAGATACAATTGATCGACCGAATCCGCGAAAGAGGAGAATAACAAATAGCCAACGTTCTTATTATCGTCCTTGAGAATAATCAAGCGAGAGTGCAATTTTTCTTTTCGCGCCATAATTAATAATTGACAAAAGGAAAAACGTAGCAATAATAAAGCGATTAAAATAAACCTAATTACGAAAACAAAAAGAAAAAAAATTATAATAATTAGCAACCAATAAAAGAATCGAAGACCTTTATAAGAAACCTCGTTGATACCTCCGACCACATAATTATCATCTAAAAAATGATTAGCCAATTAAAATTCTTTCTTTTTTCCTCGTTCAATTAAACCCAATAATTAATTTTTAAAAAAAAGGAAACCTAATAATATTCAAAAATTGAATCTGCCCAATTTTTTTTTTTTCAAGCACGGAGATTTTTCAGCACGTAAGAAACGAAGAATTGGCACACAGCAAAAGGAAAAAATTGTGTATATCACTTTGTGATTCCTTTTAAAGCAAGAGAATAATATAAAACCTCGAAAGTTAAATGAAAAACTATAGAAATTGTATAAAAGAATTTTCCAAGTGATGTGTTTTTTGTAGACAATTAGAAATTTGCCTACATTATATGAAATGAAAAATTGTATTTATATATATATGTATATATATATATATAAACTATACTATTTCCAATCATTCTCGTCTCTCACACGCTCTTCCGTTCTCTCATCAAACTTAAGGCGCCTTTTTTCTTCCTTTCATTAAAAAGTGAATATGTAAATCTTATATTTCTATCTAATATTTAATTCCTACATGTAATAATCTCCAGAATTCGATAACGGTGACTTTCTTTTTTTTTTGTTTTTTTTCTTAAATTTTTCTTCATCATTTCTTCATGATGCTGATTTTTTTTCTATTATTATCAATATGAACGTCCTGATATATATTTGTTATAATCAATAAAATAGTACCGTCATCGATTTTGTTTTATCAAAGGCCTCGTGAGGCAGTTTTTTTACTTTTTTAATATAATAAATTGAATCTTACTTCAATGAAATAGCTATGCAGAGTCAATTTGATACTATCACCTATCATTTTACCTCATTGTTTTATCATTGTTTTTGCATCTTCTTCATATTTAAATTTTAATTCCTATTAATTAATTTTTAAACCTTATTCAGCATTACTAATAATTAATTGCTTATAAATCTTTAATTACTACTTAATCACTATTTGTATCTTCGTTCGTCTCTCAATAATTAATTTTTAATTTTTTAATTATTCAAAAAATTATTTCCTCATCTCATTTGTTTTTTTTTTCTTTTATTTCTCATAAAAAAAAAACTTAATGAAGACTGTACAACTCAAAACTCTTACTTTTTTTCCTTTCTTCTTTCGAAATTTTTTTTTCTATGAAGACGATAATTAGAAATGAAATATAATCATGGAGAAAAAAAAATTCAGAGTTTCAGTTGTATTTTCATCATCAGTAAGGACTTTCTTTGTTCCTCATTTTCTTTGTTCATTTGATTATTTTTTTTTTTTTCCTTTTTTTTTGCACGTGTACACGTTAACAAATCTGACGCTCAGGACTCACCGAAAGGATCTCTTCTCTCATCATCTGAATTCTCTTGTAGTCGTTGCGTTTTTTCTTCATTACTTAAATTTTTCTCTGTTTATCCCAATAAACTTTACGTCTAAATGCATTAACTTTTTGTTTTTTTCTTTTTTTTTAAAAGGCCACATGTTTTCCCGACAATTCATTCAATTATTAAACGCTACAAACAACGTATCACTACTCGAAAGTTCGTGAATTCTTTGTCTACTCGTGTACACATATCGAAGAACTCTGCACTTTTTTTTTTACGTTCGAAAAATCGTTTTTTAACCTCAAAAATTGGAAAAGAAAATAACGAAAAAGAAGAAAAAAGAAAATTATTTTTTTTTTAAACTTTTCGCGTTTAGGCAATTCTCACTTACTGTTAACGAGTATATGAAAGTTATTTTATTTAATTGTTTTATTTTTATTTTCTGTCTCATAAATATTGTCTACGGTTTTATATGGAAAAAGTCACGGATGATCGTGAACACGTGGTTTTTTGTGGCGTAGGAATATGGGACTTTGTCTCACTGATATCTCGTTTTTTTTTTCTTTTAAATATTGTTTCGCGATTTCTTGTATTCAACTATTATTATTAAATATTATTATCATTATTATTTATTTATTATTAGGTAAATCTCGAAAGTTCTCATTGCATGTTTCACTTATTAACTACACATATTACTACAGTTAAACGTGATTAATTAAAGAATAATCACGTTTATTTCTTTTTTTACTTTTTTTTTTTTTTTTCATTCTATTTGATATAATACTTTGTTCAATGCCTGACTGCATGAGGCATAAAGTTTGATTAGATCACCACAATACAATCGGTGGCGCTTCGAGAGGGAACGTTTCATATTTTGTCACGGAGTTCCTGAGTTTTGAATGGGAGTTATGAGGGAAGAAAGAAGAAGAAGAAGAAAAAAGAAGAGAGAAGAGTATGCTTCGTAGTATGAGAGATTTTTTCTTTTTTTTGAATGAAAATCTGCAGAATTGTTTAAGAATTAAAATATTAGATGGGAAGAGAGAAATAAAAAATGTTAAAAGAGTTATTGCAATTGTAAACAGAATGATTCAATGCAGCTAAATATCAGTCTTTTTCATTTTTATCATTAGTGTGATGATAATAGATTATTATTCTTTTACTCTGTCTTATATTTTCAGTTATTGTATTCTGCAGTTTTTCATTCTCATTATTTAGGGATCTACGATAGTAAAAGAAGTAAATGAGTTTTTTTTTGTTGGAACGAAGTGCCACGAGAACTCTCGAGTTCGAGTTTTGTTTTTTTTGTTTTTTTTTGTAATTTTTCATTTTCTTTAAAATTAGCAAATCGACCTGACTAAGCGTCTATTCTTCAATACTTCTATTTCGTATACGTGTATAAAAAATTGAGGAATATAGAGAAACACACATACCATGAGAATTGTTTCATTGAGAAGACATGAACTCTATTCGGGAGAGTAAAGAAATATTTATCTTAACGGAATTCGCTTAATGAGCTATCTACAAATATTTTATATATAATAATATATTTATTTTGTTCTGTGTTTGTTTTTTTTCCTCCTTTTTTTTCATTTCTATAAATATATATTTAAATGCATCGTAGGAATCTGCTGTTTACTTCTGGCAGTCTGTTCGGTTGTACTTTTACCCAAAAATTAGTTAATTAAAAATAGTGGGTAAATTAAACCATTTTTTTTTTTCGTTTAAATGTATAAACTGAATATAAATTATGTTTGAAATTGACTATTTAAAAGAGAAGAAAAAATGGAAATGTGTGTGTTAAAAATAATTACATGGCGTTTTTTTTAATGAACAAGAAGAAACACGGAATGGACTATATAAATGTACGTGTGTATTTGAATGTAGTGCGCATTAATTTGTTTTTGTTCTTTTTTTTTTGTTAAATATGGAATCAGGTCGATTTGATAATAAATATTTTTTATTCTCACTTTGTAACAGTCCCAGTTTTAGCCACACGTGCACGATCTTTTCCGTTTTTGTTTAAAAATATGGAACCAGTGTGACCAGAATGGTTGCTATGGAAGAGCTCCGGTATTTTTTTTTATTTATTTTTTTTTCTTTTTCTTTTTTTTATTATTTAAATGTTTCTTTTTAATCTGCCGGACGCTCGCGGTTTCACTCAGGGCTGTCTTTGATTTTTTCGCTTATTTTTCCTTTTTTTTTTTAATTATATCTTTACGCATTCATTAAATACTTCTATTTTCTTTTAAATCTGAAATATAAAAAAAAAACTCGACCGGACGAGTTCTTTGAACCTGCCAGAGGTCGTAATGAGTATTTTATTACCTTTTTTTTTCCCCATCCATTCATCATTATCACCGGATTTTTCGTCAATTCAACTAAAAAATAATTTATCTCGATTATATCGAATATAATTCTCATAATTTCACACAAAAATCATTTGATAAAAGAGCACATCCTTTTTTTGCTTGTCCTCTCTTTCTTTATATTATTAAAGCCTAAGTTTAGTACGTTTCTAAATTATTATTATTTATTTTTTTTTTCTTCTAAAGGCAGCCCCGAGCTGATAGCGCGTAACGTTGAGTCTCTCTTATTTATTTATGCATCGGTACATCTCGCGAAGTAATTAGAATAATTTAATATTATTATTTAAAAAAAAAAAATTAATGAACAAGCTCGAATGTTTGTATTATCTTTCACATAATATCTCAATAATGAAAGACTGAAAATTATATTGTAGGGAAACGAGACGTCCTGTTTTAACTGTTTATGAGCGTCGTACACCAGCGACGAAAAATATTTCTTCGACCCTCTCACTTAATTACGATTCTGATGATTAAAAAACAAATCATCACAATTAAAAAAATTCTAATATCTGTGTTTTTATCATTGAAAAGAGAAAAAAAAACCTATTTGTGTCGGCATTGTGGTGTTTTTCTGTCTTTTTTTCCTTTCGTTAAAATCTAGTCCCTCTTATTCCCTCGCTGACATGGATCTTCTGAGATTAATCTCATTGAAGAGGTCGGACGAATCAGCGTCGAGTGTATTTAGTTTTTTTTTTTCGTAATGAAAAAGAAAAATTAATTTAATAATACACATAAGATATCTCGCACTCAGTCACGGTATTCGACTTTCATTGTTTCCTTCCTAATAATTTTTTCGATTTTTTTTTGTTCATTCTTCCTGTATTTTCTCTCTTTCGCAGCATCCCAGTGGAAATTTGTCGCATTAGAAGAGAGAGAAAAAAAAACAATTACAAATAGAAAAAAAAAAAAATCACAACGACTCGGAGTGTGTTGCTCGAGGGCCCGGAAGACCAGCCACCGGCTCTGTCTCTTCTTACCCCGGCCATAATCACCTAAACGAGCTCCTGTTTAAAAATTTTTTCCTTGTGCATACGCTCCATGTGACGTGCAATATGCATTTTTTGTTTAGCACGATAAACACAATGGGGACATTGAAATTGTGGCTCTTTACCACATTCCCATTTTTGATGATTACGTAGACTACTCTTGAGCTTGTAAATACGTCCACATGCTGGACAATTGAAGCCTTCTGGATTACCTGGTGATCCACTACCACTGAAGTTCTTACTAAGTCCACCACCAGAACGCCACATTATTGATGGTACACTCCAGCGTTGCCATGCTGCTGCCCATTTTAGCCCTGTGATGCTCAGGTCTTCGGCTGGAACATATGTTTCAATTTTTTTATTATCTGTTCTATCGGTTAGATAGCAATTATATAATTTTTTTTGTTTTTTTCTTCGTTTCTAAGGGTTTTTGCATTTTTTTTTCAATTTATACCATACTTGATTGACTTGTGATAAAGTCTGTAGAAACCTGAAAATTTACGAATCTTGAGGTTTCATGATCCAATTTCTTTTTTGCTTCCTGTTACCTCAAGAAACGGAAATGCCTAAAAATTTTGATTAGATTCATGTGAAATTGATGCAACTGTTTTTTTTTTTTTTTCCTTACTTTAGAGCCCCAAGCAGCTAGCTATGAATTTATTGTCTTCATTTATCTATTCTCTTTTCATTTATATTCTTTCTCTTACAAAATAGGAGAGCATAAATCGCGCTTCAATGAAGAGAACATACCCTGCAAGAATCGTTAAGGCTGTTCCCTTCATTCGCGCAAAGCAATAAGAGTATTTTTTATAATAATAAATTTTTTAAAAATACTAGAAAATAATAATAATAATTTCGTCTCATACAAAATAATATATTCTATGTACAAAAGTATTCTTCTGAAGAGTTAGTGCGCATGCTACTCCCCTTTCACAGAGAAGGAGAACGACAGAGAGACTCAGTAACTATATAGTGTATGGGATGTAGTGATTAAGTTTATGATTTTTTTCGTTTTTTTTTTCTTCGTTTTTCAATTTTGAATAAATAAAAGTTATTTCTATAAATTCTGTGGAAAGTTGGATGGGAGATGAAGATAATTAGATTTTTTTTTTTTTCGTTTTCAATAGAATTCTGAATTACGATTTCAACTTAGAGCTACTTTTTTTTCGATTTGGAAGGAGAAATGGTTATGAATTTTATTATTTCGAAAAATAAAAACTAATTTATAAAAATGTCATAATCTTTTTGCCAATTCATGCCAATTTTTTTCCGAGATGTAAAATCATGTATGATGTTATTTCAACTGGGGATTTTGCCGATCTTGGTATGAGGTATTCCTTTCTTTTTTTATTCTCTTCCGAGGGCTCTTAGGGCTACCTTTATTTTTTTTTTTTTGCGATTGTGTTCCAGTAATGAAATTCCATACCATCTTTGTCTCGCCTGACGACTCTGCTTTCACCTGAAAATGAAATAAAGCTTTAGATGTGTTCTAGTTTTCGTTAATTTTGAATCTTCTTCATGTTTCTTCATTGGCAAATTTTGGAGAAGAAATAGAGACATTACACTCATTTTCTTGAAATCATCTCGGCGATACCTGAAAAAAAAAATATGATAGTCAGTAAAATGAAGTATTTGGTCCCTTTAATAACGAGCTTTGGGTAATTTTCCATGCAAGAACCTGCAAAATGTAAATTTTTCAATTTCTTCGTTGGTTTTCAATATAATCTTTTATTTATATGTAAACTTTGATATTATCACCATCAATGAATGGCAAATTTTCAACGACATACTTCATCATTTATAAATTAGCAGACATTTTTCTGAAAAAAAGACATGATCTGTAAAACATATTTCAAGGAAGCGAGTAGCACCACTTTTTTTCTGCTCAAATCAACGAAGACGATGGATAATCACATAAATCACGTATTTCGATAGAGTTCATGTTTAGCAGCATGTCTTGCAAGTTTATCTCGTCGATAAAATTTTCTATGACACAGTGCACAATTAAATCTTGGCTCTTCAACATGAAGTTTCATATGTGCTGTTAAATTATGTTTGTATGTAAAACGTCCTTTACATATATTACACTGATAATTTGGTGCTTTTCCACATTCCATACGTAAATGACGATTTAAACACGATGATCTCTTGTAGAAACGATTACAATTAGGACACTTGAAGGATTGTTGACCTCTTGAGCCTCTACCCTGACTTGAAAATCCATGATATCTTGATGACGAAGGATTGTGTTGTTCCGAACGATGTAGATGACTCCAGAAACCTGAAAAAAATACAATTCGATATAATAAGTGTTCAAGAATAATTGTTTCAATGAAAAATGTCAATTCGAAAAAAAAACAATATATTCAACATTATTATAATGAAGACACGTAATTTATTGTCTTTATAAAAATAATTCTATATGTTCGAAAGAAATGAAAGAAAAAAAAACAAAAAACTCTCTTTAGTATACATAGCTAATCACAGTCATTTTTGAATTTTTTCATTGTTCCGTCAGGCATATTTATTTGCCTCAGCCAATAAATCAATTTTTTCGTCACCACTACGATTTGATAAATGTACATTATAGTGTCTCAATAAACTGTGCTTATGTTTAAATTTTGAATGACACAATATGCATTCAAATTGTGCCTCTTTTCCACACTCCAGTCTCTTGTGACGTTGCAATGAAATTAATCTTCTATACTGTCTTCCACACGTATCACACGGATAAATTTCAGAATCAGCCATTTGTTGAAACCAGGACACTGAAAAAAAAAAAGAAAAATGTGATTCATTAGTAAAAAGCATTTGGATAGATGAAAATTTCAATTTTTATCTACATCGAATAGGATTGGATTACAATAAAAAAATAAATAAATAATAAAAACACTTTGTTTTTTTTTTTACAAAATAACCCGCAACAAATTTTTTTCTCATTTATTAATGAAAATATTAATAAACAATAATATTAATATGCTAATATAATTCGAAAATACGCTTTGATAAACCTTTCCAGAAAAAAGAATAATTATTAAATACCAGAAGAATGGTACATGTCGATTTAAGAAAAAAAATCGAAAAAATATATATATATTTATATATATCGAAAATTAGAGTACTCGCTACGCTTTTACATAAACATCAGAGAGTCGAGACTTAATTATACCTTCTTAATTGGAATAAAAATATTAATTAAGTATATAGCATTTTCATTACCAAAAATAATAATATTAATAAGAATAATAATAGTTCCAAATGACGAAAAAAAATAATCATTTCTACAAGTAAAACTAATAATAATCAAGAATGTCAGAGTCAACTAATGTTAATATGAGGTTTACTGCAAGTACGAAGAGCATTTTTCTATTATTTTCATTCTTCTTTCATTTTGTTTTTCATCTTAATGGTAATTAAGAATACAAAAGTTTAATTAAAAACTAATGGAGTCGTGGGTAACGGCGAGAGCAATAATAAGGAGGAAAAAAAAAAGTTTTTTATAATAAAAAGAAAACAGAATAAGAGCGATGAATCCCACGCATGAGTTTCTGCAGAGGCACAAGACGGAATTGCGATGATAAATCGCTAAATACTGATTTAAAAAATACTGTCCCATCATTAATATCGCCCAGGGGACGTCTAGACCTTTTTATTTTGCCAGAATAATTAATTTACATGGGAAATAGTAGAAATTGATATGGTCGATTGTCTTTTTTCTTCTGTTTTTTTCGTTTATACTTAATTTTTTAAACGCATCGAAATTGTGTCATAGCAATACTGGAATGATATTTCAAGAGTATGACTCTCGCTCTTACAATTTACAAATATTTCATTCAATAACTATTTATCGCAATATACGCGATCAGTGCTTATGTTTAAATTTAGTTTTAATAGAAACTAAATTAAAAACAATAGAGCACTGTAATAAATTCAATTAATTTCTTATGTCATTAGAGAATATTATTGTCTAATAGATTAAAGAATTTTGCCTAATAATTATTAAAGAACAAAGGGTAACAAATTCAAAAGTATCCAGGCCATAATGTATCACCACTGAGATTCGTTCACCAAAAAAAATTTCAAATTATTTACAAAACTTGAGTTTCCAGTAATTAATTTTTTAAAGAATTTTACAAATTTCCACATGATAATCCTTTCTTTTCATTAGCAATAGAAAAATAAGAAAGAATGAGGTAGGTGTGTTTTTAGAATTGAAACTGTAACTAGAAGCTCAAGGGCAAGCAGGGAGAACGTTTCGAAATGGACGAGTAAAGAAAAATAAGTCCATTTAACTCGAATCTCCTCTAATTAACAATTACAACATGGACGGTTACGGGGAAGGCATTGATAATTTTTTTTTTTGAGCAACGAAAATGAGATTTAAAAAAAAGCGAACAATGTAATGAAACGAAATTAATCAGTGGATTTACTTGACCATGGATTTATTCACGCGAGCCCTGGGAAACCTCATCGAATTCTATTTTTTGATGATGTCTTTTGTAATGTACAGTGAGATTTCCCCTTTGTCGTGCTTTGTATGGACAAGAAGGACACTCAAATGCTGGTGGTTTACCACCGCATTCAACCATTTCATGTCTTCTCATTGTACTCTTCCATCTGTATCCTTTTCCACAAAAACGACAACGAAATTTACGCTGTTGTTCATGTGGTACATCGACAAATGTTAAATCACGTGGCTGTGGTAATACTTCAAATGAATCAGGAAATATGACCTCACGTGTTTGACGTTCTCTTGTTACATTTGTTCTTGTTGTACCACCAGTTGATGTTTCACTCAAATTTCCATCAGTTGATCTTGAACTACGTGATACATTGGTAATTAGTGAGCGTTCTTTCTTCATTGAGCTTCTTGTACCAGCTGTTCTGTAGTCCGAGCGTAGAAGTGATAGTAATGCACCCATTCCTGTAACAGCCGCCAAAAACAAGCGAAATGGGGAAAATTAAAAAAAAAGAAAAAAAATCATAATAAAAAAAAGAAAAAAAGGGTATTGGGAGAGTGGAATTGTTTTTTTTTCTTTGGGACTGGTTTGAAAACGATAAAATGATCATGATGTGGTTATCATTGCCGCGAATCAACAATTTAGATTAAATATAATTTCGATTAAAATAATAAGAATAAATAATATGAATAAAAAGAAGATATATACCCTTAACCAACCCAACACAAACGAATCAGCCAATAGCCCCAAGTAGGTGTGTTTTTTTTTGTGTGTGCCCAAGAATAATAAATTTTGCCAGTATTTGTGAGTATAGATAAAAGAAATGAGAGAAATTAACATAGAGGAAACGAAGGAGACTGAGAAATAAATTTTTTCAATTAATTTAAATCATAATAATAGTAATGAGATTAATTCATTTCTCGTATCCATGCTTGTTCCTCTAATATCCATGAGTGATCCCTTTCAGCCCTAATAATATGAAACAAAATTAAATAACTTAAAAATATATTATTATATCCTGTATAGAGATAATTATGTGTGATTTCAATAAATTATGTACTGCGATGAATTGCGTTGTCACTGAAGTTTGTTGTTGCATCGAAATTATTAGTGTTTGTTCCATTGTAAATGCTCTTCTAATTAGAATTCCTTTACTACACGATCTCTTGCTGCAAGACAATGAGCTCTTGGATATCTGAAACAAGACGTGGATAATGTATCAGTAAGTGTTCTAAGAATTTTCATAATTACCTCATTTGAAGAGAAAAACATCATTTTTTCATTCTAATTGAGAAAAAATAGAAAAAATGAATTATTCATTTGTTAAGTTTTTAGGAAATATTATTTATTCACATCAAGTTGTCACAACATTTTGATCTTGTGTATTCTGAGAATGTGTTGATTCAAATTATGCTTCCACTTGGAACGATGATGGCAATAAGGACAGGCAAACTGTGGATTTTTTCCACACTCCACACGCACATGACGATTCAAAGAGTCTCTTGAGAGATATGCTCTTCCACAAGTTTTGCATCTGTAGACTCTTCTGGCTGAAGAAGAAGCTGTTGCAATTATCATTCCTAAAAAATAAAAAAATAAATTCAATATGTTAGTAAATTTCTTAAGAAAAAAAAAAATTAATTAATGTTCAAAAAATAATTTAAATACATGTAATTTTGTACTTGGGACATATTTTTGGCACTCATACATAAGATAATTCCTTTCGAAAAATTCAATAAACAATGGCTTTATTTATTCACAGTATCATGTTATTTTCCACAGTAAAAAAAAGGAGAAGTTTAACAGTGATGTTTTGTATTCATATGAATTTTAAGATTGAATTTTCGTTTTGAACTAAAACGACAATAAGGACAGTGAAATTGCGGTGGTCTTCCACACTCGAGTCTGTGATGTCTTCTCAATGTTGATGCATTAGCATAAGTTTTGTTACATTGTATGCAAATGTAGCTATTTATACTCATTCCTCTACGTCTTATTCCAGTATCTGAAAAAAATCAATGGAAATATTTTATTTGTAAAAGATAAATTGAAAATTGTACCATCAAATGTTTTCTTTAACGAAGAGAGAAACAAAAAAAAATAATTTAAAAAAAAACATATTTGAAGAGCAGAACACAACTAACTTTAATCATTCAATATGAATAATAGGAAAAATATTGGGAACATTCCTTATTTTTCTCACAAAATATAATTTAGCTAATTTAATTGTAAATAACTTAATTTCTATAAAATTTTATTCCTATTATTTACAGTTGACGGATATTAATGTAATTATATCCTCGTTATTTTTTTTATATTGAAAAATAATTCTAGTTAATAATCTTTTTATTATTTAGGATTTTTGTGTTATTTTTGTTCTTTTTTCTATTACTTGTGATCAATATTTAATGTGGCGAGATGGCTTGACTTGTGATTAACAGACGAAATTTTGTATTGTATTTGCTTCAAGTATTCTTCGTAACCAGAATTCAGTAGAATTGGCCAGCACTCGGGACTCTCTCGAATGTGTCTGTGCAGTGATTTCTTCCATTTATAAACTTTTGAACACGCCAAGCACTTGTGATGGCCTTCTGAAAAAAGAGCAAAAAAATAAATCATAAATCATTATTTCATATAATAATTCGTACAATTTTTTTCTTATTCTTGCTTTATAAATCCATGTCAAAGTTAATCTTTCTTTTTTAACAGGGAAATTTTGTGTCTTGGTGGATTATGTACAGACAAACGATATAGAGCTATGGATAAATCACACAATAATTATTATCATTTATTTACAGTCTCATTATAATTTTATTAATTTTTTTCAATATTGTGGCTGGGCATTATTAACATGCTGATGTGTCTTCATGTGTCTCAATAAATTGTATCGTTGCTTCGTTTTTTTTGGACAATAGGGACATTGAAATTTCGGCATTTTATTGCACTCATCTTTCAAGTGTCTTTTCAAACTTTTCAAATGAGCATAGGTATTGCCGCATATTCCACAGATGTAGACTGGTTCTCCACTGCCGAATCTACCTGAAAAATTATAAAACCATAGTATTAGTAAGAGAAATTGGGAAATTTCATCGCTATTAAATTTGTCAAGTATGAAAGTTCGGGGTGATAAAAATAATTGTAAAAAAAACATGAAATGTCCTCTTTTTGGTTTATTCTCGATTGTTAAACACATGCTCAATCACTTTTATTTCTTTTGTTTTTTCATTGATCGTCAAGTGCGCTACTGCGCAATTTCAGCGGTGAGCTTCCTTGCTGTCGTACACGATAATCTTGACCATGTTTCATCATTAAATGACGTATTAAACTGTTTCTTAGGTTCAGCAAACGTGGACAATGTGGACATCTGTATGGTTTCTTTCCACACTCCTCGCGTATGTGTCGTTGCAATGATTTTTGCCATTTGAATGTCTTCGAGCAATTTTTGCAGCCATAAAATAGTACTGAAACAAGAATAATTAAATATTAATTAGTGGATTTCTTTTTCGATATGCTATTATTAATCTGAATTTTTCTATCTTTGGAAATCAGGAAGAGGAGACAATTGCGAAAAAAAGCTCATTCAGTTCTTTTTATATCCTGGTTAACAAGTGCTATCATATATACCCTTTTTGTTTTTTAAATTCTCATTCAAATATTACTCTGACGCTTTATTAATGCACTTACGAAAATACATGAGTGTACAAATGCTATTATGAACAAATAAGAAAAAGAGATCTCTCAATATCAATTGAGTTTTTTTTTTTTTTTTTTCGTTTGTCGCGGGCTTCTCTGAAATTTTCCCAAAAAAAAATCATTAAATTCAATTATTAAAAATCATTCATTTACTAGGAGAAGAATGATGATGCATAAACACTAAGATCAGAGTGAGATCCTTCAAAAGCGTCGTCAAACAGTGAACACAGATTGAAACACAGGATACATGTGGACTAAAAAATTGTAGACTGTAGTTTGAAAAAGAAAAAAAAACATTGTTTAAATAATGATGTTACGATTAAGACTGGAGGCAGAGAAAAAAAATATCTTCTGCCTTTAATTTTCAAAAAACTACGCGAAGAATTATTTTAAGGCATTCTTTTTTTTCTTTTTTCTTTTTCAAAACTTCAAGAAATAGTTTAGATGAGCCATTCAGGAGTTGGGCGAGGATACTTTGAAGTGTTGCTCTGCCTGATGTGCATGAAGTATGAAAGCCTTGAAGGCAGCAAATGGACACATTGTACACTTGAATTGTGGTGGTTCACACTTGTGCTTCAAATAGTTGCTCCACATCTTGTAGAATTTACTGCACTTGGTGCAAGTATATCCGAGCATTTGATCGCCCATGTACATTTTTCGGTAAGCTGTAACAAGAAAAGAAAAACAACAATTTTTCGATTAATTTTGGTAACATGTGTTATTTTTGTTTTTGTTTCGCTTCAATTTGTATAATTTTCAGTCCAAAAAAAGGGAGAAAAAAAAACAGTACTCAGAGGTGAACTAGATTTACTTTTGACAGAGTGAGGGTAATAAAAAAAAAACGTTGAACTTCATTCCTCAAAAAAAAAGCACTCTTACAAGCAAACGTTTCTTTGGGGATAAATGTGTAAGCTGTTTTTAGCTTGGCATAATCCAGGCAAGCTCTTAATTCTAAACTTAATAGATATTTCTTCATTTTGTACGTTCCTTTTTTCTTCTATTTCGTTGAAATCTACGATAAAAGAGAATTAAGAGAATAATTATTCATCACTCGAATTAATATCACTACCGGGTATTTATTATTAATTTAATATTCATGAAAAAAACACTGCCATTAATTATCATCTTCAGTAGCTTCAATTGTAACTTCTTTGACTCTCTTGAGAGTTCCCTCACTAATACGTTTGCCATAATGTCGATTCATCATGTGTCTTGGTGCTTTCAAGTGTCTCAAAAAATTTCCTCTATATCCAGTTTTATAACTGCACATTGTACAGACGAATTTCATCTTATTTCTCGGTCCACATTCAATAGTTCTGTGTCGTGAGAGGGATGATGCCCACTGATAAACTCTACCACAGTCCCAACATTTGTATGTACCAGCTATTGGTGTGTACTTCTGTACCTCACGAAAACGTGAAGCAGAGATGATATCATGTGCCTTTGAATCTTTTACTTCCTCCTCTTCAGTCTCATTAACGTGGATTTCTTCAACTTCAATGGATTGTCCCTTATTCTTCGAGGACACTTGACGTTTTGTACAATGCTTCCTGTGACGATTTAACGATGTAGGCCAACGGTATATTTTATCGCAAAATTCACACTGGTATACTATATCATTAATGGCAATCACCGAGTCATTCTTCGTCATTTTTTCCTCTCGATCAACTTCCTCGCAACATTTATCTTCACTGACTTCCTCGAAGAACTCTTCAGCCATGTCGAGTGACTCTTCATCCACATATTCGGATTTTGTCTCTTCAGCATCTGCAATTTCATCGGATGTATAATTCGATTGCCCTGTAACAAATAATTCAAAATTTAAAATAACTGTTCAATTATATTTTATCACTTGAATGACTGAATTTCAATGAATTAAACATAAAATTAAAGGTGACAGTATCTTAGAGGATCATTTCAACCTAATCAATAAATTCAAAATAAAATAGAATTAACGGAATTTAAATATAAAAAAAGAAACTTCTGATTTATTTGAAAATTTACATTGATTAGAAGACATTTCATGAGCTCTCTTCACCCTTATGCACTTGTGCCATGTGCCGTTTTAACGAGTGATTATATGTAGTTCGAAAATTGCAAATATGACAAACATATTTCGGTAAAACTGAACGTTTCTGATGCAAATGTTTCATGTGTCTATCGAAATTTGATTTTAGTATTGTCGAATAAGTGCAATATTTACACTTGTGTAATTTCATATTTGGTGCCATTGGGCATGCCGCTCTCAAATGTGTTTTCAATGATTTTCTATTCATATAAACACGCCGACAATGGAGACAAGATAAACGCCTGCTTTTTGTAGCAATAGGCACCAATGGCGGTGGAATAGAAGAAGAAATATTAATCTCTTCTGTAACAATTTTACGCGGAAGATCATCTGATAAGGGATCAACTTCTGTGTCATTATAATACAGGGCAGTCCAAGTTTCTTGCTCTTCTTCTGAAACAAAAGAAAAAATGTTTCATGTAATTATAACTATTTAAGTAATGATAATTAAATATAATTAATAATACCTAGTGTTTAATATTCGAAGGTCCTGTATGAAAATGATTAAAAGTTTGAAAAAAAAGAGAAGCTGTAATTAATGAAAAAAAATATGAAAACATCGAAAAATTCATGTTTGGAGATTTTTTTGATTTATTTCAAATATACACTCGTTATCAAAAAAATTTTAGCGGGCACGATGAAATTCCCTTAAGTGCCTCTTTAAACAGTTGTTGTAATTGCTCTGAAAATTACAGAGATAACAGTCATACTTCAATGAGCCACCTTTATGATGAAGATTTCTCATGTGTCTCTCAAAATTAGCTTTATATATACTCGAATATTCGCACAATGTGCACTTGAATTGTACCCTATTCGGTACCGATCTGCATCCAGATTTCAGATGATTTTTCAATGAACTCTTCAACCGATAAACTTTTCGACAATAAGGACAAACCGAACGCTTGGGATTTGGATTAGTAGGAGGTAATGGTGGTGGAATAGGGCAAGTAATATGAGTCTCTTCCTTGACAATTGGCAATGGAGCTTCAAAATATGGAGCATCGACTTGCGGAGGATCATAATGTTGCGAGTTCCAAGTTTCTCCCTCTGGAACAAAAAAAAAAGATTTCATATGAATAAAACAACCGATGACAATTGAATGCTGATTAAATGTATATATCCATTGATGCATTGTTGAAGGATAAATCGTGAATGAAATACTGAAATTAACGATAAATAATTTATTTCTCGTGTCTTCGCATGTGACTGTATAAACTATCTTTTCTATTAGTTTTATAAGGACACATTGTACATCTATGAACTCGCGGTGCACCACATTCAGTTCTCAAATGACGAAGAAGATTGTAACGTCTTGAGTAGCCTCTTCCACATCTTTGGCATACTTCAGTCCTTGCTAATTGTCTTGGATCCGGTGAATCTGGCGGCTGTGGTCTCGCTGGAGCATAATGATACTGCTGCATGTATGGATAATTGGTGAATTCATGACCTGCAACAACAATCATATCTATTAGTGCAATATTTAAAATTACAAAAATCAAATCAATCGATTGTTAGTAACATAACACATAGTAATTAACTATATATATATAACAATGAATGTACAAGTGGTATTATTTAAGCTGTTGTTTTAATTAAATTTTATTATTCCATAATGAATCAAACATCGTTTGATATGTCTAATGGATCAGTTCCATGCTCATTTGTTAAATGATATTTCAATAGTGTTGTCATTCTCGCTTTATAATGACAATAAGGACAGGGATATAGTGGTTCCATTTGACAGAAGAAATTCATATGCTGACGTAAACTCTTCCATGATTTGTACTGTCTTGTACATTTTAAACATCGCAGTGTTTGTTTGCACAAATCTGATTGATCCTTGTCCAGACGATCGGCAAATAAAATTGGACCCCCTGAAAAATAAGAGATAATATGGAAGTATTATGTTAATGATAATATTCGTTAGCCTTTTTTTAAACATTTTTAGTTGAGAAACTTTCATGAAGTATTAGTAATTTTTAGGAATAAAGAGACATTGACGAGAATAGCGTATTTTGAAGATCACTTTGTCATGCACTTATACTTAAATATCATCTGAAATCGCCGACAATTTAATTTCAGTCATATTAAACAAGGATTTATTTGTAATTACAATCAATACTTGACTGGGAAATTTTTTTCGAATTTTCCCAGTGAAGAGAGCAAATATTTCTATAGGGGAAGGTGGGGTAAAATGGACACTGCAATTAAACGTTTTGAGACAGAAGTTTTTCAACGATTCCATTGAAAAGCTAAGGAAATTTCAGGCGGAAAACATGTGAAAAAAATTTTTTTCTCAATTTTTTGAAAAATTTCCTTTTTTAGCCATGTTTTGAAGGGATTTCCCTTTTGAAAATCGAAAAAATTCACTTTTTCAGTGATATCTCCGGTTCTGTTGGTCGCAGCGACTTGGGGTTGGTCTCAAATGAAAGGTGAGCTCATTTCCCATCGATTTATGTGGTTCAAAATTTTTTTAAATCAATTTTTCAGATACTTATGAGCCATTTTCGGAAAAAACAGTTTTTGCCCTATAAGTACTTGAAAAATTGATAATTTTCCTCTTTCAACCACATAAATCAATGGGAAATGAGCTCACCTCTCATTTAAAATCAACCCCAGATCGCTACGATCAAAAAAACCAGAGGTATCCCCGAAAAACTGAAATTTTTCCAAAAACAGAAGGCTTTCACCTTCAAACCTCGCGCAGAAAATGAAATTTTTGAAAAATTCAAAAAAATTACTTCCGACATAGCATTTCTATGTGAAATTTCCTCAGCTTTCCAATGGAATCATCAGAAAAAACCTATTTCCAATATTTTCATCCATTTCGAGCAAATTTCATAGTATAAAATACCAAAATACCCCTATTTTACCTCTTGTGCCCATTTTACTCCACCTTTCCCTAGTTATTTTATTACATTGTTTGTTCGTTTTTGCTTTATTAAAAATCTCTGATAAAAAATTATTTCTCATAAAATTCTAAAGATACGATGGAGGCTGCTGTTGTTGTGCTCTCTTTGGTCTCTCAGGAATTACATTATGATAACGTATGAGATGACGTCTCAATGTATCACTTTGTGTGTATTTATTAGCGCACAAATGACAGCAAAATTTTCTTTCACCCCCGCACTCATATTTCATGTGTCTCAGTAAATTTTGTTTCAATGTATATGATTTTCCACATGTACAAAAAAATCCACCACCACCACCACTGGATTGAGAACGTAGACTTGTCGGTGTAATTTGATTTTGCGAATAGGAGGGATAAAATTGTCCCTGATTGTCCATACCAGAGAAGTTAATATTATCATCTTCTTGTTTAAAGTAGAATCCTGCATACTCTGAAAACAAAAATTTTTATTTATTATTATTAATTATGCAATTGGTATTTTTGATATTTTTTCGATTATGCTGAGGACAGATGAATTGAGCAATAATTTACAATATAGGAGATATTTACTATTCGATGATTTGTTTAATATAAATTTTTTCAGGGCTTTATTATTAATTCATACGATACATCGCATCAAATATTTGTCTAATCCTGCCTCGTTAATATCACGAGGAATTTAATCGGTTTTCATTAAAAAAGAGTTATGGCAACTCACGTCCTGTCAAAGGAATTCAGTCACACAACAATTAAGTTGTAAAACTATATGTGAAGAAATATGAAAAAATAATACTTATTGCTTAAAAAATATAATAAAGCCATCGTGTTTCATTTTCTTTGAGTATCATTACTACTGAAAAAAGAAAAAACAAATAATATCTACGTCTAATCAAATTAAAAGCAAATGAGATTATCGGTGAATTATATTATATGAATATCTTCAGAGAATTCGTTCATTCGCAAAGATTTTTTTCGGCACGGAAAACTTTGGTGGTAGATATATATTATGCTGTTGCATTAAATGTCGACGTAGTCCAATATTTTGTGTAAATTTTGATGGACAAACAACACAGGCAAAGTGTCTTTGTCCACCACACTCGAGTCTCATGTGTGTTTGTAGATTTTTTTTAGCCTTGTAGATTCTTCCGCAGTGTGGACATTTTAGATTACGTTCATCAAGTGTTTCATTCAATGGTCTCGATCTCCTTTTATGTAAGAATGTCTTCGATACAGCTGAAATTAAAGAAAAAGAAAAGAAATCTAATGATATTAATTGATATATTAGAAGCTTGTGATTTGATAGTGGGTTTTGATTATATATTGGTAATTGGGATTAATTGACGAAGATAATTTGACATCCTTAAGCCCCTGTGCGCATGCAGATGTGTTATGTGATTTTTATTTATTATTAATATTCACCTGGATAAAACTTACATTTCACAATAATTCTATCGTTTTCTTTTCTTTTTTAAGGTAGTGTGATATTAGCAGATTGATGCATGTTGCGCAAGTGTCGATCAAGATTACCCTTTTGTGCAAAACGTAATTGGCAAGTTTCACACGAAAATTTTGGCTCCATACCGCATTCATAATGAACATGCCTCCAAAGAGATGTGTAGAATGCGTAATCACGTCCGCAACGTTTGCATGTATGTTTTTTATCCTTCTTCCTCTTATTTCCCTCGATTACAGGTGTTACTGGTGCATCGGGATCCGATTTAATTTGTGTTATTGGAATTAACATCTTCGTATTCGGCAGAATTACTCGCACTTTCGGTGCAAGTGTCTTGACTTTTTTCAATTGAGGCATCAATATATTCACTGGTTTAATTTTGGGTGTTTTTGCCTTTGGAATTGGATGAACTCGCGTTAATTCACGGGTACACTCAATTGATTGATGACGCGCCAGGGAGGCTCTCAGAGCAAATGTTGTACCACAATCTGTGCACAAATATTTTCTTGGACCCAGTCTTCGTACTCGCGATTTTGCACTGTAGTAATCATCACTGAATGTCGTTGAACGAAGACGTCGTCCCGATGGATTCACCACATTGTCTTTTGATGTAGATGGAAGAGTTGGTACTGTCCAGTTAGCCGGGCTATAATTGCGCCCTGAAACAAAATTAACGTTAGATTTTCTTTCTCATTGTGTTTAACAAAGATTTTTTACTATCAATTATTTTTGATTAATTCGAGTTCTTAATACTACAGTTTTACATTTCTACGATACATTCAACGAAATCAATGAGGATTTTTCCAGGAGATTCAGAGCATTAGTTGTAATGATAGATGTAGTAGTAAAAAAGTGGACATCGAAAAGCTTCTTTCTTTCTATGATATTGTTTTTCGTTTTTTTTTATTAGAATTTTCAACGTCATGTTTCGGGTGAATCGTAGAATAGAGGAAATTGGAGCATAATGAGGCAGGATTTTTTTATGAAATGGAAATCTTTGTGCAAGATCTCCTCTATATTCTGAAAACAAAGTCAACAAAGTGAACAAAGTCAATGGATCAACGGAATTATACATTATTATCTCTTTTTTGATTTTTCTTCTCTTTTTGCGATTTTAATATACTTTTGTAATCAACTTCTAACATTCAAAAAATGTCTCTAGGGTATATAGCTGTATGGATTTGTACAACTTGGTCGTGGATTGAAACCCTGCTGTTTGTGCTTCGACATGTGTACTTCTAGATAAGATTTGTAGGTGGAACGATAAGGACAATATGAGCACTGAAATGTCGGTTCTTTTCCACATTCTTTTTCAATGTGTCGTTTTAAATTCTTCTCAGCATGATAACGACGACCACAATTACGACAAAAGTATCTTCCCTGTCCACGCAATCTTCTACGACTGCCTGTTCGTCTTACGTAGCTCGGTCGAATGAAATCTGAAAATTATGGAACACAATAATTAGTATAAATGATGATAATTGCATATTTATAATCTAAGCACAACGAATAATTTTTCGAATTTTTAATGAAAAATTCACATGCTACAACATAAAATTGATGAATTTATCCAAGATTTTTCTCTTCTCAAAACTCTCACTGAAGAATTTATTTTTAACGATTTATATACATTTATTCATTTCTTCCATCTCTTGAAATTAGGGATATGGAAGCCTTCCATGAATATGTGCTATGTGCTTTGTTATACTCGATCTGTATTTGCTATAATGGGGACAATAAGGACATTTGTGTTGCGGTGGTTTTCCGCATTCTATCATCAAGTGACGTCTCAATGATGTCTGTATTTTATAACATCTTCCACATTGTGGACACTGAAATGGTGATGAGCAATCACGACGTTGTATCCAGCCTGAAAAATACAATTGAGATTTTTTGTTAGTATGTAAAACCAATTGTAAATGTCATTTTCTTTTACTTTGTGTGAATACAATGAAATCATAGTTAATTCACTCAATAAATAATACCAATGATGGGAAATAATGCATCAGTCATTTCTTCTTGGAATAATTAAAATTCCAGTTAACAAATAACAAGAGTAAATCAATCGTTTATTTGCCAGCATTTCCACATCGATTTTCATTTAGGAAAAGGTGGCATGAAATGGAAAAATAATAAAAAATTAGAATTGAACGAAAAAAAAGACGAAAATCGTGTTTTTGACTGGAAATTTTCGCAGCTTTGCAATGGAAATATAAAAAAAAATCTATCTTACACCAATGTATTGGAATATCCATTTTACCCCACTTTTTCCTATTTTCTTCTTCAATAACTTTATACATTATAAAACTTCTGAAATGAATTCTTCCTCAATTCGAGGACTTTGCTTCATTCTCATGATAATTTGGTGTAACGTAATAATCATTCATTAATTTCATATGTCTTCCATTTAGATGTGTATTTAAACTTGATTTATGTTTAGTTCTGTATGGACACAGTGGACACTGGAATTTTGGTTCAACACCACACTCGTGCTTGAGATGTCTCGCCAAACTTGAATAATAATTGTAGATTTTTCCACAATTTTTACAGGAATAAGTGACTTTCTGGCAGTTAACGTAACCATGTTGATTTGTTTCTGTAAAAGAAAAAAAATAAGAATAATGGACCAATTAGTTCAGAATTTATCATTATCATTATTCTAATATCTGTGAATTAATATTTAGCACCTATTTACAATTGTTAATGATTGGTTAATTTATATACATAAAAATGATGCAGATGTCCACGAAAAAAATTCATACTTATTATTAAAATGAATTCAAAATGTGTTATGAATCCTGTAACAAAATAAAGAGCATTATTAAATTTTAAAATTCAAAAAAATACAACAGTTCTTTCATGTAAAAAGATATTTATTAGACCTAAATAGAAATCAATATTTACAGGTAATTAAAAAATTTAAGCGGTAAACCTTGCTTAATATATCTTTGGAGTGTAGTCCTTGGTATCTTGAATAGACCTTCAGCAGCTCTTAAAGACATACCTTGAGCGACAGCTTCCATAGCTCGAGTGAGGCTGTCGTCAGTATAAAATCTGTTATACTTTCCTCGTCGTCTACCTGAAAATCATTAAAGAAAGATGAAGGAATTATTGGTTGAATCATTTTTTCCATTATACACACTACCATCAATGGAAAATAATAAATAAAAAAAATTAATACGACTTTACTAATCAGTGTGCTGTACGATAAATCACAATGCAAAATAACTCATTAAGTAGTATAAGTCAATGGTCAATTGAATTTATTTATAATAATTTCACTTGTTTTGCATGATAATAATATCCTGATCTAGTGTTATATTATTTTTTGGTATTCCATGAACACCAGCAATGTGTACTTTCATGTCCCAAACGCGTTTTGTACGACGATCACAATAAGCACACTGTATATTAGCTGCAACACCGCAGTATCTTCTTCTGTGTGCTGCCAGATTATCGTATGATGGAAATGTTTTGCTGCATATTGGACAAGTCACATCGGCCCACAGGTTGTTAATCATAAGTGTTTGTCCTGAGGATGGTACCATCATTGTCCAGTTGGCTTCAGCTGAAACATAATTATTTAATTTGTTAATTTCATTGCAGTATATTTCGATTAAATTATTGATTTCTGTGAAAAAGTTAAATTTTCTTTAGTTTCAATTAAAATTTCGGGAGCACCGATTCCGTCAATTTATGTACATATAAATTTATTAATTACGATGAGACACCGTTACATTTACATGATAATTTCAATGCGTATTACAATCTTGTTTTTTTATTCAATGATTTCCTAATTTCTTCTACCTACATAATTTTTCTTTTGTTAATATTACACTGATTGGAGATATAAAATCTAATTTGTTCAATTTGATATTTCACAATGACATTAAAGCCTTCTTTAGTGGGGGCCTGATCAGCCTTATGTTTTCTTCATTTTCACTGAATGTCTTTTCATTATTATATAAAATTACATTTAAACACAATACTTTATTTCAAGTCTTTGGGATTTATTTTGTTTATTTCTCTTTTGATTTTCTGTTACAGGAAATCATGAAGTCTTCGGATTCTTTGGTTTTTACTTGATATTGTGGACTGATAGGAGGTGTTTGAGAAAGCTCGCCTGGATTCTTGATCTGTATGGACAGTATTGGCAGGCAAAGTGTGTCTCACATGCTGCCAAACCACAGCCCGTCTTGAGATGTTTCCTCAGGTTTGAGGCCCAAGAGTACATTTGACCGCAGCGTGGACATACATGGAGACGTGGCCTCACAATAGGAAACAGCGGTGTATCTGGAAAAACATTGTCATTATTTATTAGATAAAGAGATTAATAGTAATTAATTAGCCCTCACCATCTTTTCTTGTTTCATTTTATTTTATATAAAAAGACAGAAGGTGAGGGTTTTTTTTTCTTCCTCACGCGTCGAAGATTATTCAACGATAACACGTGATTGGCTAGCCTCTAACATCGAAGCGCATGCCTCACGATATCTTCACTTTGTTTCTTTTAAATACAAAAAGAGAAAAAAAATGCGGAAAGTTATTACCAGTTACACGTCCTCTTCTTTCATTTCGATCTTCCTTGGAAGAAATTCAAATTTTTTTCATTCCTGTAATATTTAATCAGCTGTTTCGTAAAAAGATAAGATTTTCATAACACAATTGAGTAATAGAAAAATTATTTTATTTGAAGTTTAATCCTTTTTGAAAAATATCAGGGCATGTAAATTTTGTGCAGAGACATCAAGTGCCTCTTGAGATTTCCTTTGAAATTTGATTTATAATCACACTCGGTACAGCAAAAATTTGGTGGTTTTCCGCATGCCATTTTTTGATGAAGACGTAGACTTGATGGCCATGAAAAGTGTCTTCCACACCATTTGCAGATATATTTAGCACCTGAAAAAAAGGAAAAATTTTTCAATTAATTTTAAATGATATAAGTAATAAATTAATCAAAATTACGATTGACACGTTGGCTCTCGTGGCTATTCCGATGACAGATAGATTAGATAGATAGAGAAGTGAGGAAGCAAGTAAAAGTCATCAAAATGCATTGAGAATAGATGGAGATTTTTTTTTCGATGTGAAACTCTTTCTTTCTCTCCTTTTTCGTTTTTTTTCTTTCGGTTCAAGAAAAGTACAGATCATTTTCTTAATAAAAACATTTTTTTTTCATCAATACCTAAATCCCCTTCGGATATACAATGAGCAAATAATATTAATTTAATTCAATTAAATATCAATGGAAAATTCATGTAGAGTGCATCCTTAATATATGTTTCTGGAGACTTCTCTTGTATCGCGTTTTATGTGGACAATAGGGACAGCATTCACTTGGATCCTTTCCGCACTCAACTTTCAAATGATTTTTCATATTTCTCAACCAACGATATCCTTTTCCACAATTTGGACAGTAGTAACATCCTGGTCGTTTGTCTAAACAAACATTTGGTCTTCTTGTTACTCTTGGTACATAAGTAGGTGCACGTGTTGTATAAGCATCCATACGTTGTTGTGGATGACGATAAACTGGCCAACCACCTGAAATCAAATTCATCATAATTATTAGTACATATTCTCAGTTCAATTGACAATATCATTGGCGACCCGCCACCTTTTTTTTATAGCACGGTAAATAAACGATTACCGCATGCACAATCTTCTGGAATTCTGAAATATTCAATGTAAGAATGAAAAAAAAAGAAAAAAATTAAAAATGTTAATTCACTATTATTTTTTATCAACAATTTACACATTTTTTAAAAATTTTATTATCATCGAAATTCATTATTTTATTCATCTAACAAATATTCAGCAGAGCCATGTGTGGACGTGTGTGTCTATGTTCAGTTATAATTTACAATTAAAAAGTTTTAACTATAAAAAAAAATCATTGGAAAATAATTAGAAATTAATTTGGAATTAATATTACAATACTAAGGAAACGCAGGGACTGAGAGAGATTTAGGATTTTTTTTGCAGCTAAATGCTACTTGAAAATACATTTTTTCCAGGATGATTAGTTCTTATGTGCTGATAAAGATTTCCACGTTGTTTTGTACGATGTGCACAATATGGACACTTGAATTGTGGTTCCTTTCCACACTCGTGTCTTGTATGTCTAACTAATGTTGCACGATGCTGATATCCTTTGCCACATTGTTCACAACGATATGGAAATTGTGTGCGTTGTTTAGCAAGCCATATTGATGCCAAATCCTTCATCAATGGAAGTACTGGAAAACCAGGACGTGGTAGTAATGAACGTTGTTGCTTCGATGAGACCATCACACAAGACAGCATATCTGTTGGGATTTCAGACAGAAAGGAGTCGTGTTATTTAAGGATTTATGGATGAAATTATGTTTATTATTTTCTTTTTTTCAAAAAACACAAAAGGACGAATTGGGCTTTTTTTCGATGGGCTCTAAAGGGATTACGTCTCTTTTCTCGCTTTATGACTCTCATTTTTTGTCTTAAGCACAAGCATGCCGATTTACTATAGCTATAGGTCCTTATATTTTGTCCATGATCTAACACATCCATGATTATCACTTTGTTAAATACTATCCTAATAATAGGTTTCTTCTGAAAAGTAATTACATTGAATTAACGTAGGATATTCAATGGCATGAATATTTTATTACTCATGATAAGAGATAATACTAAAATTACTTCATTATAATGAAGTTACATTGTAACATCAATGAAATAGACCCTCTGATTCGGATGTTTTCTTCTTATATGTGCATAAATTTGCGAAGTTTGTTTACTACGTGAATCGCAATAGGGACATTTGTATCGTGGCTCATAGCCACATTCGTAATTATAATGACGTTTTAAATTCTTCAACATAGTAAAACCGAACAAACACTTTGGACAAAAAAAACGTTTTTCATGTACGAGACTACGACGACCGAGCATCCGATGATTCCTTCTTGCTCGATTGTAAAGATATCTAGCAGCATATTGATCCATGTAACGATTATCTGAAAAAGAAGAAAGAATAAAATTGTATTAGTTAAATTACTCAGAGACATTTAATGCGAATGAGCGTTAAAAATTTTTTATGAGAAAAATAATTCTCTATGGATACCTTTAGATTATTTTACAGCATATAATAGTGTAATTTTTTTTGTTCATATGAAGATAAAAGGAATTCCAAATACCACATAATGGAGAAATGAAAAAATTACGGAGGAAACAGATAAAGCTTTGTTTATTCTGATTCATAATAACATAATTCCTTTTTGTGTGTAGAATATTTCAATCAATCCATAATTATTTTTCTTTATTAATCAATTATACTATCAATAAACGAATAATGCATTTAATCAACTAGAATGAAAGTATTAATAATAGTAATAATAATAATAATAATAATGATAATAGTTAATTAAATTATGCCTTGAGATCGACGAAGTAAACCCTCTCACCGGGATGCTTTCTCCTCACGTGAGAGTAAATTTGTGAAGTTTGTTTACTACGTAATTCGCAGTAAGGACACTTGAAACGTGGCTCATGGCCACATTCATATTTGAAATGACGATTACGATTACTCTTCAGGGTAAATCCCCGTAGGCACTTTGGACAGTAGAAGAGATTTTGACGTTGGCCAATATGCATATACTGTGCATCCATTATCTCAGGATCAGTGATGTTCATTATTGAATCCAGCATGAAGAGATCTGGAAAAAAAAAATAAAGATACAAAGACATTAGTTTTAATTGTGAAAAAAATTCTCATTATATTCCCATTTTTTTAATTTATTATTATTAAATTATTCTTCCAATTAATAGGTAAACAGAGTGTTATAATTATTCAATGGATTAAACATTAAAAGAAAAAGAGAAAACAATGCCGAATAACGATAAAATGCTTTTAATAAAAGGTAAGAGAAAAAGGAGTTGTATGATGTTTGTTTTTTATTTATTTGAAGGATGAAGCAATTTTACATATACGAATTATGAATTGAAAATTTTGAAAACAAAAAGAAGCAAGGGAAAATGTCTTTTCTTTTTTTTTCAAAGGAGAATTTTTTTTTTCTTCTTCTTCTTCTTCTTCTTTAAATTTCAGGTATCTTAACAGCATAGACGGGTAAATGTGCATGACGAAATTTAACATGGCTAGTTACATTACTCGTTTGTTTAGCACGAAATTCACAATAAGGACATTTAAATTTTGGCATTTGTCCACATTCATACTTCAAGTGTCTCGATAAACTACGTTTCACTGTAAAACGACGTATACACTGGTGGCAAGCATATGGTTTTTCATTCCATGTAACTTTTCTACTTCTTCCATCAACATAGGAAACACTTTGATTTTGTGAATCATATCCTTGACCAAATGCTCCGTCGAAGAAATCTGAAACATTATTAAAAAATTTCGTTAGTTATTAACAATGAGAGTGTAAAAACAAAGTAAATTATATTATACTATATTATTAAAATATCATTGATAAAATAGCCATTACAAATTAATTGTATGAAAATTAATATTTTATTTTTGATTTTTTCTTATATTAAAAACACTGGATATTGTTGATAATTTTTAATTTATTGCTTAGATATGTAGTTTCTCTTTTTTTTTTTTTGTTTTGTTTTTCTTCAGTACGGGCGTATTCCTGGCTGAAGATTAATTCGCGCCTTTGTTTTAGCGTCAAAATAAATTTGTGATAAATGCGGATGATGTATAATTAAATGTCTCATAATATGGCCTTTTTGATAATTTTTAACATCACAATGAACACATTCAAATCTCGGTGGTTTTTTACACTGATGTCTGAAATGTGCCAGCATTGATTTTCTCCATTTGTATACTTTATCGCATCCAGGACACTTGAATGCACCGATGATTTCACTATTTCCATAACGTGAGTCCTCATCAAATTTAAAATAACGATGACCTGTAACAAAATTAAATAAAACATTTCATGTTAAACATTATTATTATTTGATTGAATTTTGATTTGTAGAAGGGATACAATGAGAATCATGCCTAGTAATTCAAAATTACATGTTTTAGCTTAAATATTATTAGGGAGTGTAATAATTATTGACAATTCTTATCTATTCTTCATACAATAGAGAATAATTCTTTATTATCTAGTTGTTCTTTTGTGTGTTTCTGGAAATTTCTTCTTATTAGTAGCATTATCAATACAGTAGAGTTTATTTTTTATTTTATGTACATTTCTAATGTGACGCCACATTACGGGAGCACGTTTTAACCCGTGACTGCAAAAAGGACATTGATATCTGTGTGGTTTTCCACAATCATAATTGACATGCTCTCGCCAATGTTTGCGATTTTTATAACGTCTGTCGCATCGAGCACAGACATATGGTTTTTCAGGATACGGATCATCGGTGGAGACTGTTGCAATGTTGATGGGTTCTATTATAGTCCATTTTTCCTCGAACATATCATCTGGAATTTCGAAAAAAATGTTTATTCTTATTAGTCAGTTCATTAATAGGAAAATTATTCAATTAGATATATATGGAAATTCTTCAATTTTGTGTTCGTCGAAATATCAATTTTATTTCCTAACGTGTATCACATAAGAAAAGGAAATTAATTTAATTTCAGGTGTTTTTACAGTGTATTTTTTTTCCAAAAATTCTTTATTCTTTAATTGTCTTCTTTATACTTATTAATTAGTAATTCTTAATTGTTCGTGTTTTTATTCAAGGCTGTTTGTAGTATAGCATTGTATTTGTTGCTATATCAATACAATAAAGTAAACCATTGCGATGATGATTTTTAATGTGTTCCCAAACTTTTTCACGTCTTTTAAATGCATGTTGACAATGAGGACAACGGAATCTTTTCGGCATACCGCATTCATTCCTATAGTGACGCAGCATGTGATTACGATGTTTGTATGAATTACCACAATTTGGACAACAGTGGCGTATTTGATTGTCTGCATCAATTGATTGATAATTAACGGGTCCAGCATCGAAAGTCCTCCACATTTCATCTGAAACAGCTGATAATAAACATTGAATTAGTAAAAATTATAGAATTGAATTATTTTTAGAAAAAAAATTAAAAATTAATAAAAAACTGTTTTAATGATAAAATTAATTGATTCAACAATAATTAAAATAATTATTTATTCAGTTCTTTTTTTTCTTGTTGCTCTCTAGTTGAAAGCTTTACACAATTGTCAATTATCAACAATTCCAATCTGATCTTCATGAGATGAAATTCATTTCAATTTTGGCCAATTTGAGTATCAATAACGTAGACAGAAAAACCAGGATGACATCCTTTTATGTGCGAGTATAGATTATCCTGTCTTTTACATTTTGATGCACAATAGGGACACTGATATCGTGCACCTTTTCCACATTCAGAAGAAACATGACGATGCAAATTGTAACGATACTTGTAGCTATTTCCACAATTTGGACAATAGAAACGTGATGTTCTTTTATTTAATTGACGACTGTTGTTTGAAGTTTCCCAATATTCGAATGGAACACCTGCAACAATTTATGAAATTAAAATGTTAATGTAAATTACATAAAATCTACAAGCCTTGAAATACAAAGAGTTAATTGAATTTTTTTCATTTTGCGAGTTCCTTAAAATTAAACACATTTATTTTCCTTTTTTAAATCTCCACATTACAAAAAAATGGAAATGAAAAAAAAAATTGTTAGTTTCATTTTTTTCAGTAATAATTCAATTGTTTGGGAGTGTGCTTTCTTCCATCACCAATATTGACACAATAAAGTTCACAATTTGGATGAGACTGTTTGATATGAGCCCACATAGGTGTTTTACGTTTTTGTACAATACTACAATAAGGACATTGAAATAATCCTGATGTTCCACACTCCAATTTATAATGACGTTGCATATGGCAACGTCTCTTATAACTTTTACCACAATTTGGACAATAATGACGTTCTCCATTATCACTATAAACTTGTTCATCAGCTTGTTCCAATCCATAAATAATCCTGTGTTTTCCTGTAACAATGAGATGATAAATAATGATATTAAAGATAATGTTAAAAATTATTTGTACAATGCAAAAAAAAAAAAAAAAATATGACAAAGCCAATTACCATAATCATGCCTCATAAAAATAAACTTTCAATATTTTATTAATATATGTTTATCTTTTTCATTACATAAAATCTGATATAGCTTGTGGATAATAAATTATTTCATTGACTTGATAATAGTGTATCTATAGCATATAACGAACAACCAGGATGAAATTTTTTTATGTGCGAGTATAAATTAAATTTATGTTTACTCCTAGAGTCACAATAAGGACATTGAAATCTCGGTGATTTACCACACTCGTATTGGCAATGCCTGTACAAATGTGGACGATGTTTATATCCACGATTACAATTTGGACAGAAATATTGTTTTACACTGTCATCTAAATTTCTTGATCTTGAAGTTCTGTGGATTGTCCAATGTAGTTGCATTCGTTCTGAAACAATAATAAAAAATTCACCCTATTAGTGAAATATAATCATTGACATTGTAAGGTTTTTTTTATTTCTTCAATAAAAGCCGGTGATTAAAAAAAAAAAATTACAAAAGTGATAATTAATTTGAAATGAAAAATATTATTGAAGCAAACGTCACTGCTGAATTTCGACAAAGCTATTTTATTCTCAGTATATGATATTATTGGCTTAAAATAATTTTTTAACATTAACAGGTCGACCAGGATGCCATCTTCTTATGTGCCTGTACACATTAGAAGAGGAATTATCTTTTTTCGGACAATATGGACAAGCAAATTTAAGCGTTTGTCCACACTTGTGTCTCACTAAATCCCACATTCTTCGAAATCCAGCGTCGCAATTTGGACAAAGATAGGTAGTTGCTGATGTTACTTCCGGCCAACCGAATCTCAGATCACCATCTGCAAATTAATTCAATTTTTTTTGTTATTCACAAATTACGCTCTTTATCTTGAATATCCAACAAAAAATTTGATTATATTTATATATAAAATAGGGATAATAATGCATTCTTACAGGAGAGTGAGAGATTTTTTTTTTTCTTAAATAACACTATATTCTTCAAGATGCATATTACGACGAAACTGACCAAGTTTCACACATGTTTATTAACATTCATTGACATCTCCAATTGACATTATCCAACGAAACAGCGAAAAATAATTTATTAAATGTATATAGAAAATAAATTTTGTAAAATTCTAATTTTTATGCACAATCACTGGAAGACCATCATGCCTCATTCTTATGTGTTTATACACATTGGAAGAACACTTGTCTTTTTTATTACAATATGGACACTTAAATCTTGGCTCTTTGCCACAATCATATTTAAGATGAGTCTGTAGTGTTTTCTTGTATGTGTAGCCTGCATTGCATCTTGGACATTGATAAGCCATTTTAGCAGGATTCCACAATGAATTGTCATCTCTAATTCCATCGAGAAAGTCCATACTTGTTCCCAGTACATCAGTAAATGCTGGATCATGATGTGGTACCCTTGGTGAACCTGTGCAAAATGAGGAAGAACGACCTGGTTAGATCGACTTGAAATTTCGTCAATTTAATCAAGTTTTTCAGGCACAGGAAAAAAAAATAAAAAATAAATAAATATTATTTATGAAACACAACTTTGTCATGTCAAAGCATATTTTCTTCCACAATTATACAAAGCAGTTCAACATGAACGATAAATGAAAAGAAGAAAAGATAAATCTATTCACTTTAATACTCCACATTGATTCTTTTTTTTTTTTTTTTTTCGCTTTTTCAATAAAAGTTGATAATATATTTTCCCTGGCCTGGATGCCATCGGTCAATGTGTCTTCGTATGTTGAATGATTTTCTCGCTGTATAATCACAGTATGGACAACCATAACGTGGATCACTACGGCAAATTGTTTCAGTATGTTTATCCAATGATTCTTTTGTTTTGAAGTGTGTACTACAACGAGAACAGAGGAACCATCCATTTGTTTCCTTGATAATCCATGGATAATCTGAAAAAAAATCAAGAAAATTCTTTAATTAAGTTTCTTTAAAATAAAGATTATTCAAAAAAAAAAATAAAAAAATGTCATACGAAAAATAAACAGGCAAAGTAGAACAGAGAAATTGTGAGAAAAAAGTTTTACAAACTATCGGAAAACTTAATGTTTTTTTTTTATTATTTATTATATTTGTCACTTTGGAAATTTATGAAATAATTGCTCCTTTACGAGCATAACGAATACAATTTGTTGGTACATCAATCAAATGAACTGGTAGGCCAATGTGCCGATTTCTAACGTGTCTGTAAACATTTGAAACTTCTTTTGATCTCATATCGCAATATGGACACTTGAATCTTGGCTCTTGATTACAACCATATACCAAATGACGACTCAAATTATGTTTCGATGTAAAGGCACTCGGACAACTAGCACAAGCATATATTTTATCTTCTCTTCGTCTTCTCGTACGTTTCCAAACTGTAACACAAAATTTCATAGCATATTTTAATTAAAAACTTATTTTCCAACAGATTTTTTTGTTTTTTTTTCTAAATTATCAATGAGAGAAAAAATATCATGCCATTGTAAATTCATGTGATGAAGGCATCTATGGGGATGATACATCAATGACAATGAATAATGGGAATTTTCGTGAATAATGGCATTTAATTACATGTGAATTTGTTTCAATTCTTTATTTCGAGTGACAAAGTCACAAAATAGTAACCGAATGTCCTTCCCTCTTTTTTTCGATACTCGAGAATCTTGGAGACCTGAAAAATTTACAAAAATAAATTTAATTATCGATAAAATGTATGGATATTTGGAAATTTTCCTGGAATTAATTAAAAAAATGTGAATATTCAATTTCCTGAGATTCAATCTTCATAATTGACAAATATCTTCAAGTTGGATCTTCGAGTTGACGATAAAATAATTATGATTTTTATTATATTTTTATATTTACAGATTGAACAGATGTTTCCATGAATGTACATAAGGTTCCCTTGGTTCATTGAATTGGTCGAGAATAAAGGTCGTTCGTAATCATTATTACGAGTGCACATTCTCGAAAGAAAAATTTGAAAAAAAAGACAAATTCATAAAAGCAGAAGCTAAGGCAGATAAATTCGATTGGGTTTAAAGCAAGGCATTTGCTTGTGTATTCTTCGTACATGTTTGTAGACATTAGAACTGTACTTAGATCTGTAGTCACAATAGCTACATCGAAATCTTGTCTCGTTGAATTCACAGTGTCCCTGAAAGTGACGTAGTATGCAATCCTTGGATAGAAAACTTCTCGTACATCTTGGACAGTGATATCTTGTTTCTCCTTTATTCGTGAATCCTCCTAGAATAAATACGATATTTCATTAGAATATTTAATCTTTGCTTCTTCATTATGTATAATTCCCCCTCGAATATTTTCATTTCATCGTGGTGATGAAAATCGAAAAAAATGATGATTAAAAAAATGAATTGAGTTAGAGAATGTTTCACCGCTCATTTTTTTAGCTCGATAGATTAACAAAAAATTCTCCAATACACTCAAAACCTCGGGAATAATTTTTTTAATTAAAAACGAGTGTGGAACAAGTTGATGTGAAAGGCGTGAAGGTACAACAAAAAATACAAAAAGCACCACATGCGTAAAAACATTTGAATTTTCAAATAAATTCATCTGTTTCGTTTTTTAAAAAAATGTATTTTCGATCAATTTTTATTATAAAATTATGAAATTCCCATGAATTTCATAGAAATAAGAAATAGGGTAAGACTCCTAACTTTATTACACACTGTAGAATTATCAGAATAATTAGAATAATGTGATAAATCCAAGCTTATGTGATCGGTGTTTAAGTCGAATATGTCGATATATAGCTTGGGTATATTTGCTTCTCATCTCGCAATAAGGACATTTATATCTTGGCGAATCAACGCACTCGAAACGATGATGTCTATGCATACTACTTCTCGTACGAAATACCTTCGAGCATGTCGGACATGGATGGCTCTGTATAATTTTACCATTGCCCATTACTGGAAGAAAAATTTCTTCTCTTCTATTAATAGATCCGACGGGTGATACCATATCTTCATTGGCGAGTTCAATGCCTGCGTTGTCATAATCTGCAATCAGAAAAATAATAAATGTTCAAAAAAAGTAGAAAAATCCCATTTTTATCTCTGTATTTCCTCAAAATATAAATAATCATTATTCAGAATTAAATAATCATTAATCATAAATTAAATAATCATTATTTAATTTATGATTAAAAAAATACTGATCGAGTAGGATGAAATAATGAAGAAAAAAAAAGAAACAAGTGATATAAAATTAATGAATATCCAGTAAATAAAAGTCATATAATTTATTTGAATTTTTCATGTCATTTTACGGCTCAATATTATTTAATATTTTGTCTAGTATCGACGATTAACTGTAACTTCAGTGCCAGGATGTAATTTTCTCACGTGATTGTAGATTGAGTGTGTCCATTTACTAACGTAATCACAGTAAGGACATTGATAACGTGGTAAAGTGTCACACTCGTATCTGAAGTGACGATACATTGAATAGTTCTGTGAAAAGCCTTTTCCACATTTTGGACACTGATATTTCTGTGGAAGCTGGGGTAAACGCTTCTTCTTCTGTCGCAAGTGACTACGATGATGACGTCTCCTCGTTGGTTCTGAAATCAATTCAATAATTGTTAAATAATCTTCAATCTCATTGATATTATCATCACTAATATGCAGATTAATCGTTATCTACCGATTTTCTCAAAAACGTGCACTTTTTACAATGTCTCGCTCCTTTTTTTTTAATTAATAATTTACAGTATTTTATTTAAAAGTAATTAAGCTCGTAAATTACATTTTTCGGAATGATATTTAAAATTTAGTTTAAAAAATAATTGATTTTTCCTCATTTTATTTTTGAACGTATCAGTAGAGTTTGACAAGAGTAACGTGTTGACGTGGATGAACTGATCTTATGTGCTGATAAATATTTGAAGTCTTCTTGCTGCATTTATGACAGTATGGACACTTGAAACGTGGTGCTTTACCACACTCATAACGATAATGTTGTATCATTGTATCACGACGAGTATAAGCACTGTTGCACTTTGGACAGTGGAATTTTCCCGTTGATGGATTACACTGGTTATGATATACGTTAGACCAACTTCTCAATGCTCCTTCGAATGAACCTGAAAATAATATCAATTTTTCGATCAATTGCTAATTGTTTATTTTAAAAATTTTTTAAAAATCAGATGATCATGCTAGGAAGAGAAAGAAAAAGAACGTAGCTGAAGATGAAGTTTTATTCTCAATTTTTATTAATTTTAATTATTCTTGGGCCTCTCCACTGCATTTCTTTAACAGGGAAATCTGTCATGATAGAGTCTTAATTATTATTGTAATATTAAATTGTCATTTTAAAGCTGCGAACGACAATATGGCTTTGGCTGTGGATATTTCAAGTAATTCGTGTGTGTATCAACAGCACACACAATTAAGCCAGCATGTTGTTTTCTAATATGTTTATAGACATTAAATGTATTCTCTGATCTCATGTCGCAGTAGTAGCACTTGTATCTTTTTCTGCAGCCAAGTTTCTCATGGCGTTTCAAATTTCTTCTATTTAAAAAGATACTTGGGCAATTTTTACAACTGAATGTAAAGCTTGCATTCTCGTTCGTGTTCCCATGTATCATAAAAGCTGAAACAAAAAAATTATAGAAACATTTAAATTGATAATAGAATTAATTAAGGTCTTAGACTAGCCAGAGAAACATTTATGTCAGGAAATGTAGGATATAGTGGGTGTGTCAATAGAATGATTAGAAATTCAATGATTTTGGAGAAGAATTGAAGGAATACACAAAATTCAAACGAAATAAAAGAAATAGAATAACATCAATTGATGGCAAATGAGCTCGCCTTTCATTTAAAATCGGCGCCAAGTCACTAACCAATAGAACCGAAGATATCCTCAAAAAAGTAAATTTTTTCAAAAACGAAAAGGAATACTCTTCAATTCTTGGTAATATAAAAGAATTGAAGACATGTTTTCCACCTGAAATTTCCTCAACTTTTCAATAGTATCAACGAATACATCCCATCTCAACTACTTTCATCAATTTTACGTGATTATCAGAATTACCGCCAATGTTTCCTCCACCCCAACTATTCATAATTATTTCAATTAGTCGAAATATTTGTAAACGTGAAGCGTATTAATCGAATGTATATTTATTCTGTTAATTTACAAAGTAATTCATTATTCAATTTGTAAGGGGTGGATGAGTAGATCGTCCACTTTTTCTAGGATAACGTACACAATTACAATAAACATCAGTTAAACTAACAACTGCACCAACATGCTGTCTCTCTACATGCCTCCAAACAGTGTATTTATATTTTGATCTCATATCACAGTATGTACATTTGTATCTCCAGTCTCTCCTACAACCGTATTTAACGTGACGAGATAAACTTGTTCTTGAAGGAAATGAGCTTGGACAATTGGCACAAAAGAATATCTCTTCGTACATAGTATCGCCTCTGACAAATACTGAAACAAAAAAAATGATTTTTTTCCTATTGTTAGACAAAATTATTGTTCATTATTGATTAAATTCATTTTGCTACTTTATTTCACTTATTTTTTTTTTTCCCACAATAAAACTCAAAAAGCAACTTAAAAGAACAATGATATAAACATTCTGTAATAGAATATTTTAATAAATCATAATGCAATATATATATATGTATGCATATATATATAGAGAGAGAGAGAGAGATAGAGAGAGACGTATTTATATATATATATATGCATTAATTATTATTTTATGATGTATGGAGAAGATTTTGGCGCAAATATATTCCACATTTTTTTGCATAACGCGTACAATTACTGTACATATCAGTTAAACTAACAACCATTCCAATGTGTTGATTTCTAACGTGCCTATACACATTGTATTTGTCTTGTGATTTCATATCGCAGTAAGAACACTTGTATCTTAATTCCTTTGAACAACCGTATTTAACGTGACGTGTTAAATTGTGCCTCGATGGGAAGGAACTTAAACAACTGTCGCAGAAGAATCTTGATTCGTAAAGTTTCGTTCGCTTTCTGTATTCTCTCTTAACTGAAACATAAAAATTCAAAAGCAATGCGTTAATAAAGACAATATAATACGTTTAGTTTTTTTTTTTTTGTTAATTAACTTATCTCATACATTATGTGTTAATGTAAAGTCACATGAATTATCTAGAAAAACAAAAACATTGATAAAAATATTCAATCCACAGATGAAAAAAAGAGAAAAACATTGAATGGGAAGAAAAAAAAAAACTATGTGAGTTTGTTTATTATTTAATGAATTACACGTTGCAAATGATTAATTGGATTAATGATTTCTACCAAGATCAACAACATAAACATCATTTCCTCTGTGACGACGAGAAATGTGTTTTTTTATGTCGCTCTTAACTTTACAACAGTAACTACAATAGGGACACTTGAAACGTGGCTCTTGACCGCAGGCATTTTTAAGATGCGTTGAAAGACTTCCTCTCCAGTAAAATGTACGTGTACATCCAGGATTTGGACATGTATATATATAGTTGCTTATAGTTAGAGCTTGACGTTTTTGTAGTCTACGTCGACGTGGTAGTCTTATTTGAGTTGTCTGCGTTATATCTAGTGGATCAGTCTCCCAGTTACTAGATTCTGAAACAATTCAATTAATTATAAATGTAATTAAAGAGATTTTTTTAAGAAATCATTCAGAGAAAAAGTGGGATTTAATTTTGAAATTTCCCTCATTTTTTTTTCTTCCTATAAGCCAATTATCTACAAATATATAAATGTCTATAAAAGTGTGTGTTTAAAAGAGTAAATAAAAATTTACGGTATCACGTTGTTTTTCGGTTCGTTCCTTGCAAAAGTCGTCTGACTCAAATGATTTATTCGATCAATGTATAATACAAAAAATTCTTATATTTAAATTATTATGATTATCATCAAGGTTTTTTTATAGAACCATTGATAACATTTATAGCATAAACCTGACGTCCTTTGTGCGCTGTTCTAGTGTGTCTGTATATATCACTAGCGCATTTTGATTGATACCAACAGAAAGCACATTTGAATTGTGGCCTCTTGCCACAGGTATAACGTATATGTCTGTTTAAACTTGTTTTGTGCTTGAATGAACGTAAGCATGATGGACACGTATAATCATAGTTCATCTTTCCATAAACACCATCTGTAAAACAGAAAAATAAGAGAGAATTGCATAAGTTCAATTGAAAAATCGTTGAATTTTTTATGATTTTTTTTTCGTTTACCATGAAGCACATGCACTCAAATTATGTAAATGAATAATAAATGTAGAAAAAAAAAAGAAAATGAAATGCTAATTTTTATTTTACAAAAACAAAATTTTTGTTAAAAAAAAAGGGTAAAAATTACATAATTTAAATGAAATATTTAATAAGTATTAAAGTAGATGAAACAATACTGAAACTGTTATCGAATAATCTTTTCTTTTTGTTCAATTGCACAGGAATTAATACTTTTAATATCCAGATTTTTTTTTTTTAGCAACACAAACAACACCAACAATTCTTTTATCAATAATGTCAATAGCATAAGTTTCACATTCACTGTGACGTGTTCTAATATGTTGTGTTACATTTGATGTTCTTTTGTAGAGTGATTCACAATAAGGACACTTGAATCTTGGCTCTTGTCCACATTCATATTTCAAATGTCTAGTTAAACTGTAACTATGACTAAATGAACTGCCGCATAAATTTGGACAAACAAATTTTTTATTTGATGGAACAAGTTCACGTTCACATGGTCCATTCTTAGATGATCTTAGTAGATAATCTCCGGTTTGTTCTTGTTGGCTTGGTAGATAATTGCTAAATAGTTCTGGAAAATAAAAATATGTTGAATTAATATAATTTACTCGATAAAATTAAATCACTTAGATTTATTTATTTTTATGAATTTATGAAATTCACTTGTACTCATGCCTTGAAGCAACTACATTGACTGATAAATGACAATGGGAATAGTGATTTTTAGGATCAATTTACAATTACAAAAATTTATTTCCATTATTATTATTATGAATCAATTAAACCTTAACAAATATATATATTTCGTAAACTATGTTGGCATGACTTTTGCTAAATTTTTTGAATAATCAACTGCATAGGGATTCGGCTGTTTGTGCACTCGTTTCACATGTACGTGAACATTTGAGGCTCTTTTTGATAAATAATGACAGAATGGACATCCAAATCTCGGTAATTTTCCACATTCGTATCTCAGATGATGCCTCAATGAAAAATCATGACTGTAGACAGAACTGCATTTTGGACACGGAAATTTCCTTTTTTTCGTTCCTCCATTATTGACATCCTTGTCCCTTCTTGTTACAAGATATTGACTTTCTGCTGAAACAAATAATATCTCGTTTCAATCAGTCTCTTTACATATTTAATCAATTTTCCTTTAAATAAAGAAAAAGAAACATGCCTTAATCATTAAAACATACATTTCCTCTTTAATCCCACATGAATGATTATTATCGTTTAACTATAAAATATAAATCTTAATATTTATTGATTCATACATATTCATAAAATAATTCTAAAGAGAAATAACAATTATACGTATGGAGAGGTTGAATCACTTTTTTGCATAATATCAACAACATAAACTTGTTGACCAGGATGAATTTTTCGTACATGTGCACGTACATTTGATGAATGTCGTGTTCTATAAACACAATAAGGACAATTAAATCTTGGCATTTGACCACATTCAAATTTCAAGTGATAACGTAGATTATGCTGTCTGCTGAAAACACTCTGACAATTGGTGCATGGATAACTTGGTGCATTTGGATCAGTTGATTGTACACTTGGACGACGATAGCGTCTACGAGGCCAATAGATACGATCCACATCTGGCAAATCAATTTCATTGTTGGTAATAAACAGCTGATCTGTAATTTGAAAAAATCGAATGGATTCTTTTATTATTTTTTTTTGGTATTTACAAGTTTTCCTAATTGAAATTTTTGTCAATTAAATAAGCGCAACAGGGGCAACTTAATCTAAACATGTATAACAATAACTGTACATTTTGAGACTTCACCGGGGCATTAAAAAAAAAAACAATAAGTTCTATGGATAATCAACTTGACAGCTGTAATTATTACAATAGTTTTTTCATGTTTTATTCCTGTTGACCCATTTCGATATCAATAACATAAATAGCATAACCAGCATGTACATTGCGAATGTGTGCTCTGACATTCGATGTTTTTTTTGAACGATAGTAGCAATATGGACACTTGAATTTTGGTAATCTTCCACACTCATTTCGCAGATGCATAAGTAGATTGTCTCTACGATTGTATGAACAGGAGCACTGATGGCAAGCAAATTTTCTTTGATCTCCAGTTGTTCCAATAGTTGCATCGAATTTGAGGTACACCGAGTTCCATGGATCTGAAATGTCAATCACCAAATAAATCAATTTAAATAACGAATTGATTATTTAAACAGCTAATTATGTTATTGTAATTCTACGGTGAATAATTTTTTATAGATTCATAGATGAAGATGATTATTCATGAAACGCAAATGATTTCATTATTGTATTTAATGTTTTTTTTTTTATTGAAATAAGAAAATAGTTAATTATGAAATGATGGAAATTGACGAATATCGTTGACATAAACGGCCAATCCAGGATGTAATCGACGTATGTGTTTTTGTATATTTGATGTTTTCTTTGATATCAGCTCACAGTAAGGACACTTGAATCTTGGTGGCTGACAACACTCGTATCGTAAATGTGTTGTTAGTGATCTTCTTTGTCCAAAAACACTGTTACAAGATGGACAAGGATATCTTGTATCAGAATGAAGACTCCGATGTAATTCATTTACATATCTGTCACCTGAAAGTTGAATTAATTCGTCAATTATGGATTAATATTTTACTTTTTTTTTTTTTCATATCATGATGAAGTCTAAAAAGTAGAATATGCATTGAGAGATGAACAGAGGAAGAAGTAAACAGTAGTAACTAGTGATAGATGATCATTCTTTTTCTTTATTGTATTAAAAAATATTTATATTCTCAATTCAAGTCCGTGCTACATGCTGTTCTTCATTATTAGCATTAATCACATAAACTTGTGAACCCTTATGTTTTAATCTTATGTGAGCATATAATGAGTAGGCAACTTTTGATTTTATTCCACAATAGGGACACCAGAATTTTGCCGGTTGACCACAATGATATTTCAAGTGTTTTGTTAAACCAATTCGGCGTTTGAACTCAGAATTGCAGTTTGGACAGGGATATCTTCCATTTGAAGGTGTGCGCTTTCTTCGTGTATTGCGACGAGATGGCAATAACTTGTCTGGAAAATCTGGAAAAAAAAAAAGAAAAAAAAATGATGATAAAGTACATACTATTAGTTTAAATAATGGTCGTGCAAACTCCCTTCTTAAAAAATAATTCAAATAAACAAACACACCACACATGCAGAGTTTTTTTTCAACCGTTTCCTGTAGGACTTTGAATTTTAAGGAATAAATTAATGATTAACCGATTCAACAATAGATCGTGGGAAAAATAATTTTAATAGACTTGTTCTTTTTTTTTTTGTTTTCTTCACTCTCTCTTTTTTTGTTCAACTTAACAAAATTTAATCAATCGCTATAAAATATTGAAACTTCAAAGGGACACGTGGGATGGAATTTTTTAAAATGATATTTCATATCTTGTAGTCTCTTGAGGACGATGCCGCAGTAAGTGCATTGTCTCATTTTTCCACAATTGTGACGCATATGATAATTGAGACATCCCTGTGATGTAAATGTTGCACGGCAATTAGCACACTCTACACGTGATTTCGGCATCTGTCCACGTTTTCTTGTTGCGAGAAACACTCTTGTCGGATTTTGTTTACGCCTTCTTCGTATTACATCTGTAATTACAAGAACAAATAAAAAATAACGATCAGAATGTATCGATCATGTACATTCTTTGTTGATTCAATTTTATTCTTGTTATTTTTATTAATTCTTTTTTTTTCTTTTTTCCAATGAATATAGCTTAATACTACAGTGAGGATGGGGCTTTTTAATTCCAGACCAATGAACATTCGGACTATAAACCCAGACACGTAAAAAGCATAAAGATCATGATCTTTATCCTTGAATATGCAAACAAATATTGGTAATAAATGATTCAATTTATGTGAAAAAACAAAATAAAAATTATTACAAATATTATTATTAAAATGTAGAATATTTCTTATCTACAAAATAAATTGATTAATTTAAATAACTAATATATATATATATTTATTCTATTTTTTCCTTCATTTATTCCTGAATAACATCGTCTGAGAAAATTGATTAACATAAAATATTTATCATAATTAATTAATTCTTTTCAAGCTTAATATTATACTTTTCCTCGCAAGTATGTAAGGGCATTCTATTAGCATTACAACTCCTTTTTAAATGATATTTCAAACTTCTCGAGTATCTAAATATTTTACCACATTGATCGCACTGTTGTATTTTTCCACAATCATGACGTACATGCTCATCCAAATGAAATTTATTTTTAAATGAACTGCCGCACTGATTACAAAGAAATTGATGTTTATCCGATAAAAATGAACGTGATACAGGATTAGCAAAACAGTAGGATCGCTGATGACGTCGAAGTATTCCAATTGTTGCAAATGAACGTGAACAAAATTCACACTGGTTGTCATTCAGCATTGGACTTATCTCAATTTTAATTAATGGCTCTGGAACAATAGAAAAAAAAATCATTCTGAGTAAATTATAAAATAGTTATAATCATCAAAAAAAAAGAAGAAAGAAAATTCATTAAATGGAATCATGATTAATTGATAATTGCACAATGAAAATTTGGCAAAATAATAATTTTTTAAAAATAAAAACATGCAGTTAATTAATGAAATTATTAAAAACTGCAGTATTCAAATTTTCAGTATTTTCATTATGAATATGAGAAATTACGAATATTTGGTGATTAAATTGTAAAGACGAGTGAAGCAGAGACGCTTGATTATTTCGATTTTCTTAACGAACAACGATGTTTCTTGTGATCAGTACGAGCAGATTTAGGTGGAAAAATTGCTCCTCACTGATCGCACAGATGTAATTGAATTTCCTGTAACAAATTAATCAATCATTCTCAATGAATTTCAAAGCGAACTGGAACAAAATAAATGAAGGATTGGGACAAGCGATTAGGATTACACAATAAATATGAAAAAAATGTAGAGAAAAATTGAAGTAAAAGGACATGTATTATGAAAATCACTTGAAATCAGTAAAAATATTTAAGACAGAATTTTTCTGATGATTCAATTGAAAAGCTGAGGAAATTTCAGGTGGAAAACATGTGTCAAAATTATTTTTTAAGATTTTTTCTTAAATTTCGACTTTTTCGCTGAAATTTGAAGCTTCGCCCTTTTCGTTTTCGAAAAAATTCACTTTTTCGTGGATATCTCCGGTTCTATTGGTCGTAGCGACTTGGGACCGATCTTAAATGAAAGATGCGCTCATTTCCCATTGATTGATGTTGTTCTAAAAAAAATTAAATTAATTTTTAACGTACTTGTGGAGCAAAAACTGATTTTCATAAAAGGACCTGAAAATACCTGAAAAATCGATTTTAAAACAATGAAAACCACATGAATTCATGGCAAATGAGCTCACCTTTCATTTAAGATCAACCCCAAGTCGCTACGACCAATAGAACCAGAGATATCGCAAAAATAGTGATTTTTTCCGAAAACCGAAAGAGATATGTCTTCAATTCTTGGTGAAAAAATGAAATTTTTTAAAAATTCTTAAAAATAAATTTTGATACATGTTTTCCACCTGAAATTTCCTCAGCTTTCTAATGGAAACATTCAAAAAATTCCATCTCTAGCCGTTTCATTGGAATGTCCATTTTACCCCATTTTCCCGTATATATATCGACTATTCCGTTTTTTATTCAAAGCTTGAAATATCATTTAAACCGTTAATAATACGTTATTGGCAGATTTGCAACGCTTTTTGTGATGATATAAACCAACTCGTTGATTAAATGTAGAGCCACAGTATTCACACATGTGTAATTTACCACAGTCATCACGTACATGTGAATTTAAATTTTTTTTTCTATTGTAACTAGCACCACACTGTGTACACACATAATTTTTTCCAATATTATTTTGGGACATAACAGAATGTGGATTTTGATAACAGCTTCTTTTAATATGAGTAATAAGATTTCGATGATCCGCAAATGTTTTGTAACAATAGTTACATAGAAAGGTCCTTGCTCCGACTGAAACAGATAATTCATCGTTTCGATTAAATTATAAAATAGAAATTCTTCGATTGATTTCAATTTGAACGAGTGAAACTTTTTATAATTTGAAATCACTTTTATTCTTTAATAATAGCTGCATTGGTTTTTTTTTTTCGTACATTATTAAATGATTATAATAACATGCGTCAATCAATTGCTACATCAGTACAAATAATTCTTTGTCCCCCATGAACACGTCTTATGTGAGCGTAAATAATACAACGTAAATGAGTTGAGAATGAACAATAATAGCATTTGAATCTTTTTTTTTTAACACAACTAAATTTTTTGTGTCTCCAAAGGCAACGCTGAAGTTTATATGTTTTTCCACATATTTCACATTTATACGGCCACGCCAATGGATCTGAAAGCATAAAATTAAATAATTTAATTAATATTTGTTAATTCAAGTTGGAAATCATAGAAGGAAATTTTTTAATCTGATGAGGATAATTAAATGATCTTTGTTTCATCAAAAATTCATTCATTTTTTTTTTCTTTGGTATAAAAAAAAAATGTTTAATATCACAATTAACACAATTCATACTTCTACAAAATAAACACGTAAACCAGGATGTCGTAGGCGTATGTGCCTGTATGTATTAGTACGTTGTTTTGATCTTGATCCACAGTAGGGACACTTGAATTTTGGTTCTTTTCCACATTCATACTTAAGGTGTCTCGACATGTTGTTAGCAGCTGTATAATTTCTTCCACAACGAGGACATGGATAATGTCCACGATGATAACGTGTTTTTCTTTCTGTTCTTGACCAATTATCGTATGAAAAAGGATAATCTGGAAGACAAAGAGAATTTTTATGGTCAGGAATGATAAATTCATTTGGATGATAATTTTTTCATCTCTATGACAAGCAGGCGAACGAGAAAAAAACAGCGAAAATAAAAGGAGGATAAAATGAAACGGCTGTTTTAATTAATTTTCTTTCTTTTATGAAGAATTAAGTTTTTTGAGGATTATCATGACTTTTTCTTTTTTTGCCTTTTTCATTAGAAGAAACTTTATTCATTGAAATTTATACAAATTTGGCCTAAACTTAGTTATTGGAAATTCTCGATGAAGTGTAAGGATATGTCTCTTCAATACGTCATAACGCGAGAAGTTTCCACCGCAAACAGGACACATACAATCGAGTTTTCTTGAACCACATCCATATCTTTTGTGTCTCGTTAAAGACGATAAAAATCTGTATCTTTTTCCGCAACGATGACACTGCTTATTACCAGGTTCTCTCCAATTGTATGGTGTGTCTGTAAGCATAGAAAATTTGGGATTCGTGTTGAAACGAGAGTGAAATTGCCTTCTGTATTTCATTGAAAAGAGAAAACAAAAAACAGAAAAAGAAAAATCCTGTAACGACAAGTGGAGGAGGGGGAGATGAAAGAAGCAGTCGAAACACATTCAGTGCAATAAATTTATTCCAACGAAAAATGACTTTTATTAATTTTTTTTTTCAGTTTTCTCAGTAAATCCATCCCATTGCAAATAAATCTAATAATTTGTTGAAAAATAGTTTTTAACGGAAGAAAATAAAGAAAATCCCCAAGTTCTCTCAAAAAATATTTCTTGTACTGATAGTTTTTAAAATTCTCACAACTATTTAACAATTTCATTAAAAATCTATATATCAAACAGTAAATTGTATGATTATTTGGTAATTATATTTTTGGCAGTTCTCTCCTTTTTTTTCTCAATTAATTAAAAAATTTCTTTGATTATGAGATTTTTTTTTTTTCAAATCAAATCAAATCATCATGATAAAATAGATAATCTGGAGCCTATTGTTATTTGGTAATAGTGCCACCATGAATGTTTAGGATGTGCTGCTTAAGATGATCTGGACGACAGAAGTATTTTCCACAGAGTGTACAGGTGAATGTATAACGTGATCCAAGTCCACCACACTCGTATCTTGAGTGACGTGTTAGAGAGGAACGTGAACGATATCCACGGCCACACATGACACATCGAAAACGCAGATCATCCGATGAACCAATGATCTCCATCATACTGGGACTCGCTGTAATCATACAGGGAGGAATCTTTTACATGATTAAATTACTACGCGTTACGCGATTTTATTTGATAAATTTTTTTAATAGTTTTTTTCAAAAATCATCAAAAAAAAAAAGGAATAATTATTTTTTTGACAAAAATGAGATCCGAAAGCACGCGGTCAGTCACACTACACCCACGATCATTAATAGCTAATTAAACAAGAAAAAGCCCGGATTAAATCCCATTTAATCTCATTTTTTTCAGAATAATCCCTCATATTTTTTCTGTCTTTTGCAAACTTTCAGCTGTGTTACTTGATTGAAAAAGCAGATTGGGTCTGGAGCACTAAAAATTTATGGAAGCTGCACTTTTATTGTAAAATTATTCGCGATTCTTTTTTTTTGTCTCGATAAAATGATTTATTTTGAAAATCTGCGTTTAATCTTTGTGCAATGTCCCAAAATTTTTAGGCTGTTATTTACATGCTATCCCAAATGATTTTTTTAGAATTATTATAAACTCTCGTATTAGTTCCTTTTTACATTTCCTCTTCTTGTCAGTCCAACCCAACGTAAAAGATGCCTCCATGTATTTTATATATCTATATTTCTTTTTCTCTTTCAAATCAGACACATTCTACCAGCACATTTACAGAAAGAACAATCATTATTCATTCACACAATTGAGAATGCATTTTTCATAATTGAATATTCTTTTTCAATATTTCCTTTTCATTTATTCAGTCAAATATAAAAGTTTCTACTCTAATTTTTCGATTATAAAAAAAAGAAAGACATTGAAACGCTTTTTTGACCAATAAAGATCGAGACCCACCTTTTTTTTTTTTTCTTTAATTATATTATATTACAACGCGATTCCATAAATACAAAATTCTAAAATGTTTAATTTTTTAATTATTTCCAAAATTTATACAAGACTCTGACGTCTTTTGCTGTAAATTGATTGCGTTGCTCCATTTGAGATGAAACAGTTGAACCCCTGAGATTATTATCTTCAGCAAGACATTCACTGATGTGTCGTATCAAGCCACCCCTATATTTGTAGCTTCTTCCGCAACTTGGACAAACAAGCCTCCGATAATCAGCCATTGGATGAGAATTGTTGACAGGAACGGCTCTGGTACTGCCAGCTGGAAGCATCCACCAGTAACAAATCACCCCCAGCAAAAAGTAATCAACACAATTTTTTTTTTTTTTTTGTTAAGCTCTATTTCGACACATTCAGGCCAATTTATCTTTGAAAAAGCCTACATTTTATTATATACCATATTGAATGGATTTCATTCAAGACCTTTAATTATTTAATTTTGTCTAACTTTTTTTTTTCTTTCTTTTAATTAATTAGGAAAAGGAGAAAATAACTAAAAGCTCGATGAGCACCATTCGACGTGATTTCCATTCAGCAAAGATCAGACTAAAAAAAAGAAATTTCAACTAAAATAAAAAGTGAATTTCAAGTAGTGATTACTGGAATTTTGGAGTCCCTGGAAGCTGTGTTTCCTGCTCCGTTAGTATTCTGATGATCGATCTGAGCAACACATCTAATTTCAATGAAAAAAAAAAATGCATAACTAGCTTTCTTTGTATTCAATTTAACTCTCAATTCCCCATGTTAAAAGCGGTGATACCTGGAAAGCGTTGGATAGGGTTTTGATGAAAAAAAATTTACGATACTATTTGAATTATTAAATTTTTCATTTCTTTATTTCTTCAAATAAAATATATTGTCCATGGATTATCCAGAATGAAGTCATGTTGTCTGTTGCATCGAAGTGTAAATTACATAATGTATCACATGCAACGCTGATCTTATTCCTCAACAATAATAATTTGCATAAAATAAAATTAACATAAAAAAAATTAACTTTGGCTTTTCGCGTAAAAAATAAAATATAAAATATCTATTTTCAGAGATGCATGTAATCTATATGAATTTATGAATTATATTTATTTGCTGACTTTGTATCCATGTACGTTGATCATGTGCAATGTCATTGTTGATGTATAGTAAACTTTGTAGGGACACATTGCACATTTAATTGTGGGCTCCTTGCCACATTCAACCCTCTGATGACGTCTTAGTGAGCTGTATCTTTTGTAATTCCGACCGCAACGATTGCATACCATATTTGGTCTTTCCCATGCATGCGTAGCTGTAAAAAGCAACTGGTGTGATTTTTCTAAGCCCGAGAATACTATAATTGACAACAAAGCACATTGCTTTAATTTTTTTGTTTTTTTTTTTCCTTTTTTTTTGTTCTAATTGACGTGTTACTTTTTGTTTCAATTGAATTTACAGGATTTTAATTGAGGGTAGTGAATAAGGTGATTGGAGATTTATTCTGCGGTTCGCAAGTGAATAGCACAGATTTACATTTATAATTTCTTTCATTTATTAAAATACCAATACATTGAAAATACAGATAATTAAGTTATTTCCCCCCACTCACGAATCACGAATAAATTGTGCCTTTTCTTTTCCAAACAGAAAATGAGAAAAAAATTAATGAATCACTGCAATACATGCCTGGTTAACTCTAACGTTTAATTCAATTTTTTAATTCCAAGTTTTTAAACAGCATTTTTCTTTTTTTTTCAAAGACATATATAAAGTGTTTGGACGAAAGACAAGAAAATACCTCGTTTGTAAAGACAATTAGTGCGTCTATGATTTATTTGAAAGCTCAATTCTTTAAAGCGTATATTTATATTCAAAGACAATAAGTATTAATGTTTATTTATTTCCCAAAATTCCGGTTTCAGTGACATACAAGGGGCGTTCAGGGTAATATGGACCTGCAGGGCAAAATAGAGCAGGAATTATTTGTTAAAGTGAAGGCCTTCATGAAAAAACTTTCCAAGGTCATCACTCCGAAAAAATTTCTGATTCATTTTGCCCCTTATCTCCCGAGAAATGATTAAATCCGCTTTATTCCCATATTCTGAAGTAATTTGACAACAATCAAGCCCTTATATAATTTAGCTGCATTAAAACATACGCTTCGCCTTGCGCAAAGTCTCATACAAGTACGAAAAGTGAGCGTGAAATTTTAAAAACAGCTAAATTCATTATTTTTAATATCAAAACGGAAATTAATTGAGGAGAAGCAATCGACGAAGAACTCTACATCACACGTTTTGGAGATTAAAGAAAAAAAATAATAAAAATTGAATTTAAAAAAAAAATGTAAATGAAACAATAAGAAAAAATAAATATTGTACGTTACGTGATGTAGAGTTCTGAGGTGAAATTGCAATCGAATCGTTGGAAACAGCGTCCTTTTTTTTTTTTTTTATTCTGTTTCCTCCATAAATCAGTGATCTTGTTCAGGATACTTATGGAGCCCACGATGTAATCTCGTTTGAAATCTTAAAATGGCATGACACCGTGGAAAATCCATGTATGCACGTACATCTTCCGAGTAAGAGACGTCAGAGAGACCAAAGGAGAGAAATAACAACATCAAAGGGAAATTCCAGTCACCCTCGTCACAAACATTCAAACACAGACGTCACATTGAAAACTCATTTTTCCAAGTATATGATGATAAAAATCATGTTAAAAAATACTGAATTTATCCTCATATAAATTGGAAATAGAGTTGCAATAATTTTTTAAGTATGAAATGATGCGAAAAAAAATGTAAAACAAATTATCATATTTCGCTCAATGCTCTGGCCATGAGAAAAGAACGACAGTGTAATTTATTAAACATTTCAATCGATCAATCGAACTTATCAATCACTGAAAATAATTAATCCATCATCCAAGTGAAATTCTACGGTTCATTCATACTTACATTTATGCAGGAATGTAACAAGTGATTTACGAACATCTGTTGAGATGAAGCTGAAAGATAAACTTGGCGATTGGAGTAAAAATGTTTTTTTTTTTTTCATTTTTTTTCTCTTCTTTTTATACAGTGATTGAGGAATAATAAGATAGTGAAAGGTGAGGTTTATGGGATTATATTGAGAGTGGGAAATACATTGGGAAAAATATATCAATTTCAAATATAAAGAAAAACTATTTTCATAGATAATATTAATAATTAAAATAGATAAAGTTATCTCGTGCGCCGATACAACGCCCAAGAAATAAAATACTTACGCATTCAAAACCCATTACCTCTTCTACACATTATTAATTCTTGTTGATTGACAGGAAACAATCTTCTTCTTTAATGAGTCAAAACTTTTTATTTTAAAATTCATGAGAATTTTAAAATAACAATTGGTTTTGACGTAATTTATTCACCTGCTGAAAGTAAATTTCACATGAAAATGCAAATTACGTATCCCAGGAGGGATAAAATTTTCAACTGTCGAAGTATTTAAAAGGCGGAAAACATAATGGCACATGAATTCAATAAAATTTGGCTGAAAGAACGAAATTAAATAGGCAAATTAGTTGAATCAAAACAAAAATATAAAAAACTCTTGAAGATAAAACTTTTTGTTTTCGATTCGTTTAATATTTAAAATCTTGGCGGAAATCGAATAAAACAGTATTCAAAATGCGTACAGACTTTAATATCAAAGAATCAAAGATGAATCATTGAAAAAAACCTGCAAATAAATTTTATATAATCATACAAAATATGGATATCTCATTCACACCTCCAATAATCAAAATTTCATTCATTCTAACAATTAGAAAAACATGAGATAAATTCTATTTCTAAAATTATCTTTAAAAATTATCAAATTGAACCTTTTACCAAATTACCAATACATTACCATCCTTTTTCAATAGAAAAATGAATCAAGACTGTTGACTCAGCAGAATAACTGTGAAAACCAAAAAAAGTATAGTTTTCACAGTTGCGATATTCGTTGTGGCTTTCATTCATCTGAGCACTTGAACTTCTCAATTATCAAGCAATCTCTAAAGGTCAATTTTCCCCCAAGAATAAAAAAAGATTCTCGGTGGCGATTGATCGAAGAGACTTCAAAAAAAATGGTGAAGTTGAAACTGAGACTCTCAAATACAGCAATGAATGAAAGAACTGATGAACTTCCTCTTCTTTTTAATCTTCTTTAATCTGTTGGATGTAAAACTTCTTCTTTTAACGACAAAATATTTATGAAGTGTCCTGAAATTATTGGGCAAAGAATAATTAACCAAGCCTTGCTTCGCATTTAACCATGAGCCTTTGGAAAAAAGAGAAGCGCAAATAATGCAGCTCTCATCTTATTCCCAAGTGTACATGGAATAAATGAAGAAGCTAAGTGCAGATAACCTGAGAAGTAAAGAAATTATCAACAAAACATGAAATATACCAAATTGAATAAATAAATCTTGAGATAATATCTCAAACAGTTCAAAAATACAGTTTTACGTCAAATAAAAATTGTGCTTACACTCAATTCCATTCACTCACAAATTTCTTAACACTAAACATGGGGGAATAATAGTCCTAGTATTAAACAATTGAAAAAAAAATATCAGTTTGAATGAAATCAACAAGTGGCGTAACGTTTCAATGCTGAGTCAAGGCTTCATTCGTCTTACCAACGGATGGAAGTCATTGATCCCAAATATTCAACATGGATCTCAGTTTACAAGTGGTAGAATATATATAACAAAAGGAAAAAAAAACAAATATTACCACATATAAAATTGAAGATAACGAAAATTCGACTTTAAAAATTTTTTTACCTCTTTACCTTTCTTTACCTTTTTAATGCATAAAAAGCATCGAAGTTCATATGAAGACTGAAGACGTAAAAAAAATGTCTATAGCACAAAACTCTGCTTGCAAAAGGCAAGAAGCGAGTGTACAATAGCCGTAAAAATTGATGCAATTGCATAAAACTCGGTGAGACAAATAGAATTACCGACACTGTGACCAGAATGCAAAAGGCATTATGTTCAATTTTCTTCTTTCTTCTTTCTTCTCTCTTCTTATCAGCTTTGGCGCCTTCAGGAAATGAAAGCCTCAGAGTTCAATTACGACACGAGAAAAAGTCTCGATCGATTTAGAAGCTCTGAGATTCATTTCCTCTCTTCTTCATTTCAAATAATTCTTCTTTTTAAATATATATCCTAGAGCACTTGGAAGTAAAAGTACATGTACATTTATATAATAGACAAATATGAATGATGACATAGTAAATATATGACAAATTTGAAATGATGATAACAGTACAATATCACCAGAATTATAACATGATAATCTCTTTTCTTTCTTTTTTTTTTCTTTTCTTTACGTATTATCGTTAAAAGAAATATTTAAATTGTAAAATATGTTTCTTTTTTTTCTTCCATTAATCATAATAAGTAACATAATGTTTGATAATTAAAGGTCATAATATATATGAATTTTTTTTGCTCCCATTCATGTACATATGTAAAAAAACATATGTCTTCTATATATATATATCTATATATATTATAGGTATATAATAAAGTGAATCGAGTTAATCAAACATTTGATGTATATGCGTTACGAACAAAGAAGCGAGTTATGTACACGTGGGTTAGTGAAAAAAAAAAATATATATATGTTTATAAATATGTTTGAGCGTAGGCGTGCTTATGAATTCACGAAACTTTTAAAAAATTTAATGTAACTACTTGTTTTTTCTCATATCAATGATAATTAAAATGATTTGTTCCGTTGATATTGCACGCGTACGCCTCAAAAATGAGTTAAGAATATAAAATTACACTACCGAAGGAAGCGTGGCATGCAAGACGAATTACGAAAAATAAATGGCACAACGTAGTGGATATTATCGATATCTGATATTTTTTTTCTTTTTCTTTAGCAATACATGTGATTCACACTTTGTGGTAAACGTCACGCAGATGAATCAATATTTTGTATTCAATTTGTTCTCACATACGAGCGATCGACTCTTGAGGGTGATTTAGAAGGCATTATTTGAATTTTTAATTGAAGCTTGAAAGGAAAATAAAAGATAGAAAAAAAAACAAGTAATGATGAAGATGCATGTGTAGATGTTAAGTGAAAGTGTTTCGTCTTTTCCCTGCGTGCAAATGGGAAAATTAAAAATGGAAGAGAAAAAAAAACCCTGAAAAAAATCATGATTTCCCTTAATATTGTAATTTGTTTAGGAAGAGTAGATCGATCGTACGTTTTTTTTTTAAATATTCTATTGGAAATAAATTAATTGAGAAATAAATGAATGAGTGAGAATAAAGCGTGCCGTTTTGTGTGAATACATATTTATGTGAGGTTATCGTGATTGAATCACGATTTTATCCAAGAGTAGCCTCTTATAATTTTTTTTTAGTTCTTTTTTTGATTTATTCTACTACGTATCATGAGTTCACTACCAACAGGAGAAAAAACACGAACACGACTACGAGAGGTGGTTTCTTGTTTCTTTCTGGGATAATTTTTTGGGGAAAATAAGCGATACAATGAACTAGAAAGATGGCTAATTTATATTAAATCGAGACAGTAAACACTTGTTGCCATCACGTGATAATAATTAGGCATCCTTCTTTTTCATTGTCGCACAGTTGACAACATGTAAATTGATATTTCACTTGTCTACGCACTGTAGACAACGTGGCGCAACATCGGTTTTACTTAAAAAAAAATAAAAAAGATTTTTTGAAAAATCGAAGACAAAAAAAAAATTTAAAAATAAATGAGAATTTTTGTAACAAAAAAAATTTCATAACTCAATATCATCGATATCAAAAATGTGATTATAGGGCACTGAGAAGATTAAACAAGTGAATTAATTTTTCTTCTTGCACAGTCAATCCTCATAAATTCAATAAGAAAAACGTGTTGATATTCAAGGTAACAAGTCTCTGACAGTATTAAAAAAAAAAAAAAAACGACCATTACTATCAATGCGTGCGACGAACCGGATAAAAAAAAATCTTTCTGGATTTTTATTAATAAATCATTTGTGTCTCGACACGATAACCGAATCGAAATCCGTGAGAAAATTCACTTGGTAGACTCTCTCTCGACGCACATTATTAAACTCAGACTCGAAAACAAATGCTTTGAAAGTAGACACTTCCCATAGGGAAAATGCATCATTCCTCTGAATTAGAAGACGATTAAAAAAAATGACAAGTACAAAGTATCTATATGACGCGTGCATTTGAATATATAAGTATGGCATCGACGCTAGCATTGACAGAGAGGTCGTTCCCTCTCTCTCTCCGTAATTACCTTGAGTTTAACGTCCCACGTTGGATCGTCCCGCTGGACAATCTTTCCCGACTACAGTTAAGCGCAAAGAAAGGTTGAAAAAGGAAAAATAAAAAAAAATCATCCGTTTTTGTTTTTTTGGCTGCGAAAAAATCTTTGCCATCTGCTGAACGAAAATTTACGAATTGGCAAGCTCTCGCATGGGCCAGCAGCATCTGCCCACCGACAGCTGTAGTCACTCGGCAGATGCGGTTGGCTCATATTCTTGCGAATTATCAAAGACAGCTGCTTACTAAAAATTTTCTCAGTTTAAATCACGTTTTTTTATTTCATTATGTAATTTCTCTGCTTTTTTTTTTTTCATTTTCATAATCTTGTTTCCTCAAATACGCGATTCAAGCGTCCTGATATCTCGTGCCAATAACAATTGCGCAACTGTGCTGTAGAATCGACAAGGTTCATCGGCCTGGCCCGACACAAATCTAGGTCATCAGAATTAGCTTTCTATCTCGCTCATTTCACAGCATTCTCTATTGGAGAGTATAGTAGTATTATAAATTTCTTCTCCTTCTCACGCTCTACCTATTCTCTTTCCACAGTGCTCATTATGAGACGGTAAAAAGAGACGCAACTCTCTCTCTATTCTTTATATCTTTAAAAAAATAAAGTAAAAAAAAAAAAATTGTGTACATATGTGAGATAATTTCCCTCTTCCCTACTACATCTACCTAACCATCGCGTATATATCTTTTAATACACACATATAGTGACGACTAGGGGCTCTCTTCAGGCGTTTCATAGAGCCCAAGGCCAGCGACTTTTCGTGAGAGCGTCTCCACTAAATCGCCCTCCTTCCTCTGCCTCTCTATATACTGCTCTCTAGTAGTTCATTAGTCTTTTTATTTCTGACCATTTTAATCTCCTACTTTTTTTGTCCCCCCTATGTTCTAAAGAAACGATTCTTGACACAAGCATCCGAGAAAATAAACTGCTTCTTTTTTTTCCAAGTAGAATTATTACGCTTTTTTTCTTCTATCCACATAGTAACAGATGGACGTTTCGCGGGTAATTTTTTCGAGAATTTCGTTTGGCTGCGTCATTGAATAAGGAGAGAGAGGCAATTGGGGGTAACGTGATGAAAGGCTGAGGAAAATTTTCCACGATTTAAATCAACTTTGAGAGTTCCAATACTCATAGTTTGAATTTATTGGAATGAATGCCTCATTTCCTCTCTCAGCCTTCCATCACGTTCTTTTATGCTATATATAATGAACAAAAAATTTTGAATGGAGAAACTCAAGAATGTTAAGAGAAAGAATTAAGAGCAAATAATAAAAATAAATAGGAAAAAAAAAAACAAATTGACTACGTGCCCTAAGGAGAAAATAAATGAAAATCATGGTAGATATACATATATATGTATTATATACATGTATATATATAAAGAGGTAACAAAAAATGAATGATGTATTTTTGCTCTTTCAGAGACCGTGCCACGCTTGAACGTACCGAGATCAGGGTTGTGCCACATTGCCAAACAGTGAAATTATGAAAAGCCTTATACCCCCTGCGCAATAGGCACTTTTTTTTCATCCGGTATTTATTTAGTGAAATGAATTAATTTCTTCCGGAGTAGTTTTTTTTTACCGAAGTACTTGATAAATGAGTTCAATCAAGGATGAGTACAGGAAGTAGTACATATTGAATTTCTGGTTGTCCTCAATGGACTTGTTTCAAATTTATTACTTTACTCATTTAAGCAAGTACTTTCTTGAATGCTCAATAAAAAAAATGAGGCTATTTTATGAACTTCAATTTCATAATTTTCAATAATTGGAATACATAAACCAAAATAATGATTTTAAATAGTGTTTCGATTTGTCAAGAAGTGCCTATTGTTACGGTGGATGTAGGCAAATTAAAATTGATGAGGATGAGCCTACCTTGAGAGTCGCGATGGGCCTGCGCGGCCTCCTGGGCTGCTAAGAAAACTTCGTCATTAGCTCCAGGGGCTCCAGCTACCGCTCCAACGACACCGCCAGCATTACTTCGATCACCCGTGACATGCCAGGCTGCGAGACCTTTGAGTTTCATAGAAGAAACAAAAAAAAAAAGAAAAAACAATAAAAAATTAGTCATGATATTCAAATAAAGCTAAATGATAATTGAAAATAGGGAAATTTTTAAAATTTAGTTTTGGTGCCATAGAAAGACTTTTATTCAACATATTCTGATAATTTCATCGACTTGATACGGTTACATAACGTTGGCAAATCCCTCGTTATCTACGTTAAACACAAAAGTGAAATGTGCTTAACTCTTCTCTCCTAAGATTTATCTACATTCATCAGCTTTCTTCAAATGAGTAATTCTTCATTTAATATTCTAATGATTTAAGCCGAGTAAAAAAAGAACCATTAATTTTTTTTTTGGAGATTTTGTTCTAATCTTTTCTATTTTCTCTAATTTTGTCGAGTATTGCAGAAATGAAATTCAGAGTCTGATAATTATTACGTTAGCTATATTCAATGTATCAATACATTCGCTCAGTACAGTTTGCAAGTTTTTAACGAATTAATATTACTATTGGCTAGGCGGAACTAGAGTTGTGTTGGCTGTCGCCATCGTCCTCTCACGACATTCAATTTTTTCAAATAAAATTGTAGACTCGAACGATTAATTCCATACATTTCAAATGCTCGGGTAGTACTAATTCTCTGCTGTAAAATTGCCTCGAGTGACATCTTGACTGACTTTAAACTGCATTTTTACTCTGTTTATTGGCGAGTGACTTTAATAATGAATCTACATTAAATTCTGGTCGCGTTACTCTCGTTTTGACTTTTTTAGAATCAAGAAAATACCCAAACTCTAGTTCCCAAAAAATTAGTTACATCTTCGTTTCGATAAAAAAAAAAAAAAAAAGAAAGGAGGAAAACGACGAAGTAACTGTAGTTTTATTTGAAATTTTGAAGAAATGTATACTGCGATTACTCGTCTATCTGCCCGATTTATCAGCTTTATCAAACAAGAGGGGTATTTCTGGCAAATATTTGAGACAAATGATCTCACATATGTGCTTTATTATAATTCACCAACGCTATGTACTTTTTTTTTCATAAAATTTTAACCGGAAGAATTTTAGGAGTTAAAAAAAAATGTATGAATAATTTGAAATTACCAGGGTGTTGACTTGGATCGTGTGATGATGGTCCAGCTCTGTTGTTGTCTTGTTCCATTTCATTGAGGTCATTCATATCATCGTCCAGTGTCAAATCTTCGACACTCTCTTCAGGGTCTTCCAGGTACTCGGACTTTGGCTCAATCAGGTTATCAGTAGGTTCAGCCTTTTCCAATGGAATCTGTAAAGAACATGGATAATTAGTTACACCAATCAATTTATTAAATTTGAAATTTGTCTCGTGCGTTTCCGCGCTGTAACGTCATGGAAATTGAAGAGACGGAGACAGCAGGATAGTAGTACGAAATTTTTATCTACCAACGAGCGAAAGAAAGGAGCTAACGAAAAGCATACTTCTATTAGACGTTGGATATAATTAAGAGTGTAGAAATGATATTTACCTGGTGCATGTCGTCGGCAGGTTTCGTCAGATGTGTCATGAGTGCTGACTTGCCGACACTGTCTCCAGGATCAGAATGGGCCTTATCATCACTAATTGGTGTTACACCTAGTGATGCTACGCCCATCTGTTGTGGTATATCACTCGAATTTGACGCCTCGTGGTTTTCCATGGAATTGTCATCTCCAACGCTTCTTCTTCTCATTCTCTTTCTCTTTCTGGCTACAGGACTTTGTGAGCCTTCCCTGTTAATCAAAAAAAAGCGCAAAAGAACATTAAAAATCTGTGATAATTCGAAGATAAAATTTGAAATTTAAACATTTAAATTAATCAATTACCTGGAAGATACGCCTTTGGGTAATTGGGGACTGGCCGAGTCTTCTGGTATATCTGCGACAGAAACATGTGCCGCACTCTGTCTAGGAACTTTGCTGTTCTTCTCAATTGTGAGACCGGAAGACGCATGTGGAATGTCTGACGTTACAGGAGGCGGTTGTGCTACACTTTTTTGTTGTCTTGTATCTGTTTTGGTGTTACTGTTAGTACCGCCAGTCTTACTTTCTGAGAGGCCCTTAATTTGTAAGGACTCGGCTGCTTTCAATAATGCTGCCAATTGGTCTTGGGATATATTAACTTCTCCCCTGTACATGTAGTCCATCATGGCCTTCAACTCCTTAAACTTTACATCTTTGAGAATAAAGACTGGATGTTTGTCATAGTGCTCGCTGAGAAGGCCCTGTATTTTCATAAAGAGAAAAGAAAAAAAAGAAAAAAAAATGAGATTAGTTTCAGGAATTATTTCAATTTTAATGGTGGAAAAGCTTCCCCCTGGTTGTGGAATTTGCAAACTTCATCAATTCTATTCCAGGGTAAGTGGTGTGCCCTGGAAACCGGCCATCTTGCTTTTCCTGTATTGATCAGGAGAGAGAAACCAGGAGGGGATTTGGGTTTTGCCCCCCTCATCACCCTTCTCTCTCTCCTCCTGTGTACCCCTCGTATATATATATTTCTCCTCATCTGCGCCCTGACATGAATTTCTATATACCTCTATATACACTCTACCAACCCGCCATCTTGTGTTTCAACATTCTACCTATCTTTCTCATTCTTTCTCTCTATTTGGTATTGATCTAACTCCTGGCGTGCTGACGGGACAAAGAAGTAGAATACAGAGCCACGCCATATAACTACTCCTTTCACCTTTTCCCACCCGGGTCGATTTCGAAAACCGTTTTTTTTCTTCCTTCTTCTCTATATACTAATCGATATGTTTGCAAATTCCCAAATCAACCAATACAATATAATCTCTTTCTTTAATCAATCTTTTTTGAATCAAGTATATGCTATGGAAAATTGAAAAAAAAATTAATTAAAATGAGTAACTCACCTCAAAGTACGGACTGCACGCGGAGAGGACTACTTTGTGGGCCTTTAGGTATTTCCCCTCCGCTGCTAGGGTGCAGTCAACCAACGTGCCGCTCTCAAGGAGTGTGTCGAAGTTTTGAATGAGCGTGCTCTGATGATTGTTCCACCTTAGGCAGAACTGCTGGTCGTCCTCCATTTTTCAATTTTTTCCCTCGTTTCTGTTCGTGATAAAAATGATTCGATGATTCCAAATGTATTGGATTAAAGGCAAAAAGGAGAAAAACTCAATCAGTCTCTATTATTTAATGCTATCTTGATCTCGTGAACGCACGCATTTGTACTAGGTATCGCGCGTACGTGACTGATTATACGATTTAAATGTTAACGATAGTGAAAAATATATATATAGAGCACAATAATTAATTTATCACGAGGAGCACGAGATGTGAAAAGCTCTAACGACGCAACCCAAGCTTCCAAAATGGCTGTAATGATGCAAGCGCGTCCGGATGGTCTGGCCTTTTCCTTTGTGCGTGTCCTCCTAACGGTATAACGAAAAACTCAAATGGTGGGGATGATGCGGGAGGACGACGCGCAAGCACTGCGCATGCGCACCATGGAAACTTCGAGCGGCATCTGCGCGGTAATGCCTGCGCGCCTGACCCGAAAAAAAAAAGAAAAAAAAAAGGAAAAGAAATCCAATGGAAAACGAATTGTTTGCTATGTGTTCAGGAATGGACCGTGAAGCTCAAGGTGCCCCAGGCGCTTTCCCAGGGACGTGGTTAACGCCAAGTACCCTCGTATGAACTAAATTGTTCTTTTTTTTCTATTCCCCACGTTTTCCTTGATGAGACCATGTTTTGTCGCAGGTCCGGACAGATAATAACGATGAAAAACGTGTAATCTAAAAGGGTCAGCATGATTTGACGTTATCAGGGACGAAGGAGAGGCATGATAAACCGAGAAATCAATTGAGCGAGTGTTTAAATGCGCAAACGCGATGAGAATCGATCATAAAGGGGTGGTAGAATATAATACATATATATATAGTAGTACTCAAGTGATAACGCGCTGTGTGAACACTCGATGGTTGCCCGATTGCATAATCTATTTATATTATTATCTCGTGTGATTCAATTGCATCACACTGAAGAATAAGAGAGAAATAGAGAAAAAATCGAGTTGGACACCTTTTAGTGTACTAAAAAAAAAACAATATAGATATATATTTATTGACGGAGATTGGGTTTTTTTCGGGGCCGCTTCCCCTTTTCTGCGGAAATTGTATTCATTCGAGCATGTACAGGATTGCATGTTGTTGAGCACGTATCAACGGATAATGCGAAAGATAAAAAATAAAATAGTGAGAATGAAGAAACAGCGCGCGCACCTCTCTCGTTACTTGAACCCCGGTTTTGTGTGTGTATACAGGCACGTTTCCCCTCTTTTCGTAGTTGCCTACTTCACTTCTCCTCTTTCCATCGCAACTCCCCTGGAATCGGCGACAACGGGGGCAGCCAACATGGCCGACAACAGGGTCTTTCCCGGACAAAATGGCGAAAACTCGAGTGAAAATTCTGAACTATTAAAATTAATTTGAATTTTTTTTCTCATTGATATGTAAAATTGTTTAAATTTCCCGAAAAACGAAGCCGCATTTGGACAAATTGGTGCAAGTTTTCTCAAACGTTGCTTCCCTTAACTTGAATTTAGTAAAAAAAGAAAAAAGGAAAATACGAAATATAAACGTTGGGACGCGATGAGAAACAAGTTTGCGCTTTCCCCAAAAATCAATCGACTTTCTCCCAAATAAATATAATCGAATCCCACGTTTTTTAAAAATTGCACTAAACACTGATTTTTCTAAATTTGTAATATTTAAAACACTCACCAAATTTATTTTTGAAGTATAAAATGTCTAATATCACAATCGAGGTAGACGCTAAACTAGTAACAACACCCTGTTGGTAAAAGCTTCTATCACGACCGTGTGCTTCTCCAGCGCTGCCCTTCACGACAATGGCCTACGTACATTGAGCGTTGCTCGGATTTGCCCCACCACCCTTTTCAAAAAGGAGTATATAGAAGGAAAAGAGAAAAAAAAAAATCCGTGGCAACGCCGGCAACGACGACAGCGCAACGGTTGCCGCTTGAACTCGTACGAAGTACTTGATCGCCCCCTATTTCCCCTCTTTTCCCCCCTTCAGAACCCAATCTTATGAAAGCACATTTGAATTTTTATGACGAAGCGAAGAATTCAATTAAAAAAAAAAAAAATTTGAAAAATGTAAATATATCGAATGTTAATAATAATGAAATATTAACTTGATTATTGAAGAAAATGACAAAACTATATATATATATATGTATATTTATAGTTTATATTTATAATATTAAACAGGAAATTGTTTGAGAAAAGAAAAAAAGAAGCTTTAAAAAATTACCTGAACTATTTTTTTTTTGTTCTCGGAAAAAATGTCGAAATCACAAAAATTATCTATTTCCAACAATTTCCTATGAGCCGAAGATATTTTTTATCTATATATAATCAATAGAAGAACACGATGGAATAAAAAAAAAAGATATACTCGTTGTAGCATGAGTAATGACGATGATCACATGTATGAAAGTTAATAGTGTTAGGGATTTGCATAGTACGACTAACGAGCGATGAACGTTACCAATAATGGCGGACTATATGGCCTCGGTAGGACAAAATGGCGAAAATTTTTTGGCGAAAACACGGGGGAAAATTGGATACACAATATTCAAATAGCGAAAAAAAAAAAAAAATGCCAAAAAATACAGAAAAAAAATATGAAAATTGTAGAATTCCTTTTTAATTAATTTTCAAAAATTGTCTATACTCTAACTGATTTTCCTAAGTGTAACGGTTAAATTGGGAAAATCAGGCTGGAAGGGACGCCACGAATCACGTCAAGTATATTTCAATGCCCGAAAAACTAACAGGAAAAATATTCACGCGTTCAACGAGATCAAATAATGACTGAAATAATAAAATTTAATTAAAAATAAAAATGATTATAACTCACCTAATGTTGGCACAGTCTAAAATATCACAAGAGGAAAATTCTTCTTTTTTTTTTGTTGAAGGAAAAACTACGCGTCCGGTGGTGTGTCCGGTCCTCAGCGTGCACTAACCGAGCGTCGTGGATTCTTTTTACACAATGGCCGTGAGTTGCAGCGCGTAACGATCGACAAGGAATGAAGTGATGGCCAGCCAGGCTTTGAACGGAAATTCATGAAGCCGTTGAGTGGGCAGACGCGGCGCAGTACTCCTATAAATGTGTTTCTGCGCAGTTTCATCCAAAGAGTGGGGATGAAGTGGAGGAAGGTAGTACAGTGCTGTGCCTTGTTCCTCGAGTTCCCGCGTATTTATTCAAATCAATCCTCCTCCCGAATTTAAAAATGCGCGTAAAATTTTTTCGTAAAGCTAAAAAATAAAAAAAACTATAATTAAAGATTTTTGCTAATTTTTTTTTTCATCATAATCATTAAAAAAGACAATATAAAATATCCGAAATGATGGGGGAGATGAAAAATTTCTTTGGTGTAGTGAGTCTCTCGTCTTCGTCAACAAGTAGTCCACACTCTCTATTGGCAAATGACAAGAGAATTTAAAGAGTGGGGGAAGGCGTGGGTTTTCGTTCTAATGTTGAATCACCAGTTCTTGGTGGCCTGCGCAACCAGCGGGAGAGGCGAAAGGAGCACGAGAGAGAGAGAGAGAAGTGGGAAAGCCGGGAAGAGAGAGGAGACCCCCCCCCCCTTCCTCTACCTCTCTCTCAGAGGAAGAGGAATCGAGGTCCACAACAAAATCGCTTAATCGCTTTGCGCCACCGTCCGGCTGCGCTGCGACTACGTATACCCACCGCCAAAACCGTACGAAAATTCATACAGCACCCAGAGTGTGCCATTCTCTGCGCGTAAACCAACACACTAAGAGCTGGAAAACACTCGGACGCTGATAACCAAGTCGCGTGTGTGTTGAATTTGCATTATTATTTATTTTTTGAAAAAAAAAGAAGAAAAAGAAGATAAAAAAACTTTTACACTCAAATTTATTGTATTTCTATTTATTTTACAACAATTTTTCTGTGGCTACTTCTATCTGTTTCTCACTAATTAACAATCAAATTTCCTCTGTCGTGACGTTTAAATAACCCAGTGACAGCTGTCACAAGTGTCCTTATTTCTTGAAATAAAAAATAAAAAATAAAAAAAGAGCAATGACAGTTGACAATTAGAAGTGAAATAGATACTCTCTATTCAGTGAAAGTTTTTGTTGAAATAATCATTTTTTTAAACAAAAAAACAAGTGTCATTTACTTTTGTTTTATTTCCTTCCTGGATTTTTCATTGACATCAAAAGCAAAAATTACTCGAAGAATTGGAGAGCGACACTAGTTCAAAAAGGTTCCAAATGATTTGAAAAAAAAAAGAAAAATAATAATTTCATCTACTGGTTCTCTTTAAATAAAAAAAACATCCTTTTAACGAGCTGACTATTCACCGGGGTCATGGTAAGGTACGAGACAAAAAATAAAACTACATAATGTGTTTCAATGATTTATTATCAGTTGTCAATGTTTCTTTTTTTTTTTTTTTTTTTTTTTGTAAATGAATGAAGAGAAATCGTGCGAATACCCATTATAACCTCGAATTGGCGCGCGCTTTTAACTGGTCACAGCGGTTTGACAGCTTACGATGGTAGGAGAGAACGTGGATTTGTTTTGGTATCAGAGGGACACACGAGGCAATGCTTTATGCGCGTGATTCAAATTAGGTATCAATTTAATTACTTGTTGATCAGATGCATTTTTCGTGTATTATTCCTTATTCCTTTATTTTATCAGCTTAATTAATTATCCATATGAAGTGCCTTTAATAAATACATTGAATTCTGTATATAATGTTAGTTTTTTTAAGTGTCATTTAAGTGTAAGTCATTTAAATATCCGCAAAAGGCACTTCTGTACATCTAGTTATCGTAATGAATTCCCATGACATTCAAAAAACACACTGAGCTCAAAATACGAAAAGATGCGGAATTGACCGGTATGTAAACCCGATTGTGGTTATTGTAGGTTAATTCCGTTTTACGGTTTTTTCTTACGTCATTTCTGCACCGTTTACATCCCGAGGTAATCGACTCACTGCTATTATCGCTTCACCCTTTGGTTATCGTTGCTCCAATCCTACCTCTCATTATCATTATTCTCTCTCTGTACAAACACATTCCATGGTTAACATTTGATCGATGCAAAAGGAAAAAAGTTCTGCAAAGGATTTTTTTATTGAATGAAATGAATGAATGAAGGGAAATAATCCTTCTTTCAAGGATTAAATCATTATTTGTTATATTCTTTGGTTTTTTCTAAATGTCTGTGTGTTTTCCTCTCATTATTCGCGAGTTTCTACTCATAATACACTAGGAAATGAAAAATATGATTTATTTTTATTCTCCTAGTTTTCCCCATTCCATATTAAAGTAAATGTGGATATTGAGGTCCAATGAATTTCCTTTGAAATTCTCGTGTGCATATACAATATATATATATATATACATTTTCCATTGGGCATTCACACACAGGCCCCCGCGATACCGCCCGCGTTCTCTCGTGGTGATAAAGAGAAATGCTGCCTAGAAAGCAGGTCTTGTCTTGAATCTAGGCCACCCCGATGCCCGATGTACACATTCTCCACAATTTTACTGTTCCTTCTTGCTTGGCCTTGCTCACTCACCTCGCTCACTGCTCTACGCCTCGTGAAACTTCCATTCCAAACCGTGTATCTCTTTTTTTTCTTTTCTTTTTGTTTTTATATAGAAAAAGAGAGAAACATGAGAGGAGAAAAACAAAAATTAATTAATAATTCATGATAATGATGGCTGAGATGAGACAAAAAAAAGGAGAAGATCCATGTAATGATGGAAAATGGAGAGAATACTTTTGACAGTGTTGGAAGCTTATGGCTTTTGGATTTCCAATCGAATCATACTGATGTACTAACACACACATATTGGTCTCTTTCTTCTAGCTTTCCTTGTCTTTGTCATTTTCTCTTTTGTCCCCCTCTCTCTTTCTCTCTCTCTCTACATTCTAACTTCCTATATACAGAGTCAGACTGTGTGTGTTGGGTTCTTTCCCTCGATTTCCCTCCCTACCTTCTGTCTCTGTACACTTTTATCTCTCTGGCCTCTCTTTTTTCTCTTTTTTTTCCTTTTATTTCATTTTTACTCGCCTTCTCTTCCTGTCTCTTTCTTCAACTTACGTGCAATAGTGGTATCCTATCTACCGTTATTCATCCGGATGTTCCTCGTTTCTTCATTTCTCTGAAGGATATAAGGCCCCCATGGAAAAAAAAAGAAAGAGGAACAAATAAAAATTGTTTGGCTCACTCTATGCAGTAGTTGTCTCTCTGTTCATTTTTTTTATATTTTTTCAAGACAAGTTTTTAACTCTCATTTTATCCTTGATCCCTCTACTTCTCTCCCACTTACAATTCTTCTGTTCATAGAGCGTCTAATATGGCTATAGTACAGTTCTCCTCTTGGCCAACCCTCTTTTTTCGTTCCTTTCACCCGCCACCCACATCCTGGTGTTTCTGATGACGAAGAAGAGCGTGCAGTGAAAGAAAGGAAAGAAAAAAACTATATATATGAAGAAAGAGGGGAAAATCTGTTGAGCACCGACTTTTTCCTATTCTCATCGTAATAACAGAAGCGAGCGAGAAAAAGAGAGAGAGAGAGAAAAAAAATTCAAACGAGATTTTCGATTCCTTTTTCCTCTCTTTTTCTTTTATCTTTCCCCTCCTTCATTTTTTTTCCACCATCCTCTTTTTTATTTTCCGTTCTTCTACTATACTCTCTCTCTCGCGTATTCCCCCTTATCTCTCGAGTTTCTCATTGTCCGTGTAGGTATAACGGCCATCTGTCCCCCCAGCTTTTTCATCCTACGCTTTCATCCCTTCGCTTCTACGTTATACCGCTCTCTCACAAAGAGACTCTCTTATCCATCCTCCGTTCTCTCGCTTACACCCACACACGCTCTCTTCTCTTTCTCCCTTTTTCCCACACTTATATACATCTCCTGCATTTTCCCCCTTCTCTCTCTTCATCCTCTACGTAACCAGTGTTCTACCAGCCTTGGCTGCTTCTTCGTTTCGCTCTCCGTAGAAAGAGGAGAGAAAAGCAGAGAGAACCCTCGTCAGAGGAACCTATTTCCACCCCTTTTCTTCTCTTATTCCTCGCCAGCTACTACACCCACACACCCAAACACACACATATATATAGCTCTCTATCTATCTATCTTCTGGCTTTCCCTTCCAGAGATGAAAATTCTCTTCGCTCTCCAGCAAAATAGTTTTTCTCCTTTCACACAGAGAAAAATGAAGATTTTCATCTCTCTTGCCCACGAAAATTGGAAAATATTCATTTTAGATGAGAAAAAAAAACAGAAAATTATGCAGATCCTGATTTTAATGACTCCAGTAACCCACTGAAAGCACAGGGATGACACTGAGTGTGCCCCTAAGCCTCGCGCAAAAAGGGTTGAATAAAAGAGGGGAAAAAAAGCGTATTGTACACCCTCACTCTCTTTTTCTGTATACAAGAGTATCCATCTCTTTTTTTTTTCTTTCGCGAGTGTATAACACGCGCGACCTTGAACGACCAGGCATCACGTCACCCTTCGTAGGGAACTCCGTAGTGCGCATTATATATATATATATATATAATATCTCTTTGGACCCCCTCGATATAGTTTCTTTTTTACTTTTTTCCCCTTTTTTTCCCGTTATTTCCACCAGTTCGAAATAGCGACTGCCTACAATCAACCCTTCGACTGTATACATTTTCCTTTCTTCGCGTTATTTTATTGTCTTTTTTTTCATTGAGAAGGAGAAAAAGAACAGACAGACAGTAAGCCATCATGTCGTTGCCTTAGAGTGAAAGGGACGTAAGTGTCATTTTTCCCGATTTTTTTTCTTCAAAATAACAACAAACGCGTATCCACTATTATTGCTCCAATAGGCTTTCCAAGGCCTTTTACGCAATATTAGTAAAAAAATAAAAATTAATAACATATAGGCGTAAGTACCAATGACTAATAACAAAGGGGCGTAAGTGCCGAAGATACGCCTCTTTGTTTTTAGTGTTTCCATTGAATTTTCTCTAATTATCGGGAAAAAATTGAAAACAAAAAGGCGTAAGTGCCAAAATTTAAATGAAAAATCCTAAGAACAAAAAAGGCGTAACTCCAAATATTCTCATGAGATAACGAAAATTATAAAAACAAAGAGGAGTAAGTGTGGAGATACGTCCTTTTTACTTTAACTTTAACAATTATATAGTGTTTAAAAAGAAAAAAACAAAAGAGCGTAAGTGTGGAGATACGTCCCTTTCATTTTAAAATTGGTATTTACGCCACTTTGTTATTTTAATTTTCAATTATCCAAATAATGTTCCAGAGGCCATAAAAAACATTTTGGAGTGATAAGTGGACATATGCCCCTTTCACTCTAAGACGACGATGTGTTTTCTTGCAATTGGAATATTTTATTAGAATTTCTCTTCTTTTTTCCCTTCCCTCGTCTGTGTGTGTGAGTGTGTTCTTCAATAGTGAAATGAGGGAAAATAATGAGAAATTGCAAAAAAATAAGAGGCAAAAGGGGAGAAGAGGCGCGGAGAGAAGATGTAAATTGTTATATGCGTGACGAGAAGAGAAACACTTTTGAGGTGAGTGTCGGTGGTGGTGTGTACTGTTGGTAGATGAAGAGACGAAAGGAAGAGAAGACGAGAGAAACGAAGGGCACTCTTGGGGAATGCGGTACTGTTATACCTTACGGTATATGGCTATAGAGAGAGAGAGAGAAGAGGACGGGAATTAGGACTACTTTGCCACGCTTCCGTGGACACTGTACTCTCCTGATTCATCGCTTTCCTTTTTCTCCCCCCTCCCTCTTTTATTTTTTATTTTCCACATTGATGGTATTTTCTTTTCTTCTTCATTAGATTTTCACAATCTTTATTATTTTTCTCCATTTTATTCACATTTAATTCCATTTATTTGATCATCAAGAAGTGAGGTGGCTCCAATATTTCTTTATTACACGAGAGAGAAAAGAAAAATACTCGATGAAAGTTGTGCGATACCTGATGCAGTTTTGATGGAGAAAATAGGAAAAAAAAAACAAAGCGCATAAAGAAAGGTGGGAGACACAGAGTAGTGGGAAAAGAAACGGCCAAGACAAATAAAGAGAAGGAATGGTTTGTCACTCGTATAGAAAGTATTATTTCTAACTGCGGTATGTGGGTAAAATGTCGAATGGGAAAATTTGTAATTTAGCTAGAGCTTGAGCGAAAAAAAGAGAGAAAAAGTATATTTTATCAACTATTATTTTTAAACAAAATAGAATAGAAATATAATTGAAAAATATTCAGTTTAACCGTGAAAAAAGAATTTGCATTTTCTACAATTGTCCAATTCTCTTTAATCTACCCACATGCCACGTACTCTCGCCTCTTTCACCTTTTATCCTCAAACGCACGTTTCTTTTTTTTTCTCTCGTATATAAAAACGTCCTCCTTTTCTCACTCCTGAGCGCACGCCCTCTTTATCGTCTTCCTTCTATTCTATTTTTTTCACTCACAAATGCAGGGGAGAAATGAAAAAGACTGTGGGTCGATAGAAAACGACGTTACTTACACTTCTTCGTTGGAAAGAAACGAGTTAATTCGTGAATATCTCAATTAAAAATGTTGAATCCTCAATTTTGCTGCTTCCTTTTAAAAAAATATCCAATCCTTTTCTTTTAATGAAAAGAAAGAAAGAAAAAAAAGGAAAAAATGATGAAAGCCTGGGCATTTGTGAAGGTTTTTCACTCGAAGAAACTTTTAGTTTTTCTCTTTCTTTCTCTCTCTCTTTTTCTTCTCTAGCCCTGGGGAAGTACTAAGCTCTACGGTTAGTATCCTCCTTGGTAGAATAAAGAAATCGCGTGGATGAGAAAGACAGAGAGAGGTAAAACGGCGAAGGAACGTCGATAACGCTGGAAAAACGTAAAAGTCGATGAGAGTAGGTGGAGTAAGTGGAGGAGAGACGGAGTTGAAAGAAGTAGAAAAAGGGTAGATGAGGTGTGGCGCGGGGTAAGAAAAGAAGGAAGAGAGGAAAAGAGAGTGGAGAACAGTAAGAAGAGGAAGGAAGGGGAGGTTGGAGAAGAGGCAAAGCCCCGTGGCCTCGGCAACTTCCAACAGAGTCGAAAAGAAGCAGCATGGAGGAATGAGGAGGGGAAGAGAGGCAGACGAGAGAAGAGGTATATAATAAAAGAAAAAAAAAAAGAGTATTAAAAAGAACCGGGAGATATATAAAAAGAATGGAAAGGAGAAAGAGAGGAAAAAGAGGGAGGTAAGGCAGGCAGAGAGAGGCAGGCAGGCAGGAGGCGAAAGGCAAAGCCCATGGAAAGGGGAATAAGAAGAGAAAAGAGAGGAAGACCGTGAAGAAAAAGGGGGCCACGAGAAAATAGCGTCTTTCGTTTCTTTTCTCTGTATGTGATGGTTAGAGATGGGAAAGGGACGTCGAAAGAGTAAATGGAAACTGTGGGGAGAAAGAAGAAAAAAAAAAAGGATATATAAGCGTGATGGGAGGGAGGAGAGAGTACACTCATACACATACCCACGTAAACACATATATATACACACAATCTTAGGAAAAGGAGGCATACGTACACACGTGAGCTGAGTGTAGACCCTCGTTTCACTTCTTTTATTTTTTTATTCCCTTTTTCTTTTCTACGGGTTGGGGAAAGAGAGCCAGCGGAAGGAAACACGGTGAACAGAGAGAGAGATGAGGGACATGTAGGAGAAACGAAAGGAGAGAAGAAAGAAATGGATCTCCGGAGCACAGTGTATATATATGTATGTATATATATGTGGTGGTGGACTATACATGTGGGTATCATGTGTGAAGAGAGATGGAAAATTTATAAAAGGAAGAGAGAGGAATAAAAAGAGGGGGACTAAAAAAAAAGAAGTGAAGAAAAATTGAGACGGATCTTGAAAAGTGAACGAAAGGGAAAAAAAAATATGTAAGGATGGTATAGGGTATATATTCTTTTGAAGGAGCAGGAGAGTTGAAATGAGAGTAAGAGAGATGATTCGCTTTTTCCCTTTGGGGTCGGACTGGGTATGAGGGGGACTGGTCCAATGGAAAAACCCTTATAACGGCGTATTCGATTTTCATCCCCCTTTAGCATCCATCTTCGGGACACTACATACTTTTTTTTCTTTTTATTCTCACAGAGAGACAAAGAAGCCTCGGGGGGACTTTATGGAGAAACCAAAAATACGTCTTACTTGATGAATCAAAATTAACTTAAAAAATAATCCTCATTGAGGAATAATTTTGCTGCCTCTTTTTTTCTTCGTTTTTGAGGAAAAACATAGAGTTTTGTAGACATTATTCCATTTATCTTTAATGTGTCAGTGGGGAAAAACCAGCAGATTGAAATTCATTTTCAATTTCAGCCGAGTGAAAATCGATAGAAACACCACGACTCGGTCAAATTCCACTTTAAACCGAGAGATTTAAATAAATCAAATGAAAATCTATGAAAATATGGAGCGAGAAGTGTAACAAGTTGAGATGATTTTTTTCCACTTTTTTGATTCTCGTTATCATCGTGATGGTATACAGTTAACCCAATTTTAAAATGCAGCAGACATTTACTGTGGAAAAAAAAAGATAAAATTGAAGAAAGCGATACCAAAAAAAACGGAGAAGAAAAAAAACAAGATTTGAATAAATAAGTGAAAGGCGAGAGAGAAAGAGATGAGAGAAAAAGCATAAAAAAAACATTGTTACATCGTTTCAAACGTCATTGATCCAGTTCTCCTGGTGATGAATAATTGAGACATTCAGAGACGTCGATAGACTCTCTCACAAAGAGAGGAAATGAAAAATAGAATCCAGAGAACTAAGAATAAGAGGAAAAACAAGCTCCAAAAAAGAAAAAAATGAGAAAATCCATCAGAGAAAAAGCCTGCGAAAAAGAAGAGAAAGACCAGAGAACAGAGAAATGAGGCAGCAGACGAAAAAGAAGAGGAAGAAACGGAGCTTAGACTATCCGTTATCGTTGTCGCGTCTAAGCACCTGATAAAAGTCCGTGTGTCTACGGACAGATAACGCAAATAGCCGGTATAAAGAGTCACATAGATAGAGAAAGATAAAGCACGGTTCAGAGAACAGGTGAAATTGTCGAATACGAGAGACCAACGCCCGAAATAACATTTTCGCGAAATTTTTAATTTTGAAAAAAATCTTTAGTGAATGTGATTTCTTTTTTCCTCATAAATCAATATTGCGTTGAATTTCCAACAATATATAAGAGAAGCGTAGTAGTGCAAAAAAAAAGAAAATTTCCATTCTATTTTCCTGCTCCGGATTTTTATGAGCAGGAAAAAGGCAAAACGGTTGTTCTGTATTTCCAAAGGAGTAGAAAACCTGAGTAATCGATTCTTGGTACATATCATACTGGCGAAAAAGTCTCTACCTTATCAGCGTGTTTCGCCCTTTAGGTTTTTATCTCCAAAATATATCTATATATATTATTTGCCCATATTTTTATCAATTCCTTTGCTTCTTGATGTGTTGACGAATTATGACAGATTCCCTGCTCTATTGGGGCGCTCACTACAGGTATTCAATTCAATTAATGTCATTGAATGATTTATTGATGAGGCATGTTTTATTGTTTTTTTGTTTAAAAAATAGCGGAGGGATGGCAGGGCAGCATTACTGCCTGCGGTGGAACAACTACCAGTCGAATATGACGTCTGTGTTCCATCAGTTATTACAAACCGAAGCATTTGTAGACGTCACCCTGGCCTGCAATGAAGCCTCGCTTAAGGCGCACAAGGTAGACAACATTTATAACATTAAACATAATCATTCAATACGATGAATATAATGGAAATGGAGAAAATCGTGGAGATTACCAACTATCTTGAGATACTACATTGTCTTGATTTATTTTTCTCTTATCGCGATGTACATGCAATGTACAATGAATGACGTAATTTTAATTCTAACACTCTATGCACTTGAATTCTTGGCAGAAATTGGGGTAAAATGGGCATTTTTTATCATTTTGATGATTCCATCGAAAAGCTGAGGAAATTTCAGGTGAAAAACATGTGTCTGAATGGATTTTTTGAACATTCTTCAAAATTTGACTATTTTGGAGCAGATTTGAAGGAGTATCCCTTCCGATTTTTGGTAAAAATCTATTTTTGCCAGCACCTCCGGTTCTATCTTCGGAAGTATCTTGTAGAGATGTGGGGTTGATGTCATTTGAAAAATGAGGTCATTTGCCATCGATTTATATGGTTCTAAGTTTTTCAAAACCACTTTTAAGGTCTTTACAAGCCATTCAATGAAAATCAGTTTTTGCTGTATAATTATATAGACAAAAAGATATTTCTCTTCATCAGACTATTCGAATCGATGGCTAATGATCTCACCTTTCATTCAAGACCAACCCCAAGTCGCTATGACCAATAGAATCAAAGATATTCTAAAAATACCAATTTTCTTCAAAAAAATCCCTTGAAATCTACTCCAAACAACCGATTTTCCAAAAAAAAAATTGCAAAAAATAGATTCTGATACATGTTTTTCAGCGGAAATTTCCCCAGCTTTCGAACGGCATCATTAAAAAAATTCCGTCTCTAACCATTCGTTCAGAATATACATTTTACCCAACATCCGCCTACACCATTTTTCTATTAAAATGTTTCTTTCTAATTTTCATATTTCCTTTTTTACAGGTGGTATTGTCAGCCTGTAGTTCTTACTTCAAAAAATTACTACTATCAAATCCCTGCAAGCATCCAACGATAATAATGCCACAGGATGTTTGTTTTAATGATTTAAAATTCATCATTGAGTTCGTGTACAAGGGCGAGATAGATGTGTCTCAGGCGGAACTACAGGTGAGAGAAATCTAGCCCACTCAATCGGTGGATATATATATCCTTTCATTTTTCCCGCGCTTTAACAATCCGTCACGTTCACGCTCTGATGCTACACGATAGTCCAATCTTTAGGTAAAAGGTGGGCTAAAATAGATCCTTGGGCTACCTCTAATAAAATCTCATGTAAAGTTTTGCCCTTTTAGTTGATTATTATTTAGAAAAATTACGTTATAGTAGGAAAATTACGTTATAGTAGGAAAATTGGGGGAATGAGGAATTTGAAAAAAAAGGCGCCAATTCTTATCCTTTGAATTAATTTTAATCAATCCTTTAATTTACAAGTATATTCTTTACTTGAATGTATGTGTGTGTGAGTGTTGTTCAATCAAATTAAATTAAATTATTCGATATTAGACGTTCCTTAGAGTTTCTTGCGGTTCTTCTCAAATTATCCAGTTCGAAAAAACCGCCAAATCTGTCACTTAGGATTTTCATCTTGTCGATTAGTTGTCGACTTAGATTGTCGGTACAGAGGGAAATCCATCGCATTTTTCCCAGGGACGTTTCCCAATTTTCTTGAGTTGCCTTTCCATCTTCAAGTATATAAAAATTCACCTTTGCAGTTCAATTCTTCTGTAAAATATCTAAATTCAACTTTCGAATTCTTCATTATCATGAAATAACTGTCGATAATGCAGTAGTTCTAGTCTACTTGCTGATTTCTACTTGTCCAACATAATGAAAAAATTCACCAGAGTTCGCCTCTGACGACTTGGCAAGTGTTATGATGACGCTGCTACCATCTTTATCCACTGAATACCCGGTTCTTCACAGTTTTGCCTCGTAAATAGGTAATCCAGTGCTCCAATACTGAAATTATCAATTAGCCAATTATTCTCGTGGTATTTTATTGTTATTTAAATTAATAAAAAGCTCAAATTTTAGTGCAATTGATAAATTAAATACAAAATTTTGAAAAACGACAATCCATTTTAACATTGGAGCAAGAAATAATCGTTTTGGAGCAGATTGTTTGAGGCATGAGAGGTTAGACATGCACCATTATTAAAAGTTCATACTATACATATATGTAACTGCGCGGCGAATGACCGGTGCGTCGATAATTTCGTAGAAACTCGCGAATCGACAGCGAATTAATTGGATTCGTTTTTTTTTCTCAGTGTTAGAATTAAAAGAGTCATTGGTTAGATGAAGGAGAATTAGTGTGAAAACATAGCATCATGGAAAAAAAAACCAACAGGTCAGTAAGAATGTCTGTGTGTGTGTTGAACACAAGTGAATGACTATATATTAGGCAATTTTTTATTTCAATATTAATGGGGAAAATCAGGTGTGGATTATTGGATGGGGATTTTGAATGGCCGCTAGAGCAGCCGAAGCCTTCTAGTGACTCTCGCGCCTATATATCCCCCGGTACCGGTTGAAATCAATAAAAGGACAGTCTTCGACCCCCATCTCGTTAGGACGCATTGTTCGGCAATCAGGCTACTCTCTGACGGTGCTTGCTAGGCTCCCAGGGGCTCTCAATTCCACTGAATTTCTTTCAACATATATATCATACTCATTTTTTTTCATATCATTATGGATGGAAATATTTCGTCGTCCTAGAGTGAAAAGGGCATAAATGGTCCGCATTTCCCAATTTATTACGCCCTTTTTCCTCGGAGACCATGATATATATATATATTCTTTTTCGGTTGGTCCATATTCTTTCACGTGATTTCATCAATTAGCACGTAGAATTCAAATATAATATACCTGCTCATTCACAACTCTTCCTTCATTGTATCTCATTTAATTTTTTTACACTCCAAAATTGTTTTTCTCTTCTTTGCCTGATTTTCTCCGGGTATCCCCCTCATTCGTACACTATTTGAACTCGTTACTTCATATTTGGACAGTGTATCTCGTATTTTTCCTTCTTTTTATCTCCACTCCATTTTTTTCTAGTCAAAAAAAAATAAAAAGAAGTCTATTATGAAAGAGCAGAGAATGATAAAAAAAATATGATTTTTCCACGATACTGAATGCAGTAGATGGGAAAAATATGAATGCAGTGGAAGAAAACATTGAAATATAATTGGCAGTGGTGTTTCATTTTTTTTTTTTATTTTTTTTTTCCTTCTCTTTTGATTTGTCCCTCGGCTCAGCCGGGCGCAACGTGCTGGCACGCAACGTTGCTGGTGTCGGTTTCTTGTGCATGGGCTTGTATCCTGCTCCCTTGGGCCCTCAAAACCAAAGCTGAAATAACCCATGTATATTTTGAAGAAAAAAAAGGAATTTTAAAAAAGAGAAGATGCAAAAAAGAGAGAGAGAGAGACGAATAATGACTGCAGAGACATGGAAATTGTCGTATTAAAATTGCTGTCAATTATTCTGATTGGAGAAGAGACACACAAGTGAATAACTTTCATTTCAATCATCCACATGATTCCATCATCTGACCTTGAAAGTACAGTGCAGAGTATATAGGTAAAAAGGTTCTCAGTGTGTGTTGAACCACAATTTTTCTCTTTCACGAGATTTAGTTTATTTTTCTTCACATGTGTGCGCTTGGATGCAATGAAAGAAAAAAAGGAAAAGATAAAGAAAGAAAAACGTGGAAAATAAGGTCGTAAGTGGTTGTTGTGTGGTGTAGTAAACCAGTGGTAAGCATTTGAGGAAGCGAAAGGTGAAGGAGAGAAGGCGAAGAAGGATCCACGAATGACCTCCTTCTCGACTTCTTGAGTGTCACGCTCGATAACTTAACTGGTTACATTTTCTTTGCTCTTTGTTTCTTCTCCTGTTCTTCAACTGGAATTCCGTTTACACGCAGTCTTGAGAGAGTATAGAAAGAAGAAGGAGATAAAGAGAGAGAGAGAGAGAGAGAATTTCAAAAAAAAAATGTCAATCCACGTGATATTTCATACACAAGACATGTAATTTCTTAGTAAGAGAATAACGGTTCAAAACACAACGCAGAGAGAAAAACGAAGAGATACGAAAAGGAAACACAGAAGACAAAAAACTAGAATGAGGATAATGCTCTCTTGTTGATGACCCCGTTCTGGATCCTTTCCTTGGGACGGAGAAACTCGGACACCTGACCAGGAACCCACGTATGTCTCTTCCACCGTACTTCAACTATCCAACAAGGATAAAATGCTGCTTGCAGCTGAGTGCGAGAGAAAAAGAAGATAAAGAGAGGCTGGGTGAAAGGGGGTGTCAGAAAAGAAGAAAACGAAGAAGAAGAAGAAGAAGGGAAAGCCAAGCGCACACTGGGGATACCGTTCCGGAGACCTTGAACTCTTCTTACACCGTAAAAGCCATGTATACATGTGGACGTACGAGACGTCGTCTCGTTTCTCGTTGCTTCGCCTTTTTCGCTCAAACTAAAAACGATCATCTTCTCCTGATTCTATAATTTATTTTTCATCCAGACTGTACTGCCTCTGATTACTCGAATTCACATTTGCTACTAACAAATTCTACAGTCTTTCGCCTCTGTTTTCATGTCAAAGGGTGAAATTAGTTTTTTATTGATTGCCCCAATTGATGAGACACATGATGGGGGACACTTAAAATTTCATTAAAATGCCTTCAACAATAGATTTCATTGTTGAGCAATTCTCAAAAAAAAAATTTTATACTTGAGTGTACCACGCGGATTCTGCAAGCGCATCCAGAGGAGAGTTATATATATGTGTGCGTAGAGGAGACGACTGGAGCCGCAGATTCCCTTTGTCCGCGCAAACTCTGCAGTCACGACCGGCCTCTTTCCTGCCCCCTCTTTCTCTTCCATTGGCACTGGTATGATTTTGTCTCGCTCCTTCTACTTTGAAATCTTTGTTTTTCATCTTTGTTGAATACACTGTACCCACAGTGTATGCACATCTCTCTCTCTCGTTTGGTTCAGCCTGCCTGCTTTTCACTCCACCAAATTCTCCTATACTCAACATTCTCATATTCATTTTTCGTAAATCCCTTCAACTCGTTTTTGGCCGCACCCGAAAAAAATGCAAACCTCTGCAAATTTTTATAATTATTCCGCCTTCATATTTTTCTCAATGGTTCTACAATATTGATTAGCAAGTAGAGACATGAGAAATAAATGTGTGTTGGTTTATTATTTTTTGATAAAGAGAATTGGTGGTTGTTGGTAGCGAGTCTCTATAAATTAAAAAAAAAAAAAAAAGAGAGAGAGAAAAAGGCAGCAGCAAAGAGAGCCACTATAGTGTACACGTCGAAGGCAAAGACCCGTGCAGACGGGTCCAAACAACGATGGTAGGGGTCCTCTCTCTCTCTCTCTCTCCTCCTCCTCCACCCTCTTCTCCGCTTCTCGAGATTATCCACGTTCCAATAGATCGATCCTCTCTGTCAGCCGCATACCTTTCGAATCAGGCTCTGTGAGGCCTCTGGCTCTCCCCTTTAGCCTCTTTCCATCGCTCTCTCGGTGGTGTAGTTTCCCTCTTTGCTCGTCTCTTCGTCTCGCGCCTCACAATTCGCATCCATCTCCCTCACCTCATCCTCCTCATTGGCCGCGCCTCGTCCACCAATAGCGCGACATAACCTCACCATCTCACTTCACCCTCTCTCTCTCTCTCTCTCTCTTTGCACATTATACCGCACAAAATAACCAATACCAACAGGATTTTACGTGTCTGTATACAGTTAATATCTTTCTCTTTCTCTTCTGACTTATTCGATATTCACTCCTGCAGGTTTTAAAACACACACACACACGCACAATCCCAATACCAGTTTATGTGCATGTGTGTGTGCGTTTAATCTTTTTCCCTCTCTCTCTCCCTCTCATTTCGCCTCTTCCCAAGCCTTATTCCATCCTCGTTGGGTTTACATCGGCAAATTTCGCGGCATCTCGTAGTCCCTCTTTTACCTCCTCCTCCTCCTCTTCTTCCTCCTCTCTCGTTCCCTCTTGGGGCGAGCTGTGTGTGTACCGCCTGTCCGCCGTTGCCGGTACCGCGCCGCCACCAACGCTATCGTCACCGCCCGTTTGCTCTCTTCTAACTCATGTTCTCTCTCTCACTCTTTCTCACTCTAGCCTGCCTCGGCGTCCTCACCCGATCCCTACAGTTTGAGAGCCTCCCGAATGCCATTTCACTTTCGTTGGGCTTCGCCACGGAGGTGACCGGGGTCCCGCCAACAATTATACGTCCAAAGACGAGTTTCGTATCACGTACAAAAACTTTACTCATTTTTTGCAAGTCAAAAACTCCCTTGGGTACTTGGCTGTGTGTACCGCGTGTGGTAACGTGTTTCACTGTTTTTTTTTTTCTTTCTTATTTTTTGTTTTTTTGTTAAATGTTTGTTGCGATCGGTTGTACGTTGGTACTTACGCACGTGTGTGACTCGAAAGAAGAAGAAGAAGAGGAACAGCGTCTGGACGCCAGTTTTTGTTACACCCTTTCATTCTCCACTTTCATCCACTTCTTCCACACTTCCCTTACACCATTCGCTTTCCCTCCCACACAGTGTGGCCTCGTGGCTTTCCTCCTCGAGTACTACTCCGTTTTGTGTCTGTGTATATATATATACTATCTTATGCTCTCATTTCCTCCCCCACTCCTCTCTATTCGGTGTATTTTTCCCCCGGTTTTTCCTGTCTCTCTGTGATTCTGCCGAAATGTCTCGTACTGGCGTCTCTCCACGATCGTCTGAGTGAAACCAGGTGAGTGACAACCTAAAAAAACAGAAAAAAAACACTCTACGTGATGTAGTGACGAAGAGAAAATTACAATTTTCCAATATACTTCAACAGAGTGAGAAAAAGAGAGACTTGCACTGGTTTTTCTACTATGGCAAAACGTTAAAAACAGCCAAATGACTCCATGGAGGCATCTGTGAACACTTCTGAAAAGCGTCAGAGACGTGCACATTATCAACCCTCTTTACTTCACGTTCGTAAACATTCTTGCATGCTGATTCTTCTCTCATGAATTGTTTCCACTGTCGTATGTCTCAATCGACTCTATTGTCCACTTGTTTCTTTTTTTTGTCTATAATATACCGCGAGTACTCAAATTGGATAGACGCCAGATCTTTACATATCACTTTATCCAAATTATGACATTTTCTTTCACACTGTCCATAAACCTTTTTTTTTGTTAAAAAAAGAAAACAATTCTCTTTAAACTGTTTGCTTTTTTTTTCCTCTATTTTCTTCATTGTCTTGTGAGAACACGTGGCCTTTTTCATTCACTAAAGGAAACCTGTACGTGGGATTGTACGAAGGATAGTAGTAAAAGAAAGTGGTAGAGAAAACGGAGAAACGCCTGGGCTCGCCCCGTTACATTATCAACTCCGTTATAACGCTGTATTCGTAATACTCAGAGAGAAGTACCAACCTTCTTCTCCTATCCTCTTTCACTTAAACTCTATAGATATATATATATATATATATATCTATATATATGTGTGTGTGTGTGTGGGTACGAGTATTCCAAGTATTTCACTGAAGAAGAAAAAGAAGCCATCTCCTTCGGGCAAACCACGCTCTCGTCTTTCCTCCTAAACCCTCCTACTATTGCCCCCCCCCCCCTCCTCTCTCTCTCTCTCCTTTTTCCTCCTCACCTACTCCTCCACGGAAACGACCTTCCTATCCACGCTCTCTCGGTCTTTTCACGGATTTACACCTGTTGGACTTCCCGTTCTCTGGCTCTCTCTCCTTTTCCTCCCATTTTCTTTTTTGTCTCCCCCTTTTTTTTTCCAGCCTTAACCTTCCTGAAAGAGATAAAAAGAAAAAAAGGAACTACATATCAAAGGAAGATCCCAGCATCTCTTTGCAGATTGGTCCATACCACAAGAAACACACAGCCATATTCTTCAACAATTAATAATAATAATTTCTAATATAAAAAGTTATAATGATATAGAATTAATTGTCATTAGTCTGCATTTATAATTGTTAGGGCGATGCCCTTGAACCCTAAGTATTGATTGGTGAGGTTGGGATTCTGGCGGTGAGTTTCCCCCTCGAACTCACCCGTCTGGCCGCTTCCTCTCTATCTATCCCACAGTCTATACACGTTATATAGAAATATATATATATATATATATGTATGCATCTGTCTTTCTCATTCTGGCAAGCAGCGTTGTGCTTGGCTTGGTATATATACCGCACTCTCCCCATTGCTGCCGGTGGTGTATAGCGTCGTCGACAACCCATCCTGCCCATTTGCCGATTTCCATTCGCTATAGAGAGTAGCCCATATCCTTCTTTATATGACTCTCCTCAAATTTTCGTCACACTCTCGCGCTTTTGCAACTGGACACTAATCATTTTTTTTCCCTTCTTCTTCTCTTCTTTCACGTTGACACTCACATTACCCGATATGTAATGACTTATGGGGGGGGGGGGGGGGGGGTAAATGTTGAGGGGCATAACGTAAAAAGGAAAATGTAAAAATTGACAGAAATTACAAAATTTTAAGGGTCCATGAAAAGTAGCTAGCAACATATATGTAGGCGTACAATTGAGATGAGGGGGATTGGAAAGGTGGGACTAGGCAAAAGGGGTGGTCGATACGGCCCTGGGGTCGCGACAGCTCTCTCTCCCTTTCCCTCCCTCCTCTCTCCATTCTTCCTGCGGGCGTTTTTGCCTCCTCCGACGTCCGCTGCGACACCCTCTCCTCTCTACATCACCCATTGGGTGAGGTGTATGCTAGCCCACCACGCCATCAGACTCACTACCTCCCCCCTTTCCTCCCCCACCTGCCGCCGTATTTCCTCCTCATCCACCACCCTCATCCTCATCGTTTCACCTCTCTTGCCAACCCCGCCTAATCGCACAACCCCTGGGTTGATTAAAGAACAGAGCGGGCTAGCTTCTGCACAGCCGGGAAGCACGTCCTCTTTTTCCCTCCGATTTTACCTTTTCTCCGTCATTTTCTTCCCTTTTTTATATTTGCCCTTTTTTTGTCCTTCCTCTTTCTCTCTCCATCTTTCGCGGATATGTCGACGACAAAAGTCCATCAAATTTTACCTTTTTATTTTCACGATTAAGTAAATAGAGTTGAAAATTTTACACGGGAAAATGATTATTTTTTTACTGTCTTTTTTGTTCTATACAGTCACTATTAAAAACGGCCGATCAACTGAAGATCAAGGGCCTCTGTGAGGTACCTGAAAGCAGAGAAGGTTCGGCATCAGTTAGCCTTAGTTCACCACCAAGAGAACCTGGTACAGCACGATTAAATTATACAAAATTAAAGAGACATCATCCAAAATACAAGAGAGCAAGAACATCGTTTGAAGCAATAACAGGGAATACAGAAACGCGAAATTACGAAAAGTACAAAGAAGAGGATAACGAGACTGGAACTGGCGGCAGTGGAAACGGCGGTGGTGGTGGCACTAATTTTGGCTTTGGCCGTGAAAACGACAAAGAGGTGAGAATATAAAACAGAAGAGGAGAATTAAAAAAAAAATTCAAATCCCTCAAAATATCTTCTTACCCATAAAATATTTAACTCTCTCTCCGTAAAATTCGGGCTTAATTAAAAATTGAAAATGTGAGATAAAAAAAAAAGAACTAAAAAGGATTATGATTAATAATATCGGCGCGCATTGCGCGTTGTCGTACACTCGTGCGCACACAAGCCAAAGTTAAATTTGTAACCGGATGTTCACTCGCAGAATCACCGAAGTGACTGGCAGACGACGACAGAGGATGAGGAGTGTGGTGTTGAGGCAGTAGTCCTGGAATCCTGCCAACGAGACACCAACAACGGTAACGGAACAAACAACAATAACGGTAAGCCAATCTGTGAGCCGAGAATTTCGCCCCACACCTGAAAATATTATAGCCACTTCATTCACAAGTAATCATCGATAATTACGCGAAAAAGGCGCAAAAAGAAAAGAAAAAAAAAAAAAAAAAAAGAGAATAGAAACAAAAAAATTATTGGGCTCTCCTTCAGGTGTGGGGCAATCTACTAGTATTATTGGAACTCCAGGAACAGATCTTTGTCACGTGGAATAAAAAGGTGACATGTTTTGTCACACAGGATTAGGTCACTACGGTCATCATCCTGATCCAGGTGATGTGGATCTTCCACCAGAAACACAGCCCACTCCACCCAGTGCTACACTAGTTGGTACAACAGTAACTCACTTGCGTGATACAGATCACTCGACAGGTATCGTATTCAATATATATATTTTCCCCATTTCAAATTCAGTAGTGAAAAGGTAAAACAAGATAAGTCTCTTTTTTTCTCATTAATTTTTTTCTAAAATACCTTAGAAAATAACAGAGAAAGAGCAATTTTGCCCCAAAACTCTGTTGTAACTCTTGAACTTCTCTACCAAAAACAGATGATTAATATCATCTTATCTCGCTTAGTTTCCGAGATATTTCCTTCGAAATGACCTTCAAAGATAAGTCGATTTATCCTGTTTTACCTCTTCACTACTGAATTCACATGTTCACAATCGATGAAATAATTAAAAATTCTGCAATTTTCATAAAACTCCTCAATGCCCTAATTGCAGATTGGATGAGAACTATTAATTGAACTGAATAGTTCAGTTTAATTGGCATACTTTATGGCAATAATTAAATTCACCACAAATTCCATTGAAATTAGATCTCCCAAGTTTTGTTAATTACAAAAAAAAATTACTCTAAACCAGAAAGTCCATAATTGATGTGCTACTTTGTGTGTATTTAGCTGTGAATGAAATAGAAACAAAAAAAGAAACGACTCAATAATAAATAATTGAGAAAGACGTGAAACTAAGTACGTTAATAAACCTCAACTACTCTCGATTAGATTTGTGTCCCATTGTGTACCATTGTTTAATGCCCACGCAGTCTCATTTACTTCAGTGACAACGTCACAACTTTGTGTATAACAAATACATATATAAATGTGTTTATTTTTACAGATATACAAAACTGTGACAGTGTTAAGATAAAGTTTGAAACCCTCCATACGATGGATTCGTCAGACACAATTGACATAGACAGCCACATGTCAGATCGTGCTAGTGTTAGTTCAAAGCATGGAGCTGAAAGTGACAATATGATGATGATAACACCAGAGCTATTGGGTCTAATGCCATCAGGTAGTTCAGTACACTCTGATTCTGGTGAGAATAACTCTAGGGCACATTCTGGTGGCTCGGGGCATTATCATGGTACATCTAAATCTTGGACGCAGGAGGACATGGATGCAGCACTTGAGGCACTAAGAAATCATGACATGAGTTTAACAAAGGCCTCTGGTAAATATACAATTCACATGAAATTACAATAATTCTATAATAATGAGGAGGGAATAAGCAATTTCTCATATGCAATTTCTTATTTTTCTTTGAAAACTCAATTGCAATATCACTATTATATATATACATATATTTTTTATTATTATTTGTATTCAGCAACGTTTGGTATACCATCAACAACGTTATGGCAAAGGGCACACAGGCTTGGTATTGATACACCAAAAAAAGACGGCCCAACAAAATCATGGAGCGATGAGAGCCTGAATAATGCCCTTGAGGCACTTAGAACCGGCACGATATCAGCAAATAAAGCATCAAAAGCATTTGGAATACCGTCCAGTACATTGTACAAAATAGCCAGAAGGGAAGGTATACGATTGGCAGCACCATTCAATGCAAGTCCAACAACCTGGTCTCCAGCAGATCTTGACAGAGCACTAGAGGCAATCAGATCTGGCCAGACTTCAGTCCAAAGGGCCTCAACGGAATTTGGTATACCCACGGGGACACTCTATGGTAGATGTAAGCGTGAGGGCATTGAATTGAGTAGAAGCAATCCAACTCCATGGAGCGAGGATGCAATGACTGAAGCGCTCGAGGCTGTTCGGTAAGTTTTATTTCACCTTTTTTACATTATATATTTGCATTTTTATCGTTTCTCGCATTCCCTCATCGAATTATAAAATTTATGTTAATAATAATAATAATAATAATAATAAAAGTATTTCTTCCAATTCCTTGCAGACTTGGTCACATGAGTATTAATCAAGCGGCAATACATTATAATTTACCATACTCATCTCTCTATGGACGTTTCAAACGTGGAAAATACGAGGAGCCTGTTGTTAATGAAATGTCACAGGATGGTACAAATCCACATTTTCATCAGAGTCCACATCAGAATCATTCATCATCTCTTCCTGATCAAATGCCATATCAGGGCAGCTGAAATTTACCTCTCTATTAGGCTCTATATCATCAGGACCTAGATTAAAATGTGCGTTAGATCTCAAAACTCTCATCATCGCACGGAATTTTTACTGAAAAAATGCAAATGGAACAGATTAAAAGAACAAATAACTAATTGCAGTATTAAAAAGAATAAAATATATATAATGATCTAGAATCACACTGGAATAAAGGTGTGTCATGGGAAGTGTGTGTTTGGTGGAGAAGAAAAAACTAAAAGGAACAAGTGAAAATAACATTGAGTACTTTACGAATTATTTATATGATAATAGATAAAGAAGTGGTTATAATGAGAGACTAAAAAAAAGGAAAAAAATATGTACAGAGTGGCTAGTGTCTGTGTAAAAGGAGTTTATATTTTAATCGGATGTATTGTTTATTAATGCCCATTGAGAGCAGTATGTAGTACTGTGAGGTACGGGGATTTTTATTAATTAGATATAAATCCATATTTCGTACTGGACATTTGTCTAAATAATGTGTTTATGAAGTGTTCTAAAGAGACAGTTGAAGCCAAACAAATTAATTAATTGAGAAATGGTTTTTTCGAAGGGAGAACACAAAAAACATGTATAAAAAGAAAAAAGGCAATTTCATTAATACGTAATGTCAAGGGTAAAAGCGTATTTTGTACGCAATGATAAAAGAATGATAATGAAAGCATAATTTTAATGGATATTGTAAGAAAAAGACGCCAGCTCATTTATGTTTATCTTTTTCTTTATCCCTTTCTTTTTCTTTCATTTGGTCATCTAAAGTTATTAGCGTGCTTCATAAAATGATGTGCTTCATTATTATTATTACTAATTTTAGTTGTTTTTATCAATTGTTTTCTAGAACAAGCATTTCAATTTACTTATTACGAAAAAAAAAAAATCAATTATTATTACGTTTGTACGTTTCATAATTGGACTGAATAGGGTATCGTGAACAACGAGATTGAGAACAAAAAAAGAAAAAAAGAAGAAAAAAGAGAAAATTTGCGTGAATGTCTGACATTATAATCGTTTTTATTGTTTAATTATTTTTATTACGTTTTTTTTTTTTTTTTTACGAGAAAAGATGATAATTCGGATCTCTTGTCACGGCTCAACTTTCACTGTTGTATGAAATAGTTTTTATGGTAAATCTTTAATTTATCATGCTCATTTCTATTAAAAAAAAAAACAACGTAGTTAAGAAGTATGATATACAAAGTATAAAAATTTATAAAAATATTAAATAAATGTACAGTTTATATATTTTAAATTAAACAAGCCGAGACAAATTTTTTTGCTTTTATTTTGTCTTTTTTTCCTTTAATTCCATTAATTCTAAATGAACTCCTAATATTTATCACTTAATCATTAAAAATGAATCATTTCTGCTCCAAAAATGAAGTGAAAATTCTCCTGTCGATATAACAGAATTCACAGCTTAGCTATTGCCCATAGAGCAATCTAGCTATGCACTGTATCATCCAAATTCTACACTATCTGCACAGTTCTGAGGATGCAAAAGAAAGCCTGACATTACAGACACAAAATTGTAGTGTGATCGTGCATAAGACACTGTGTGTCAGCATATGGTCAACCTTGTCTATCACCAAACACAAAAAATTTTCGGAGTATTCTACGTAATCTATACCCTAAAGTACACATTTTACCCTCAGCGATCCTAAAACCCAGTGTTGTGAGTCATAAAATTTCGGAGCAGTTTTGAGTGAAGTCACAATTATTAGTACAAACATCAACGATATCAAAATTTAAAATGATCTAAATTTAATTCTTTGTTCCATGTTGTGTTTATTCTTTTCGTTTACAACTCACTGATCAATTCAAAGAGCGTTCAGTGTGTCATGAGATAAAATAAATGACAGATCTCTGTTATTAGTTGCTCCAAAAACTCATTTTTTTTTTAAATCTTATTTTTCGACGAAAATTCTTAAGAAATAGAAATTAAGTATTGAATAACATAATAAGCATAATGACGTGATTTAGAGATGAGTTTTGGGTGTACGCTTTCGACAGATAACAAAGAATCAGAGTAACTAAAAGAACAATTAAAATAATAATAATAATAAGTAGGAAAAAGGGGGCGTAATGGAAGGTGGCATAATAGAGACTCCAGATACAACACAAAGTGCATCGAGTTACGAAGATCCAGCACTTAACAATGGTTTATTTCATCCAAAAGGAAGGCCCTGGAGATATCTTGGTCTTGCATTTATGTGTTTGTTAGGATTTGGATCTTATTTCTGTTATGACAATCCTGCTGCACTACAGGATTATTTTAAAAATGACTTGGGTGTATCAACAAGCCAATTTGTATTGCTCTATTCTATATACTCTTGGCCAAATGTTGTATTTTGCTTTATTGGAGGATTTTTACTGGACAGCGTTTTTGGGATACGATTGGGAACGATTATATATATGGGATTGGCACTGGCTGGACAATTAGTATTTGCAACTGGTGCATCAGTCAATACTTTTTGGGTAATGATGCTGGGACGCTTGATTTTTGGGTGAGACAAGAGTTGTTAATTTAAAGAAAAAACAATAATTGATATTTTGGAGCAGAGATCGGCAAAAAAAATTCGCATTTTTAAGTTTTCAATTTTTTTTATTTCTGTAATTTCCATCGAAAAAATTTTAACTACTTTCTTAATGAATAATTTGGATTCTTGAATTTTTCATTAGTTTGAAAATTAATTTTTTTTTTTAACAATTTTGATTACTATTGTAATTAAAAATTTAACTGATGAAATTTTATAATTCTTTTTCTTATTCGAAATTTTGATTCTTTCTTACTTATCAATTGCTTGGAATAATTAATTTTATAATAAAATCAACGCTTCTATGTTCAATTTCCCCAAATATAACCGTCTTTCAGACAAAAATTTTGAGTTGAGAGTGTTAACTAAATGTAACACAAATAAGAACTTATAATTTAATCCAATTTAAATGACGCTTATATGACATTTATAATTCAATTTAACTAATAAAAATGTTGATAAGTTTAATAAAGAAAATAATTATGAAATTCCATCAGTCAAATTTTAAATTACAATAGTAATCAAAATTGTTAAAAAAAAAATTAATTTTCAAACTAATGAAAAATTAAAAAATCCAAATTTTTCATTAAGAAAGTAATTAAAATTTTTTCGATGGAAATTACAGAAATTCAAAAAATTAAAAAATTAAAAATGCGAATTTTTTTTTTGCCGATCTCTGTTTTGGAGCATCAAGTCATCTTTTATGTTTAGGATTGGAGCAGAATCACTGGCAGTTGCACAAAACAGCTATGCAGTTCTCTGGTTCAAAGGAAGAGAATTGAACATGGTGTTTGGCCTCCAAATGTCGTTCGCAAGACTAGGCTCCACCGTAAATTTCCTATTAATGGAACCAATATATGCCTATGTATCAAAAACATACTCTGGTCCTGAATGCATAGGTGTTGTTCTATTTCTCGCTGCACTTACGTGCGTTTTTTCCATGATCTGCGCAATATTCATGGGCTTAATGGATAAACGTACTGAAACAGTACTCAGAAGAGGACATGGCGAGGAGAAAAAGGTTGTGCGATTAACTGATGTTAAATACTTTCAAGGAATCTTTTGGCTCATTGTCCTCATTTGCGTTGCATACTACGTTGCAATTTTTCCATTTATCGCTCTCGGGAAGTGAGTACAAATTGAGTTAGTAATTTCATCATGCTAATCATTAACTGATAATTTCTCCTCTTCTTTTTGTGTCTAGAGTTTATTTTATGCGAAAATACGACTTCGAGGCAGCTGCAGCCAACCGAGTAACTTCCCTGATTTATTCAATTTCGGCAATAGCATCACCGCTCTTTGGTTTGATAGTTGATAAAATGGGAAAAAATGTCTTCTGGGTTTTCATCAGTATTTTAGGAACAATAGCAGCACATGGACTACTGGCATTTACTTATGTTGATCCTTATGTATGCATGATAATGCTGGGACTGTCTTATTCCATGCTGGCAAGCAGTCTTTGGCCTCTGATTGCTCTGGTCATACCAGAGTATCAGCTTGGTACTGCCTATGGTATTGCACAGGCTGTGCAGAATTTGGGACTTGCTATTGTATCAATTTTAGCTGGTATGATCGTCGATAGAGGAGGCTATCTCATGCTGGAAATATTCTTCCTTGCCTGGTTGTGGAGTAAGTATTGCACTTCATTCAGAGATCAGCAAAAAAAATTCGCATTTTTAATTGGTGAATTTTTTTTATTTCTGTAATTTCCATCGAGAGAATTTTAATTACTTTCTCAATGAAAAATTTGGATTTTCAAATTTTCCATTAGTTTGAAAATTAATTTTTTTTTTTAACAATTTTGATTACTATTGTAATTTAAAATTTGACTGATGGAATTTCATAATTATTTTCTTTATTAAACTTATCAACATTTTTATTAGTTAAATTGAATTATAAATGTCATATAAGCGTCATTTAGATTGGATTAAATTATAAGTTCTTATTTGTGTTACATTTAGTTAACACTCTCAACTCAAAATTTTTGTCTGAAAGACGGTTATATTTGGGAAGATTGAACATAGTAGCGTTGATTTTATTATAAAATTAATTATTCCAATCAATTAATAAGTAAGAAAGAATCAAAATTTCGAATAAGAAAAAGAATTATAAAATTTCATCAGTCAAATTTTTAATTACAATAGTAATCAAAATTGTTGGAAGAAAAAATTAATGAAAAATTCAAAAATCCAAATTTTTCATTAAGAAAGTAATGAAAATTTTTTCGATGGAAATTACAGAAATAACAAAAATTAAAAATGCGAAGTTTTTTTTTGCCGATCTCTGATTTCATTATCTCAAAACTTCTCATTAATCCATTCTTAATTGCATATGACCTATTTTATCATTTCCTTTTATTTTAAAACAGTATCATTGATTACAAGTGTGATGATATGGGTGAGTGATATATCTACAACTGGTGGCTATCTCAATATGACACCAAAGAATCGTGAAATTTATGAAGCCAGTAGACCAACAATTGATCAACTTGAACGTGAAAAATTACTATCCAATGAATCTACATCGGATTTGTCAGCAGATGATCTACTACAGCCACAATCTGATATCAGTATACGAAATCGTTATCTTTATCGTATTGGAGCAACGGTAATTCCCCCAGTTTCTTTTGTTCTATATGACTTGATTTCTAGGTATATAAAAGTTATTATTTTATTTGCTACAATTATTTTTTTTTTAATTTTTAGCTACCAGCACCGATTAAAGCAACGGCATATCGACCACTGCGATGACCGCTCATTATCTAGGAACGTTAAATTAATAATTAAAAAAAAAATATTATTACAATGTATCTGAATGGAAAAATTGAATCTGCTCACTGTGTCTTCCTGTCGCAGAATGGCATAATAATCTGTGATACGTTAATAGAATTTTACATAAATGGATAGCATAATATATATTAGCATGAATCTACGACAATTTGTTGGAATTAAAAATGCTAACACAAATACAGTGTCTCGGAATATCTGACAAAGCTCGTGACGCACATTCAGAGATGAAGAAGAGAGAATTGTGCATTTTATATATTAAAAAAAATACATAATAAATCTGAAAAGTATCAAATTTTACAGAGAGAAATATATATATATATATTGTGACTCATCGTTTTTTAATGAAATAAAAGTAAATATCATTCCAATTTGTGATTGTTTAACAATCACTGCATTATTTCTAATGTAAAGATAACTTTGTGTATTCTCTATTCAATGAAATAATAAATATATTAAGAGTTTTTCAGACTATGAAGCATTGTTTGTTTGTTTTATCTGTAATTTTTGTTGGAGAGAATGTAGAACGCTCATTTTTTTTGTGTTTTTACGCATTCTTGAAACACAGAAGCAGTTAACATGAACAGACTATAACATTGACGTCAGGAGATCGATGAGAAGAGAGGGAGAAAGAGAGAGAGAGTAAAAGAGCAGGAGATATTGAAGAAACAGCTGTGCGCAGTGTTCAACACGTGTGTTCCACCTAAATCATGGAATTTTCGAGGTAGTAAGCGTGACACAGTGTACCAAAAGGATAAATCTTCATCATTACGATCTGAACTGAATAAAAATGGGGGTCCACGATAGTACAGATTCAAAGTACAATCTTATGGGTAGTTCGAGTTTCTCAAAACTTACACCAAAACGCCCAACAACAGTCAATTTCTTCAATGATGGTCCATCAAATAAAATACAGAAACAGGAGACTTCAGAATCACAAAATAATGGCAATGAAGGAACAAATAAAGCTAATCTCAGTATTCAACAGCAGAGAAAATCACTGCCAGTTTATAAACATCGTAAAAAGTGAGCATTTTTCATTAAAAAAGAAGAAATATTGATAGTATTTTTTTGGAATGTAATTATCAACACATGAGGCTCGTCGAGTTCGTGGAAAAGCCCGCGAGATGACGTTGCTAGTTCGAATTTGAGCGCGAGAATTTCCACCCAGATGAATCCTTGTTAATCAATAAAATAATATAAGATAATGGCAAACACTAGTTTGACAAAAAAATCCATTCTAATAGGCTTTTAATGAACCTCTTAATTAACATTGTTTCAGATTACTCGAAGAAATAAGAAAAAACAGTAGTTTAATTATAATAGGAGAAACAGGAAGTGGGAAAACAACACAGATTCCACAACTAGTACTTGCAAGTGGAATTTCCGGGACTTGTGGTTGCATTGGAATAACTCAACCAAGGCGTGTAGCAGCTGTCAGTGTTGCAAAACGTGTAGCTCAAGAACAGAGCGTACAATTAGGTAAACAAGTAGGTTACTGCGTACGTTTTGAGGATGTTAGCAGTACAGAAACACGTATAAAGTATTTAACAGACGGTATGATGGTAAGAGAAGCAATGACTGATGAAAAATTATCAGATTATTCAATTATAATATTGGATGAAGCACACGAGAGATCTGTACAAACAGATGTATTGTTGGGTGTAGCAAGAAGAGCCCAAAATCTACGTAAACTCAAGGGTTTACCTCCCCTAAAGCTTCTCATAATGTCTGCAACAATGGACGTTGATAAATTTCGTAAATACTTTCAAGCTCCAGTTATTTATCTCGAGGGTAGGCAATATTCAGTAAAGATTTATCATGCCGCAAAATATCAAGATGACTATGTTTTTTCATCCCTCGTAACGGCATTCAAGTTACACCGTGAAGCACCACCAAATGAAGATATACTTGTTTTTCTAACTGGCCAAGAAGAAATTGAAGCAGCTGCTGCTACAGCAAGACAAGTTGCTAAACAATTAGAGAAAACTAATAATGGATATCCATGTCTTAAAGTATTTCCATTGTACTCAGCACTACCAACACATCAACAATTAGAGGCATTTAAACCATCACCACCTGGTATGCGTAAATTAGTATTATCAACAAATGTTGCTGAAACTTCAGTGACAATTGGTGGAATTAGATATGTCATTGACACGGGTGTTGTTAAAGCAAGAACACATCATCCAACAACCGGTTTGGATGTATTAAAAGTTGAAAAAGTATCTAAAGCACAGGCATGGCAGAGAACTGGTAGAGCAGGACGTGAATGCCCCGGTAAATGTTATCGTACTTATACGAAATATGAGTTTGAGAAAATGAAAGAAATGCCAATACCAGAAATACAACGTTGCTCGTTAGCTGGAGTTGCTTTACAGCTATTAGCTATTGGTGTTGACATAACAACATTTGATTTTATGGATAAACCACCGAAGGAGGCTGTAGATGTTGCTGTTATGTCATTGGAAAAACTTGGTGCAGTCAAAGGCTCACCCCCTCAACTTACAACGTTGGGAAGAACTATGTCGTTATTTCCACTTGATCCTCGTTTTACAAAAGTTCTACTTGCATCAGTTGAGCACAAGTGCCTTGAAGAAGCTTTAACCGTTATTGCTTTACTTTCTGGAGAATCTGTGTTCACAGAACCACCGGCTAAACGAGAACAGGCACATGCAGCTAGATCCAGGTATGAAAAATTTAAAAAGTTAGAATCTATTAAATATAAGCTTTTTTGCAATTTCATTATCAATGGTAATTGTGTTTTTTTAAATTTTATTAGATTTGCCTCGCCTGAGGGAGACCACGTGACACTGCTAAATGTTTATAGGAGCTATGCAAATACAACGCAGAAAAAGGCATGGTGCCACGATAATTATCTGCACTACAGAAATTTAGAGTATGCTACAGACGTGCGTAAACAATTGTCTGGATTAGTTGATAGAGCAAATTTAGAGAAACTCAGCTGTGGCAGCAACACCGAGTCATTAAGAAAATCACTGCTCGAGGGTCTATCGGATAATTTGGCTGAATTACAAAGGGACAACACTTATGTTACGGTAAATATTCACATGACCTCAGTATTATAATACACAGAGGCATAATCATTCAGAAACTTGTTAACCTTATGAATATTCATTTATCGATTTTTTTTTATTTCCCTCCAGTTAACTACGAGGCATCCAGTTACAATTCATCCATCGTCAACCCTGCATTCATTGAGGCCACCGCTTGTTTTATTCACTGAGGTGGTCGTTACAGGACGGTGCTATCTTCGTGATCTATCTATCATTGAATCATCATGGATTACAGCAAAATCCACTTAATCACTTCTTTAATTGTTCATTCAAAAAAAAAGTTTTTATCGTTGTAATTTTTTTCATTGATCATGTTTTTTTTTGTAGGAATTAAAAGTAAATAATAAATATGTTTATCATTCAATTGGAGAATGTTTTTTTTATTTGAAAATAAACATCCCCATGATATTCCTTCAATTTCAAAAAAAAATATTGATTCAGACAGAAAATATTACGATGACTTTCAATAAAAGTCCATTTTACGGGGGTTGATTTTACTCCACTGCTTTCTATATCTGACTTTTCTTATCGGAAAAGTAATTGAAGACGGAACTGGAGAGGGGAAAAAGCAGTTAATGTGTACTTAATTCTCATCCCTACTTATTCTTGCTTTTCTTCTCCTTTAGAATTCCCAAATGACATTACTCGCAGTGTAATTGTCTGATTAACCATGATAACGTTAGATGTAATTAGTTAGAAACAATTGTGTAATAAATATTCATTTGACTTTTTTCTTCATCAGTGTGGAGGGATGCAGTTATTTTTTATAGTCACTGAAATTTGCATAAATTGAAGTAACCACTTGTTAACTTCACGCAAGCTGTTAAAATGAGACAATCATCGCTTATCCTCCAGCATTCTTCCCTCATTTCAAGTACTTTATATTTTATGGAAAGGTGGGGGAAAAAAGACGTGAGGGGTGAAATGGAGAGATTTTCGTTTCGATGAATTATACTAAAAAATCACTCGAAATAAGGGGAAATATATGGAAGATTTTCTGAGGATTTCATTGGAAAATTGAGGGAATTTCAGTTTAAAAACATGTCGAAACTTATTTTTGATTTTTTTTTGCAAATTCGGCGTTTTTAGGGCTCTATCCCTTTGCGAAATCGAAAAATTTCAATTTTTCGAGGATATTTCCGGTTCTATCAATCATAGCGACTTGAAGTTGATCTTAAATAAAAAATGAGCTCATTTGCCATCGACTTAGGCTCGTCAATTTTTTATTAAAATCGATTTTCAAATTATTTTTTGGTTATTTTATGAAAATTGACGAAAGAAGAAGTTTTGCTCCATACGTATTTTAAAAATCGATGAAAAAATTAAAAAATGGCCTAATTCGATAGAAAATGAGCTTATCTTTTATTTAAAATCGACCCCAAATCGTTCCGACCAATAGAACCAGAGATATTTCTAAAAAAAGGAATTTTTCCAAAAACCAAAAGGTTCTACCCCTTTAATTCATGACAAAAAAAATCAAATTTTCAAAAAATTCTCAAAAATTCTCTTTTATACATGTTTTCTACCGGAAATTCCTCTCAGCTTTTCAATGGAATCGTAAAAAAAAGATCCATCCCAACCCATTCCATCGAAATGTCCATTTTACGAGATAGAAATGTTCTGAAATGTCTATCTGCCCGTTTCATGCACAAACACCTGTATGTAGAAATGGTGTTCAATAATTAATTTAAAAAAACACGAATGAAGCGGGAATCACTTTGATTATTCGATATTCAGTGCAACAGGTAGATTTTCGATAACCCTTTATTTTTTTTAAAACATACACCTATACATATATACAGATATTATTTGTTCAATAGCGAATGAATATTCGTTATTCACTTTCATGGTCCCTGTTTACTCTTGATAATAGAATTTCGCAGTTTTTTCAAATAGCTGAGAATATTTTTCTATTCAATCATGATACAATGCTCTAAACGAAAAGTAGATTTTCCTGTAAACTATTATATTCAATGCACAATGATTAATATTTCGCCATCATTAAGGGTCATTATCCAAATACCCATAATTAAGAGTATAATCGCAGTAATAAATAATGAGTGATGTCTCAGTTACAAGAAAAGTACACACAGTGACATTGTACAACGTTAATAGCTCAGACAAAATGTATGCTTTAAGGGGAATGGTAAAAATGGGAAAAGTTTTGAGCCCAAAGACCACTAGATACTGTCTCTTGAGCGTATAAGTTTTGCCCCTTCCGAAAAATTCAAACACAGTGTGAATGAAGATAGTAAAAAAAAAAAAGTAAAATAAAAGAAGTAGATGACAGACAAAAATAACGTCTACTTTGTACTAAAGGAAGGGGAATGGTTTCTTCTTTGCTTGAATAGAACGTACAAGACTTTCTCATTTACCTCGTGCAATTGACTGTTAAATATTTAGTATGTTATCACGCAAATTGTTTTTTCACTTCTTTAGAGGTTTTTTAATGGAAAAACCAGAGAATCCTTTCACCTCACTCTTTCTCTCTTCCCTTTACCGAAAAAAAAATAAGGGAAGAAATGATAGAGGGTAGGAGAAAGAAAAACCGTCAGATTGAAGACATCATTCCGTTTCATAATAAATTAATAAGTCGTTTTCATTCAGCTGAAACACATGGAAGAAGCATAAAAGACCTCTTCATTGCAGTTTTTTTTTTCCTCCCTTCTACCACTTATCTTTTCCATTTTATTTTTCACTCCAGGGTTTTTCTTCTTGATCTATGCCACAGTCCACGGTTTTCAACGTCGTTGAAGCATTCTGAATGATTTATACGGTTCAGTAAACATGGTCCAGGTTCTCAGTACTGAAAGATTCTTCTCACTTTCTTATATTCCCTTTTTTTTCTATCACATCCCCAAAGATTTTCGCTTTATCCATTCCACTTCTTTTTTTCAACCACATGCAATACAAAGTTTTTTACAAATAATTTTCCTTTTTCTTCTTCGAATAAGACACGTAGTCATTTTTACTATCATGTAGACATGGAATAGGAGCTTTAGAGCTATTCCTGCTGATCCCTGCCGATTTTCCAAGGATGCAACAGGTGGTGTTAGTGGTTTGAAAAATTTATCAGCCGGATTCCGGGCGTTTCATACTCGAAACGATTGCACTCAATACACTATTTGTTGTAGTATTACTTGGTTTCGACACTTGTATGTGTTTCGTATTCTCTATTTCAATGCTTCTCAATGGAAATTTTAGCTGGCGTCTTATCAAGACGCAATTTCAGCTTTCAATGCTAGTCTGTTTTCTCATTAAGCCACTCGATACCTCTACTGTAATTATAATCCCACAAACAGGATAAAATTATCGAGGATCCAATAAACTTGGTGATAGATCCAGTAAAAGATAGAATGAAATTCACGAATTTAATGAGCACAACAACGATGATAGAGTCTTTTACTTTAGCGAAAAAAGCTAACTCAATGCTGTCTTTTTTATATCTTTTGATAGTTGAAAAGTCATCCTCGACGATGCTGTCTTCACTAACGTTTCTCGTAAATTCTTCACTCGTGCCTTCATCCAACGAGGCTAATTCTGCTTTTTTACTTTTCACAGAGTTTTCACTCGCACAATTTTCCACTGCATTTTTACTGTCCAAATCACGAGAAAAAGCTTTGGCTTTGTAATCTTTTCCAATTGGCTTCCAAATACGCTTAATAATACAAGAAACTGCCTCAATTTCTTTTCGATAAACCTGGTAAAAGCTACGGCTGTACTTCAACCAACTCGAAAGACTCTTGTATGAATTGAATCGCAAGATTTTCAACTCAACTTGATGGAAATTTGATGTTAACACAAGTACAAGTAGTACAAAGAGTTTATTAATTTCCATGGTAAAGGAAATTTTTTTTTAAATTCTTGAATATCTCTCCGCTTAGTTTTTTCCACCCCCCCTCTTTCACAAACTCTTATTTTACTTTGGCCTTGTGGCTTTTTCAGTTAAAAGGACGAGTCAGTAGTCTCGAATGGAATTCAACTGAGGTTTACCACTATTTGAATTTAATGTATACCCACTGGCCGGAATTTACCGAGTTAATTAGTAAAATGACCAATCCGAAATAGGACAACTCAAGTGAGTTGTTGAGTTGCTTCTATCTGAACGTAAAATAATCTGAAAATAGAATGGAAAAAAAAGAGGAGAAGGAAACTAATTAAACAGCATTAGAGTAAATTGCTCTGCATGAAAATGTACAGAGTTCTATCTTGTTGTTGGGGGAAGAGTAGTAAATATTTGTAGCCAATACTTCATCTCTGAGGCATGTGAACGATGTAATGTGGCAGAGAGTTCAATCGATTTATCAAACATTCTTCCTTCTCCTTCCATTTTTCGCCTTTTTTTTGGTGGTAGAGAAGGGTAGTTTCTCATGAAAAACGTTTAAGAGTATCTAACCGAATGAATCATTTAATAGTTTAAGTTTGGAAAAAGATCAATTGAAACTTTTTAATATTTTGTAGGTTGCCGAGGAGAAGAAGGAAAAGAAGGAAAAGGAGAAGGATAGAAAAGAACGATGAGTGATCTGTATATTGTGTATGTGAAAGAGAGAGCCTGGATGAGGGGAAAGGAACTGGCAGAGTGCCACAGATTGCTCGAGACGCAGGCCAGAATTTAAGAACCAGGGCTCTTTGTTTCTTGAAAAACATGGGTTGAAGAAAAAAAAAGGAAAAAAAAAAGGGGAATATAAAACGAAAGGTGGGCAATTTTTTTTGTGGGCTTCTGGACGATTGGAATGAAAAAGTCGTGATAACGCTGGAGGCTGGCGGAAGAGAGTACAGAAAGAAGAAATGCGCGAGAAAGAGAGAGAAAGAAAGAAGAGATAGAGAGGGATGATAGTGAGTGAAGAAAGGAGGAGAGAAACGAGTAGATTCTCGTGGGCCACAAGGAAGTGATGGGTGAAGGACTAAAGCGAAGGAAGTGGAGGATGCTTAGTTGAAATACGAGGAGAAGGTGATGGAGGAGGAGTAGGAGGAGAAGGAAGGAGAAAAGCCAGGAGGAGATGTAGAAACGAAGAGAGGCGAAACGATGACCGGGATTGCCGAGGGTTGCCGTGGTCGTATCGATCGTACAGGGGTGCCTCACTCATACATTCCCAATGTAAAGGGGATGAAATAGAGAGAGGAGAGTAGAAATTCTACTGTGTTGTAGTAGTAAATGTGATGGTATTGGTGGTGATAGTGGTGGTGGTGGTGCTTGGGCGAAAAGCCCCGGCTTTTGCATGGTGCGCGCGCGCACGTCGTTGATATCATATCGTATATATGCTTTCTGGCTAAACACGTATATACGCTTAGCCCTGGTTGGTTGGGGGTATACACAGTTGTATCCCGGAGGTACGGAGCAGGGCGCTGGAGGAGAGCGCGCGAGCATTTTCGCGGCAGTAGTGTCCTGTGGAGCCCGGGAGACGGTTGGGAAACGTTCAGATACTCACACGAGATATATAAACCCCTGAGAATTCAAAAAAAAAGGAATACAGGAGAGAGAGGAAGAGAAGAGACGAGGCGAGAGGGAAAGGGTGGGAGAGAGAGAGAGTGTGAGTGAAAGAGGGTGGGAGAATGCGCGGGGAGGCAAAAGGGTGAAAGAGAATGAGTCTATCAAAAGGGGTAGGGAGAATATGCGCGAGATAAATCTGCGTACTAGTTGTGGTATATAAGCAATCGGTAGGTGAGACGATCCACACTAGTCGACGTACAATCCTTGGCTCATCATCATTAATATCATCGAGAGATAGAGATAGAGGCATGGGCAAGAGAGTATCGTGAATTTATTCACATACTTGATACACAATATGGGAAAAAAGTCGAGATTTTTATGAGAATTTATGGAAAAACTCTCGAGCATTAAATGAGTGAGGGATGTGATAACTTTTTCGTTGTTGTTATTGGGGGAATTTAATGAAAAAAAAACATATAGATAATAATAATAATAATAAATGTTTTTTATTGAATATAATCGTACAGTTGGCAAGATTAAAGTGTACAAGGTGGTAATAAAAAAGTTAATGTCGTTATTAAATACGACCAATGAAGAACGATTAAAAAAAGTACTGGTATATTTTGCCAGATGATGGAACTGTGTTGGCTGACGTTAGCATCGTCATTAACAGCATCAACGTGGTGGCTGAGTAAAATAGTGCAGACGAATGAAAATTATCAATCGTCTGCATTGTTAATGGTGCAAAGGAATTTAAATTGGTTGAGATTGATGAGATTAAGAAGAAGAGGTACGTGTCAAAGCTGTCAATGTGACAGAAATAATAGGAAATTATTTGATGAAGTAAACGTTAAATTGAATGATAATTGTCAAGTGAATGAGTACAAGAAAACTAGACAATTAAACTCTGTACAAACTTCGTTTATAAACAATAATAAATTATTTGATTCAAAGAAAACGTGCATAAAGAGAGAAGAGAAATTGAAGAAGGAGGCAGTTGTGGTGGTGGTGGTGGAAGCATCAAAGAGGAAGAGAATAGAACGAGTAAAGGAAGAAAAATCAGAGGAGGAAAAAGATAAAGAAAGAGGGAAAGACTATTACAGATGCAGTGCCCGGAGGGGCCGGCCCGCGGCGGCGTGACGCGATGCGGACGCGCCCCTCCTGGACGACTGCTCTCGGGAGGAATAAGAACCGATGGAACAACCGATCCAGCATCCCGACCCAAGTTGCACCTTACAAAAAATTATTATTCATCATTACTCTGTCTCTTGTCAGTATTATACAGATTACAAATGGCCAACAACAGCAGCAGCAGCAACAACAACAGCAGCAACAACAGCAGCATGATAGCATTCAATCACTCCCTTATCATCAACAACAGCAGCAACTTAGATACAGTACAAGACAGGTTAAAACAAGATACGGTACATTGCGTGGTATCGTCACACGTTTGTCCATCGGTGAAGGAGTTGAGGCATACCTCGGTGTGCCATATGCAACACCACCACTCGGTGCACTACGATACATGCCACCGGTCACACCAACTCAATGGCGTGGTACAAGGCTCGCTGATACAATGCCTCCCGCGTGCCCGCAGAAGATACCAGGATCAAGTGATCCAACCCTCTCGAGACACAGACGTGCATACATCGATAGAATTGCACCGATGCTCGTTAATCAGAGCGAGGACTGCCTTTATCTCAATCTCTACGTGCCACGGCCATCCTACAGTGAGTAATAATAATTTGTCTATGTCTGTAAAGAGAGAGAGAGAGAGAGAGGGGTGAAAAATCATTACAAAAGTTCGAATAAAAAGTTTAATTTGAGAAATAATGAAAAAATAAATAAAAAGAGAAGAGGAGGAGGGAAAAAAACCTTTGACCGACTTTAACAATCGCAAATGAAACTTTGCCAGTTTCGATCAAATGTAACTCTCCTCCTCCCACTGAATTTCCAACCCCTCAGCATTTGTATACATATTTGTTGGGTCTCGTTATGTATCTCACTGCAAATCATAGCAGTATGAGAGATGAATTTCTGGCCATACCAGCGGAGTTGGGTTTGTGAAAAGCGCATAATATGGTGCATTGAGGGAAGAGTTTGGTGACGGCTGACTGCCGTTACCCCAGTAATACTCTACTCTACTTCTATCGTCAAATATACACCCTCTTTTCCTCCTTTTTCCCCTTTAGTTTTCATATATATCCCCATTCTCCCTGCTTCTCTCTCTGTTTTCTATTTTCGGTTCATAGCATACCCGGATGAATGATATCGAGCGACGAAAGGAACCGCAAGGAGATCTTCTCTCACTGGGTCCATCCAACTGTAGTGAAAGGTCGAATTTTCAACAGAAGAATATGTATATATATATGAATATATATATATGTAAATATATAAAAGACACCAACTCTATTTTGGAGGCCGGCACTATCTCATGACGCGTTGCCACTTCAATTCCGTAGTGCATTGTAGTCGTTTCGATTCTACGATATAGAACCTGCAAGCACCGCGGGAGTGAGGTGGTCTCGGGTCAAATCTACGTATCTCTTCATCTACGTGTATTTTCAACACTTCTGTGGGAAAATAAATAAACGTCAAACTGTACTTGAATAATGAAATAAAAAAAAAAAAAAAAGAGAAAAAGGGAAAGCGGAAAAGAAAGAAGAATTCCAATTGAATTTTAATAACTGCGAAATTGCATGCATAAAAAATTTCATATTAATATTGAAGAGATGACAGCGAAGAAAATGTGAATTAGAACTTTAGAAGAAAGTTTTCCCCGTTTTTTTTCCCCCCAACCCAACCCCTTACTGACTATTTGTCGGGTAAAGTACATTATACGCTCCTTCTGACCACCGCATCTTAATGGTCAGCCCCTTGGCCGGATATGCCACGAGCCGTCAGGATCCATATTTGCAACAGGTGGACGTGTATCCATGGGTCCTATCTCCTGTCTCTTTTCATCTTCTCCTCTCTGCATTTCTCCTCTTTCTCCCTCATTCTCACAGCCTCACTCCGTTAAGCTCATTCGCCCATAACCATTCTCATTTCAAACAACGATCAAACTGTGAAACAAATGAAGAATACGTGTGTACCTTTTCCACTAGTTCCCATTCCCTCTGGGACTTCCTTATCTTCTTTTTTTTTCTCCAAACTTTTTTTTTTTTTTTTTTTTTGTTCATTCTCTTCCTTCCTTCCTTTCTTTCTCTTTATTGTTTCTTTATTGCAGGCAGTAGCACGGAATTGCTGCCAGCACTGCTCCTTATCCACGGTGATTCATACTCGTGGGGAGCAGGCAATCCATTGGACGGTACTGCCCTGGCCGCACACGGCCGCCTCATCGTAGTATCAATTAATTTTCGTCTTGGTGTGCTAGGTAAAATCTGAAAAAAGCCAAAAAAAAAAAAAAATTCAATAATTACTTCCAGAAATCTCATTAAACTGAGATTTAATCTTTTTCTTCCTTTTTTTTTCAATCATTAACTCAACTCTTTGAATTATTTTTTCTCCATCTATTTAAATTTTTCCCTTCCCAAACTCAAGGTTTCCTCAAAACAAGCACCAAAGGAAGTGCCCAGGGTAATTACGGCCTTATGGATCTAGTAGCTGGACTACACTGGCTAAGAGAAAATGTTGGTGCTTTTGGCGGAGACCCAGAACGTTTAAGTGTCCTTGGTCATGGTACTGGTGCAGCATTGGCAAATTTTTTGGCTGTATCACCAATGGCAAAAGAGCTCGTTGAGCGTGTCATTTTATTGGGTGGATCAGCATTATCCCCATGGGCAATACAACGTGATCCATTGGGTATTAAAAAACGTGTAGTTGAACAGACTGGATGTTCTGGTGATGTTGAAACTGAAGATATTGCTACATGTTTACGTATGAGAAGTGTTGATGAACTTTTAGCTGTACGACTTGATACACCAAGATTTACCACGGGTTTTGCACCATTTGCTGATGGTGCAGTACTACCATTGGCTTCTACCCAGGTATTTTTATCAACACTTTTATTCATGGGTCATTCCATGTCAAATCGACCAATAATTGGAATCGACCCCTTTCGATTTAGGTGAAATTTGGTCAGAAGTTTTCATTTATCATATAATGAAGTTCAAAATTTCTATCTTTGGGACCCACTGAATAAAACCATGATAGATAAATAAATTTTTGTGCCTTAAAATTGAAAATAACGAGTGAATCTATCATTGTTCTATTCAGTGGGTCTCAAAGAAAATTTTTTTTTTTTAAATTCAAAAATTCATATCTTTTGGAAGGAACAAAACCCCATCTCAAAAAATTCAGGATCTTTTAAGATTAGTGAGAGGTACTCTAGAAAAAAATTAGAGCGAAAAATTTAATAACGGACTTTCATTTCATGATTTTTAAAATTTCGAAATTCTGCAAAAAAACGAGTTTTGAAAGAAAATTTGAAAAAAAAATTTTTTGGTAGTCTCAAGTATCCCCTTAAAAGCCTAGCTCAGATCATCAGTGTAATTATAATAGTTTTCGAAATCTTTGAAACATAAGTTTAGAAAACAGGACAAATAGTGAAATTTCGAAAGTTGCATAACTTTTGAAAAAAAAATTTTTAATTTTTTTCCTTTGGCAGAGCTTCATTATATGATAAATGAAAACTTCTGACCAAATTTTACCTAAATCAAAAGGGGTCGATTTGACATGGAGCGACCCTTATAAAACATATTCATCTTTATCAAGAACATATTGTCAATTTATTTTTTCAGATAATTCAACCAACTGCTTCATCTGCCGGTGTTTTGCCCCTCATGCCTGGTCCTGGTGGTGAATTTACTGTACTTGGTACTCGAGACTTATTCATTGGATTGACATCCAACGAAGCTTGGCTGGATTTGAATGAAGACGATCTCAAAGTTCGTTATCTATTCAATTTTAAAGTATCATTAAGCTCACCTAATGAATATGTTAATAATGAATTTGAATATATTTACAGAATGGACTGAATGAGAGCAGAAGAGACAAAATTCTGCGTACATTTGTGCGCAATACATACCGTTATCATCTCAATGAGATATATTCAACACTAAGAAATGAATATACCGATTGGGAAAGAAGTGAACAGAGTCCAAATGCAATACGTGAGGGTCTTTTGTCACTTTTAGGTGATGGACAAGTTGGTGCACCACTTCTTAAATTAGCATCACTCCACTCAGCAGCTGGTGGACGTGGTTTTTTCCTTCATTTTCAACCTGGTGAACGTCTTAGCCAACGCGGTGAAGAACTTCCCTATTTACTTGGTGTTCCATTGTTGAGAAATGAGGCTAATAGACACAACTACCTTGAAAATTATACGCTTGAGGATGAAAATTTGTCCAAAATGCTAGTTCGATATCTATCAAATTTCGTTCGTCGAGGGTGAGTTGTAAAATTTATTATTATTCTTTTTTTATTCAACAATGACAATAATAATTTGCGAAAATTTCCCTTTAAATTGGGGAATTATATTCGATAAAAAAAAAAGTAAAAATGATAAGCAGGGATCACAATAATCAGGATATTTCATTCATTTATGCAAAATGTAAAACACGAAGGGGAAAGATGAAGAGAAAAAAAAAAGAGAGTAATATAATATAAGCACCCTAAAGTAAAATAGACTCTTCCGTTTTCACTGAACTTCAACAATAGCAATTTTTTCATACTTCATAAAAAAAAAACTCGTACCTTTGTTTTGTTACAACTCTATGGCCATTTAGTTGAAGGATTTATTTGACTTTTCTCTCTCTCTCACATATACAGTGATCCAAATGAGGGAAATCCCGATGGTTTTTCCAAGAATGTACCATTTTGGGATTCATTTGACTCAATAAACCAACTGTACCTTGAAGCCAGTAAATCACCAGCTATGAGATCGCATTATCGTGGTCACAAAATAGCTCTTTGGTTGAATTTATTGCCACAATTGCATCGTCCAGGATACGAGATCAGTATGCGTCACCATCATTTAGCTGAAAATCCACGTTTGTACGAGGGTGCAGTAAGACAACAGAGTATGGCACTTCCATTACCAGCACCACCACTATCAGCTCCATCACCAACCGAGGCATCAATGTCATCTCCAAAATCAATAACAAATCCAATTACAACTGAATGCTCAACAAATTTATCAACATTACCAATGAGTACAGCATCAACTTATCCAACACAGCCGCCACATCCAAAATTATCACCAGGACCGAATAATTTACTTCGTAAATTTACATCAAATCATTATCAGAGCTACACAACTGCCCTAACTGTGACAATAGCAGTTGGTATATTTCTTCTTGTATTGAATATACTGATATTTGCTGGTATCTATCATCAGAGAGATAGAAATGCAGCAGCTGCTGTTGCTGCTGCTGCAGCTGCTGCAATTGCTGCTGCACCAACATCCTCATCAAATTCTTCATCATCTATGAAGAATTATTTTGAACAAAAAAAAAAGGAACAACTGCTTGAAGCAGGCTGCTCTGGAGACCATACAATAGCCTCCAGTGGTGGTAAATTATCACGTCTCTCTTCATTCATAATGACAGATACATCAATTTCATCTAGTCCACCGCACAAACACAAACTTGCCCAAGAATTGGAACTTCAATTGCAGGAATTTCAATGTTCACCACCACCAGCTGGCAAAAGAATGTCCCTTGATCCACCATCATATATAACTAAGAGCCCGGGTAAACGTAGTCGTACACCATCACCATGTGTTGATGTTGCTGCACAAAATAATAAACTCGAGGATCATGATCCTGGTATACCACCAGTTGATGATGATTATGAGGATGAATTTCTACCTGAGCCGCCACCACCTCCAAAAGCACCAGCTCCAAATATATGCCCTGGTATATTGAGACAGCCTGGTACACCTGGAAGTGCTAAAAAACGCGTGCAAATTCAGGAGATCTCAGTATGATAAACTAATTCGTAATTTTTTTGGTTTTTCCTTGGGAAATGTTGAGAATAAGGGATTTGATAAAAAAAACATTTTACATTAAAATAATGTTTATTCCTACTTGTTTAATCGTTTTATTCATTGTTTTTTCTTTGCAACTGTTGAAAGTTTACCTTTTGTTCATCAGCTCAGGTAAATAGCTGTATATTTCATCTAATAAGCCATGCGGAATTATTTAGAGACAAAGGAATTGGTATTTCATTGTTTTATGAGTATTACGAATTTTTTTTTTGATGTGTTAAAAAAAAGAAAAAAATGAGAATTCAATTTTCATTTGAAAACGAATAAATTGCCAAATAGATTATCATTTTTGCTTTGAATTTAATGTGTTTTTGTCGATTGGGAGGGGGGAAGGGGGTGCTTACGTAAACCATGTGTAACGAGTGAGAAATTACAAGTGAGAATTATTGAATTAAACCAATTTTAATCTCTCGATACAGCGGAGTGGCGCATTACTATAAGCGAACGCACAATGCATCGAAAATTGTAGTCTGATTGATTGACAATTTGTGTGAATGGAACAGCAATGAATCGAAATAATAATTATATTCTGTTTTTGCACATGTGTGTGTGTGTGTGTGGGGGGAGAACATAAATTAACATAAATTTATTGAGAAAACATTAAAAATTTAATTGAATGAGCATCCCCGGGGGAAATTTTTTTTTCGACAATTACTGGAAATAAATAAATATTAAGATAAAATATTTAATGAAAAATAAGTATAAACAAGTATAAGTTGATAATAAATTTGAATTAAACAAATTATTGAATAATGAAGAAAAAGAAAAATAAAAAATTAACAAAATAATTAATAAAAAGGAAAAAAATAAAATAAAGAGAAAAAAAAAACCCGAGTGAGGGGCCATTCGTAAAACACTACCATTAATTTTAGCTTGGATAGAATTGGAGGAACATATATATAAATTATATATATATATATATATATACACCGCCATCAAGATTATTGTAATCGCTGATTGTGTTAATGCATTTAAGAAAACAAAAGAAAAATGAAAATGTTATTTAGCGAAAACAATGCGTGAATGGTTGAATCATCCTCCAAAAAAAAAAAATTAAGTATTGAAGAAGAAGGTGAATAAACGAAAACAAATTTATCAATGTTTCAAATGTTGGACTTTGATTGAAATAAATTGATTGGAGCATTTGCGATCAAAGTGCACCCAGCACTTTATTATTTCTCCTCCTCCCCTTCTCCCTTCATCATCCCTTCATGACTTTTCTCACGTGAAAAAAAGAAGCGGCATGAAAAAAAAAATGAAAAAAATCATAGAAAATGCATAGAAAAAAGGAGAAAAATGCAGAAGTAAAGAAAAAAAAAAGGTGTTGCATTATGTTCGAGTGTCTCAAGAAGAGCCTGGAAACGCTTGCAATTCGACGTGCATCCCAAGCCAGGTTTGGAATTTTCGAGCTGACAAAGTGAATTAGAGGCTTCAATAGTTCTCGAGTGTGCTGGCACGATCCCGAACTACTACATAAAAATGGTACGTATACCTCTATGAAAGCCTTGATTTACCAGTAGTGTCCGGTTAACAAACATTCTCAATCCATTAAATGTGTTTTTCACCTAACTCTCGTTATTTCCATTCACACACACACATGAAGGAAATTAATTTACAAAAAAAAAAGAATAAATATTATTATAATGTTAAAATACGTATTACGAGCTGTTTCAAATAAACCTACAAAACATTCATAATTAATCAATGATAACTGCTTGGCTCTTATCATAAATATAATAATTGTTATTTGTCACAAATCCGTCATACAGAAGGAAATCCTTCAGCAGACACATTCTTGTAATTCTAAAATTTATAACCCGGTTTTGAAATGGTATTTCAATGCATATCCTGACACATGATAGATGTTTAATTTATTGAAAAATAGTATAAATAGCTCAGCAAGAAAAGAAGTCGAAGTAAGGAGGTAAAGGAAGAAAAAAAAAGTTTGCAAAAAAAAAAAAAAAGGAGAAAAATCTCGAGAGTAGAGAATAAGTCACATATCCTATAGGTGACACAACAAGTTTGAAAAGCTGTGCGATATTGCAATATTCCCACTGCCAGAGTGAACGTCTTCTGAATTCAATTGAATTGAAAATACCTCCTCCGAGACATTTCGAGTTCATGCATAATACACATAAATATATAAATATATATATATATATATATATAAATTTATCACAAAAGTCTGGAGTAAAGAATTGAGATTAAATTGACACGTTATTTCACACATCCACACACTCACACAAAATAATCGATAATTACGTTTTGATATTGTATCGAATAATGGAATTGAATAATTTTCGGGCTCTATCAGGGACACATTACATTAATTAATCAATAGGCATGATTCGATTTAATTCTGTGTCTCTGTCACTCGACGAGAACGATCATTGCATACCTGATAATGAATTACGATACTAAATTTAATGCTAAAACTTTCACCTTGGAAATATAAATTACCCACTTTTTATCAATGCATGACGTAACACAAAAAAATACAAAACAATGGCAAGTATATGAGTGACAATTGAATCTAAAAAAAAAAAAAACTCTCTAATCCTTCAAAAACTCATCAATATGACTTGTTACTATGAGTCCATGAAAATTAAACTTCTTTCGAAATCATCGAACAAACAGAAACCCCTCATTATCGCTAAAAAAATTGGAAAAAAAGCTTTTATTTGAATTTCCAATAATTTAATGGATTTTTAAAGTTTCTTTAAAACTTGATAAATTGCATATTTAAAGATAAATCAACGTCTCTTCTACATAAAACAAGATGTAGACACGCAAACTGCAGTTGTGTTTGATTTTTCCACAATCTCTGATTATCCTCTAGACATAAACTGGCCTTTTAAACATAAAACGACCAGTTAGTTTAAATAAAGATGAACAACTCCTTAATAAATTCTAAAAACGTGTCTAAATTTCTCATGAGAATCAGTGTATATCTCTCTTGTGAATTCTCTAGTATACGTATTATTCGAGTGTGTGTCTATTCATAAATTGTCCCTGTACACTAACCCAACGAAAATTTTTACAAGTTGGATGCTAAACTCATGTTCTTCCTGTGAATTATCCCGTACAAGTCACTTGACTACTACGTTTGTAACATATATCCATATATATATATATATATGTCCATATCATATATATAATAATGAACGTTAATTGAAAGTGTAGCTATGTGTAGATTGTACCAGGGACATTTGCGGCAGTAGGTCGTGTATAATCTGGGTGCAACAGTCCATTTCACGAAAAAAAAAAAAAAACAAAGGAGGAAGTTTAGACACATAGAAGATACATACAAGAGAGAAGTGCACAAGAGAGGAGTGGTCCTAAACAATTTGAAATACATAAATAAGCGCGCGTGTGTGTGTGATTTCACCGTCCGGTATCAAACCCATTTCCGTTTTCAATAAAATGTACGGAGTTTCATGGAATTTTAAACGCCTTTTTTTTTGCCGCTCTTATTTTTCCCATCCAAAGTAATTCACGCGGATTAAACTCACACGCTTGACAATAAAATCAGATTGTCAATAATCAACAAACACTAAATCTTCCCCTTCTACTACTCGATACCCGATCGTGTGTGCGTATCGAAAGTTTTCGAGTTGGAGCACGGTGTGTGTATGTGTTTAATATTGAACTTCTTCTTCGTTGGTTCGACGTGAAACACAGTCATTGACTTGCAAGTGCTGCTGGTAAACGGAAAAGCCGACAAACGTTAATACACAACTGGAAAAAAGCCGCGGAGGACATAAATTTTCGGTTTTTTTTGTGTCTTTCTTATATTTCATTTAATTCTGGGAGAAGGAGGGGGAGGAAAAAAGCGGGTGTAAGACTCTCTGGAGAATGAAATTGAATTCAATTCACAATACGGATTACCACACGTTAACGTATATTCAAACAATGGGCCAATGGAGAAGTAGCGAGCGGTCATCGTAAACTGTCATTGGACGTAGTGATTATCACAGTCGTGTGAGGTGAAAAAAAGAGAAAAAAAAAATAAGAGTAGAGGGGCTACGAGGTAGTAAAAGAGAAGAAGAAGAGAAGAGAGAAAAGAGAGGCATCCCCCTTCAAGACTGTCAGTATGTTTTAATGTTTCTGAGTTTTCTCTCGAAACATCATTTAGTGTCGTTTTTATCACTACTAGTGAATTCATTCGACCAGTGGCATTGAAACTCACCGGCTCGGTTGAAACAAAAATTTAAGAGAAGAACGTGTGCCGTGAGTCTCTTCACTATTATTTTCAAGTTTTTTGGGGGGATATAATTTAATGGATTCAACGATTAACATGGAAACACAACACAATTTACGAGGATTACGACCCTATGACGATAATGCAAAAACACGACGTGTTTCAATAAGCGATCAGGTTATTGGCATTGATAATCCTGTATTTGAGCATAATCGACGTATAAGCTCAGCATCACAGCATGATTCTGAACCAGTACGTAAAAAATCTATACTACATCACAGTAATATTTGTGATAGTGTTGAAAATATACCACAGTATAAATTAGAAATTGAGAATGGAAGGATCAATGGACAGAATAGGAAAAAATCAGCAATGAGCTTGAGTAGCTCGATACGTGATAAAATTGAGTACTCGGAAGAACTGAAAAGGTATGAATTGAATAAAAAAAAAGAAGATAAGTGGGGTAAAATGGATGTTATGATAAAACGCTTGGAGATAGGGATTTTTTGATGATTTTTTTGAGCAGCTGGGGAAATTTCTGATGGAAAACACGGGTCAGAATTTTCTTATTTTTAGAAAATTCTATTTTTTTGGAGCAGAACTAAAAACAAAATCCTATTAATTCTCGAAAAAAATCAGTTCTTCGGGAATATCTTCGGTTTCATTGATCGTAGCGAGTTGGGGATGATCTTAAATGATAGGTGAGCTCATTTTCTATCGATTTAAGTAGTTCTAAATGATTTTTTCATCGATTTCCGAGGTTCTTGTGGTGCAAAGACTAATTTTTGTAAAACAGCGTACAAGTGTCTTGAAAATCGATTAAAAAATCACTTAAAATGATATAAATCAACGGCGAATGAACTGACCTTGCATTCAAGATCAACTCCAATTCGCTACGACCAATAGAAACGGAGATATTTTTTAAAAAACCGTTTTTTTTCGAGAATTGGCAGATTTTTTGTCTTTAATTCTGCTCCAAAAAATCGAATTTTGTGAAAAATTTAAATAAATTAATTCCGATACAGGTTTTTCATCTGAAATTTCTTCAGCTTTTCAATGGAATCATCGAAAATATCCTGTACTGAATACTTTCCCTGATTTCAATCAATTTTAATTTTATTGTTTATTTTTATTTTATTGTTTAGATCATGGTTGTACATGTTTTGTACACGCTGTCATGGCTCTGACGATGCACCATCATGGGAACCACCTGGTTGGAGACGTGCATGTCCACGTCCATTTTGTCCATCATACAGAAAATTTGCACGAATATTATGCCTATTTCTTCTTGGATTAATGGTATGGGGCATAACGTACTCAATTGTTGGTGAGGATGCAGCACCAGGTGGTTCATTATTCAGTATAGCATGTTTAGCAATTGTAGCACATTTTGCTGGTTGGTTATTCTCTCTTACAACATTACCAGCACTGATTGGTATGATACTGACTGGTATTATAATGCAAAATACTGGGCTCTTTCATATTGATGGAAGATATTCAACTATTGTTGCTAATCTCCGGTAAGTTTCCATTGAATTCTCGTATTTTAAAGAAAGAGAGAGGGAAAGGGGAGAGGGAAATTAAAATCATGCACATTAACATAATCACAAATGCTAGAAAATGGGCAAAAATAAGAATTGCACTGTGACTTTAAAATAAAAAATGATCATTGAATTCAAGTGAGAGGTCGACACGTTTTTGCCAGTAATGCCTCATGCCTATTTTTTAAAGGCCGATTGACACTACGCATAACAAGCAAAATGTCATATATATAAGTCACGTATTTCTCTTCGGACAATTGCCACAGTAGCTACTTTTTTCAAATGCACTACTATATGATGACCTGATATCAATTTTATTTTTTTTCTACCTGTTAATGAGAAAAACTCATGTGACACATTATCAAGTCCAGATAATCATTATCAACGATTAATCTTGTTTGTTTAAAACTAGTTAATTCACAACATTCTTGTTAACGTTGAAAGAAGAAAGAAAAAAAACTGATAAAAGCTGAGCGAAAAAAAAAAGAACAGGATAAACAAACAAAAGGAATATCAAACGGAATGTCACGTGCTTTTTGTTTTTCAAGTATTACTTGAGCTATCGTAGAATTTTTGTCTCGCATGTGTGTGGCAATGTCAAATCTTTGATTAATCACCAGAGCAGATAAGTCGCGAAGACAAGATTTTTCGAAATATTGAGAAAAACATGAAAAAAAAAAAAAGAAAAAAGAATTGTTTCATGAATTTTAATGCTTATTAGCGTAGTTCCGTTTCTCGTTAGAATTTATGTTTATGTTCTGCCTATAAACGTATCACCATGTGCTCATGAATGTGTAAACGAACAACCGCGTGATTTTAAACTATTGCATTACAAAGTTTAACGTTAAAATTTTAACAACAAACTTCATTATTATTCATCGGAAAAATCCATTAACATTGATACGTTAGATTTTCGTAAAAACCATTCAATCTATTTGCGTTAATTTACAAAATACTATGAAAATAACTGTAGGTAGAAGGGGGAAAAACATGAAATTTTTACAAATATCTATAGAATTTACGCGCGTGGACAGTGCGACACATTATACAAGCGATAATGCGCTTGTAGAATTACGCAAGACTTTGCTGCAGTGGCCAGTGCCCATATTACTATAGAAATCCAACACACATACGCATTCATAAAGCATATATATATATATGTTGGAAAAATTTTATACGTTAACTGTACCGCCTCCAGAGCTGCACATCTAGATCATGGAGTACACCTCACCACACATATATATATAAATATATATATTATATACATATATATATATATTATATATTAGGAGAGAAGAAGAAATACTGGCTATTTCTGATTGCTGCCGACCGAAACTTCCCACGCGGCTATCTCTCGTATCTGATAATGCTGCTTCTTGATTTAGTATCAAATGTCTTTTCTATTTTTCCAAAATCCTATCACTGCAATAAAAGACACAAAGTATTTACGATTAACACTACTGAAACTCTTGTAACTCCGTCATTAAAGACGAGAGACTCTAATCATCAAAGCAGCACTTTAATTATAATTTATTAAAAATTCAAAGGCGATAAATTTTGAAGAGTCTCGTGACTCGCTTTCTCATGTGACTCATGTGACTCTCTGGTGCTAATTGATCTGTGACCAAGCACAGAGAGGAAGAAAAAAATACATATGTATTTGACCGGGTATAGAACCCGTGACTCGTTATTTTTTTTTTTTACACTCTTCCACTCTTCTTTACACATGTGATACGTTTTCCTTAGCACGTCGGGTATTGATAATTGATTGTCATTTGATCATTTGAATAAATAAATTGATAAGTCACGAGACACCTCGTGCTTATTGCCTTTCCTTCTCTCTCTTTCTCTTTCTCTTCCTCTCGTTCTCTCTCTCCAGCATTTCGCTCAATTTAATGATGCGCAAAGAATTCCGTGATCATATAGGGGAAGATGGGGTGAAATGGACACAAGGGGTAAAACGGAACCGTGGTTTTGGTATTTTATACTATGAAATTTACTCGAAATGGATGAAAATATTGGAGATAGATTTTTTCTGATGATTCCATTGAAAAGATGAGAAGATTTCCCATAAAAATCATATGTCAGAAGTTTTTTTTGGGGATTTTCCAAAAATTTCATTTTTTTGAGCAAGATTTGAAGGTGAAAGCCTTCTGTTTTTGATAAATTTCCGTTTTTCGGGAATATCTTTGGTTCTATTGATCGCAGCGACCTGGGGTTGGTCTTAAATGAAAGATGAGCTCATTTCCCATCGATTCATGGGGTTTGACAAGAAAAATATCAATTTTTTCAAGTACTTATGGGGCAAAAACTGATTTTCAGAAAATGACCTAAAAATATTTGAAAAAATTGATTTGAAAAAAATTTTAACTCCATAAATTGATGAGGAATAAGCTCACCTTTCATTTGAGATTAACCCCAGGTCGCTACGACCAGCAGAACCGGAGATATTGTCGAAAAAGGGAATTTTTTCGATTTTCAAAAGGGAAATCCCTTCAAAACTTGGCCATAAAAGAAATTTTTTTCAAAAATTCAAAAAAAAATTGGACACATGTTTTTTGCCTAAACATTCCTCAGCTTTTCAATGAAATCAGCAGAAAATTTCAATCTCAAACCGTTCAATTGAAGTGCCCATTTTACCCCCTCCCCTTCTTTTATTGTGTGATTGATAAATTATCGTGAAATTTTTATTATCAAAATCTATCATAGGAAGATTGCATTGGTTATAATTCTTACTCGCGCTGGCCTCGACCTCGATCCAAATGCTGTTAAAAGACTGAAGATAACGATGCCAAAGATAGGTCTTTTACCTTGGATCCTTGAATGTACAGTGGTAGCTGTTTTGTCAAAATATCTTCTACACTTAACCTGGATCTGGTGTTTCCTAATCGGAAGTATTGTAGCTGCAGTATCACCGGCTGTTATTGTACCCTGTCTCTTTAGGCTACGTTCTAAAGGATATGGGGTTGCTAAGGTATGAATTTATCACATGAACTTGATGGAGCAACTCTTAAATTTAATAATTGATAGGTACAATCGAAAAAAAGTTAATTTTTCGTAAGAAATTATAAATAAAAACGTATAAAAGATAAATGTCGTAGAACTGATTTTGTAAATATTTGGAGAATGGAATAAGGAACGAAATAAGCCTTCAAAATGGAAAATTAATAGAAAATTGAAAAATTGATACTATTTTTTACATTTCCCTAAAATTTTCAAGATTTAAAGGAATGTAAAAAATGGTAATCTTTCAGTTTTCAGTTAATTTTGTCTTTTTAAGGCTCATTTTATTCCTCATTACATTCTCTAAAGTCTCACCGAATCAGATTCGAGGATTTCATCTTTTATAAGTTGTTATCAACAATTTTATACAAAAAATTAAATTTTTTTCCGATTGTACCTTCGAAACATTTTTAAAAATTATCCTAAAAATCCTTAAAATTTAAGAATTATCATAAAAAAATTGTATTAACATTTACAGGGAATTCCAACTTTGATTATTGCAATTTCGGGAATCGATGATGCAGCCTCGGTTGCAATTTTTGGAATTATAAAGAGTGTACTGTTCTCTAGAGATGCACTGTGGTATCAAATACTCCAGGGACCTATCTCCATAGTCGGAGGTTTGGGATTTGGAATAATATGGGGTTGTCTTGCCAGATATATTCCAGAAAAAGGCGACGTGAGTATTTTTTTTGAATAATCTAGTGTAATGTAGAGAGAGTATGATTGTCATTTCATTCAAAAATATTTGAACATTTAATTCATAGGCCTTCATGGTACCACTGAGAGTGTTAATGCTACTATGTGGTGGGCTATTAGCAGTATTTGGTAGTGAAGCTATTGAACTAGGTGGAGCGGGTCCATTGGCAGTTGTTGCAGCAGCATTTGTCAGTTGTTATTTCTGGCAAAAAGACGGATGGGAGATCGATGATGTGAGTGTACCCATTAAAATGTCACATCTCTTATTTACGTTATACATGATAATAGAATAAAAAAATATTTTTCCTTCTTTTCACAACAATATTTTTAACGTGTTGCCGGTAGTTAATTAAAATACAATTTGAATTCTCGGTCAATCCGTCTGTATTTCCACTTGCCCTGGAGGTATTAATTAGCGTACAGAGATGAATGGCAGCCGTTTTTCTTTTCTTCTTCTTTTTTTACCTTGATAAAAATCATATACAATACAGACTTTTTTTTTCCTTCTCTCTCACTCTTTCACTCTATCTCTCTATTTTGAGTAGTGTAGAATTTGCTCTTGGCTCGCGATTCTCAACAGTTTAGTCGTGAGCGGAACTTGTCGATTTTCACGGCGACTTGTTCCGAAGGACGCGCAAATAATGATGATTGGCCATTGTATATAGTCATATTAGTTTATAAAAAAGTTTGAATTCAGTCACCATGTGGCTTGAGTTTAAAATTGTATTGTAAACGTTGAAATTTTAATCGTTAAATCTTACTAACTCGTGCATTTAACAATGCAATAACACAGATAAATGAAAGAAATTAAAAAAACATTAGCAGTTGAAATTGAGAGTAAAAAGAAAATTAATTAATCAATTATTTTTCTTTTTTTTTTCAGAATCCAGTTGCAATATCTTTTGAGATATTTTGGATGATATTCGAGCCAATATTATTCAGTATAACTGGTACACAAGTTAAACTCGAAGAATTGGATGCGTCAACGGTTTATCTATGTACAGCTTGTCTCGTTACGGCAATTGTTCTACGAATTCTCCTAACAATACTAGTCTCAATTGGTTCAAGATTAAATTTTAAGGAGAAAATATTCATAGCACTTGCATGCATGGCAAAGGCAACTGTTCAAGCAGCACTTGGACCAGTTACACTAGATCACATAGATAGAAATGATCCTGAAGCAGTGAGATCTGCTGAAATTACACTAACTTTGTGCGTCTTATCGATTATACTAACTGCACCAACTGGTGCTATAATTATTTCACTCAGTGGTCCAAGATTACTGACGAAAACTACTGAGCCAGTTACACCACCGGAAGGCTGGAGATCAAGGAAGCCCTCCATCAGAGACATTTCCATTATCAACGAAGATCCAGACCTTGAAGACAGCGCTGATGATAGTAAACCTTGATATATATGAAACATTTTTGTCTCATTTATTTCTTTCTGCCTGAATTCTTCAAAATCATATTCTTCTTCTATTTCTTCTCTATTTTTTTCTTTCTTTCTTTCATTGGAGAGCAACTCTGTACATATTAACATTCTTATTTTATATTAGTTTAGATAATTATGTTTTAATGATTATTAATTAATTTGTCTCTATTTGTGATAGATTATTTTATTTTATCTCCGAGTATTACCATGTTTTCTCATTCTTAAGATAAACATTATTTTTATCAGAATAGAATCTTTTATTTTTTGAATTAGAAAAATAGAACATTTACAGGGGGTGAGGACTGGGCAAAATTGGCCAGAATTATTTTCACTATGATTAAGAAATTCTGGTTTATTTTATCCCAGCCTCTCTTAGGTACAATAGAAAAGAAAAAAAAAACATTCCAAAGGGTAAAATGAATTATGGTGCTACGTTAACTGCAAAATTAGACATGAGAGTACTACAACTAGCACTTTTACGTACTCTATAAGGGTCCTGAAGGGTCATTGTCAAATTACCTGGTGTATTTGTTTCTCTATTATTCAATTTTGATTTGACTGCATGATAAACCTTACTCTTTAATACAAATAAAATAAATATTAATAAACCCTGTAGACAATTAACAACATCGGAAATGTAAAAAAATTCAATACGCCAATGAAGATTTGTTGCATAACTGTTGAGAAAAGTCGATATAATTTCCATAATCCAGGAAATTCCCATGACAATGAATAATTTTATATTGAGAATGAATCTGCAATGAAAAGAGTAGAAAAAAAATCGTAATTATTCATCATTAATTCCTGTAATTTAGAAAGGTATACCTATATATAGTATAACTCACTTGGATTTAGCAGAATGGAAACGACGACTCTTCGGGTCACTAGCTGGCATCATGACCCTCGTTATCTCCGCTTTAACTCGATTACAGTAGAGTGAAGTAAGAATAAAAAATACAATATTAGCCACTAGTTGAAGTGAAATTGGTCCAATGAAAAATATTATTCCTCCATGATTTTCTGAGCTCTCTGAAAAAACAAAACAATTTTTCCCAAATTTCATCCATTATCATAATATTTCCCTTAAATACAAAGCTTTAATGAAGAAAAAATAACTTACGCTTGAACCAGCAAGTCGCAGTACCAATATTTGGACGTAGATGCTCTTCAATGAATTCGGTGTAATCAGCAGTAACACTGAGGCAAGTTAGAATGAATGCAAGGCCCCAGGCATACAATGAATAAAGGAAAAAACGTTTTCTTTGTGTTTGCCTTCTACCCCCCATGTTTGCAGCACGACCCAATCCTCTGAAAATAATCATCGAGAAGAAAAAAAGAATAGAGAAAAAAAAAGAAGTGAAAAAAAAAACGAAAAAAAATGAATTATCAATGTACGTGCGAATGGGGAAAAAGGCATTTTTCAAATTCCTTAGACGTTTTTCCACGCTTGTATACATTTCGTGAGTTCTATTTTAGAAATCACCCGCGTGTTAAATATACAAACAACTGGGGCTCGTTCTTCAGCGTAACACATTGTTTCTCATTACACCTTTTCCTGAAGAGGAAAATGTGTGGAGGGAAAAAGAATAAAAAAGAATAAGAGAGAGAGAGAGAGAGAGGAGAAAAAAATCTAAAGATAGACGTTGAGAATAAAAAATAAAAAATAAAAAAAAAGATAAAGTACAAAACAAAAGGGTGAGAGAAAAAAAAACATCAAGTCTATGTCTCGCTACAGTGCAAGTTGGAAACAATGCATAGTATATTATATACTGTGTCCGCCTTTTTTTGTCGACAACTCGGTTTGGTGCTTGTGCAACCTTATCGCAAGGGATGTAGAGGGGTTGCGCCTTGACCGAAGTGGTTTTAGGGTGGTTGGCTGCGTGGACATGTATACAAGCCTTGTGGGCATATCTTGTCTCGAGCCTCTCCAGTGCTTTCCACAAAAGTTTAAGTCTTTCTTGTCCACCAACGACCCAAATCCCACCGGAATAATATCATATAATATTCAGAAAATAATGAAAAATTCACAATTTTCTAAGAAAAATACTGCAGAAGTGCCTGCAGATTCGATACTTTTTCTTACAAATTAATTAATAAATAAATTACCCAAATGTCCACCAAATGTCAAAGCACATGACGTTGAGCCATGAGAATGCAGCTAGAAAACTGAAGAGCATCGTATATCCAACAAATTTACACCGTAAATTTTCATATAATGGTTCGGTATCCGTATCAAGTGTCTCTATTAATCCAGTTGCAGATAAACAGGCGTATGCCAAGAATAAACTAGCAACATGACACATTAAAGTTTTACCATGGAGATTCTGGAGTAATGGTAAAAATACATAAACGAGAAAAGTTATAAGTAGGAACATGCAGCTAGTCAATTCCAGTGCTGCATTGATCCCGAATCTGCAACACAGAATGGAGCGATAAAGTGTTAAAAAGAAAAAAAAAGTGACACTGAAAATAGCAGAGACATCTGACAATTTTTAGATTTTTTTTTATTTGAAAATAAATTATTTCGAGGGAATAAAAAATATGCGCTCGTAGTAAATTCAAAAAAATTACAAGGGTAAATTTTTGAAATATTTTTTTTTCCCAATAATTTATTTGTTTAAAAAAAATGCAAAAAATTGGCAAATGTTGGCAAATTTTATTTATCATGAAAAAAAAAGATACTGAAACGTGGAATTATACGCGCTAAATTATTTGAATTAATACCTCAATCGATCAGGCTTTTTTAGTACTGGAAAGCACACGCCTGGATAGAAACCATCGTCATAGCCCATTGTATCGTGAATAAATTCCATGCAATACTGATGATGATTGAATTCTTCATGAATACCACCAAATGCATGAACATGTCCCTTGAAATCAATGCCTCGACTGTCATTGGGCTGCAGTGCATACATTCCATCCTCGCAGAATAGCGGCCCAACAATAATTCCATAATCTTTAAATTTAAAATAGAAAAAAACACATGAAATTTTCATAGGAGAAGGTGGGGTAAAATAGACACGAGTTGACTTTGATATTTTATGCTATGAAAATTACTCGAAATAGATGGAAATATTGGAGATACGTATTTTCTGATGATTCCATTGGAAAAATGAGGAAATTTCCCATAAAAATCATAGTCAGAAGTTATTTTTTGGCATTTTTCCAAAATTTCATTTTTTGCGCATGATTTGAAGGTGAAACTCTTCTGTTTTTGGAGAAATTTCAGTTTTTCAGGAATATCTTTGGTTCTATTGATCGTAGCGACCTGGGGTTGATTTTAAATGAAAGGTGAACTCATTTACCATTGATTTATGGGGTTTAAGAAGAAAAATATCCATTTTTTCATGTACTTATAGGGCGAAAACTGATTTTTCAGAAAATAGACTATAAGAATTTGAAAAATTGATTTAAAAAAATTTTGAACCACATAAATCGATGGGAAATGAGCTCACCTTTCATTTGAGATTAACCCCAGGTCGCTAAGACCAACAGAAACGGAGATATCATCGAAAAAGCGAATTTTTTCGATTTTCAAAAGGGAAACCCCTTCAAAACTTGGCTAAAAAAGTGATTTTTTCGAAAAATTGAAAAAAAAAATTCGACACACGTTTTCCGTCTAAAATTTCCTCAGCTTTTCAATGAAATTATTTAAAAATTTCAATCTCGAACCGTTCAATTGGAGTGTCCATTTTACCCCTCCTTCCCCCATTCAATTTTCATATATCGCAATAAAAATGAAACAAACTGGCTATATTGAAAGGTTTCCAAGTTAAAGTACTATTGACTGATTCAAGTGCAAACTTTTGAAGTTCCCGATGAAATTCACCCGATGGCATAGTGGATACAATCGTTTGACACACTTTATTGATTCTCATTTGGCCCTCGGGACAGCATTTTCTGACACAGGAATTCATTTGACAGTATTCTGGCCCAGTGCATAATCTTACGGTTGTAAACACCGATAAATCTTGGCCATCTAGACACGAATTTTCCTCAGTTAAGAGGACACTTTTGTCGCCATCAGACGGAATTAAAACCTGTAAAAAAGAAGAAAGTTAGGGGAAGGAGGATTCTACAAAAAAAAAAAAATTACGTTTAAATCCGTCGAGAAGAGTCACTTTGGCTGTGTCATAGGAAAAAAAAAGTAGGAGAAATAAGAGAAATAGAGAGAAAAAAAAGAAAAAATACACTTTGTAGGTGCGGCAAAATAAACATTGCCGAATCATATCATCCGGTTTTCTCGCTCTTGAAACTGATAATTTTTTTTACATAATTCAAAAATATCGTAAGATACTTGTGAAAAGATCAAGGAAAAAAATCTCCCAAATGCTCCAGCACATTTTTAATAAGTGCTTTTTCTATTTGAAAATTCCAAGAAAAAAAAAATATAAAATTTCTATATTTACCCGGATACTACCGTTGCGTAAAATTTGAAGATCCCTCTTGCTATCAATGACATAATTAACAATCACATTCTGACACTGTGGTGATCCTCTAACAAAACTCGTGAATTCAACCGATGAATGATTATTAATTATACTTGTTATATAATCAGCAGTATCTAATTCACCAAATTGTTTTGGAATACAGTCTCTCAACTGTATATCATAAATTTCATTGCGTTGACAGCATACTCTAAATCGCGCAATTTTCGGTATCTCCAGACTTGAATCCCTGTTATTATTCGCTTGACAATGTACGATGATTGGAATAATGCCAAATTCCACTTTATCATGTAAAAAATCTATACATGCTGATGATGCATTTATACTTTTGATATTTTCATTGATAATATCTGATAAATTTGTAACATTTCCTTTTTCAAAGCACTCCTTAAAGTGCGTTTTATCATTTTTCGCCTTTAAAATGTGTAATTCAGTTGAAATTTGACGAGGAACACAGTTCAAATTATCGTCATTCGAGATAATTTCACCTTTAGCACAACACTTGTCAATTTTACGGTATTCCGATGCTCCTAGATGACGAATACTAACGGTAAGGCTTAACAAAAGAAGACACGTGCTCCGGAAGAACATTTTCAATTACCAAAAAATTGAAAAAATAAAGAACTATTCACGATATTAATTTGCGCTTCGCTGCATTTTCCCCAAAAATCGATTTTCCGAAGCGAAAAAATGATGGAAAACTTATGGATTCATTCAAAATTTAAAAGAAAGGTCAAACTACCGGCTTGATTTTAATGAGATGACTCTATTCACTTCCCTGGTTTCCTCTACTCTGTTGAAATTCACGACCCTGAACATTCCTCCATCCACTACACACACGCACTTAAACCCACACATTAAAAAAGATGTGTCTGATTATCAGTGACGCCTTTTCACTTCATTCGCGTCTTTCTCCCCCACATTGTTTTGGTAGATTCCAAAATTTTTTCATTCAACACAGCTTCTTTCCATTGAACTTTGGCTTATTCGATGAATCCAGCAGTTATATCTTGTGATATCATTTTTTAGGGAGAAAAAAAACGGAATTTAAATTGGGAATACCCAGAGTTTGGATTCTGGGAAACAATGTGGGTCCATGCTTCTCTTTGTGTCTTTCTGGAATGAGATTTCAAAAAATAGGCGCCCTTGAGCATCATCGAGTAAAGAGAGAAATGCCGATAAATTATCCATTTTCTATGTCGCATTTAATACAGACTGTTTTCTTATCGACTGTCGAGCATTTTTCATTGCTAGATAGACCACGTAGATATATAGATACTACGTGGGTGAGTAAAACCCATGGATTTATGACTTACCATGAATTTAAAAAAAAACGCAGCAGCAAAGACTGATATTTTATTCTTACCATTGCTGTAACATCTATTCCTTCTAACCATAACACAACACATCAATGTGATAGTGATGGTGAAGTTAATTGTTTGAGGAAAAACATTTAAGAGTCGTATGGCATGAAGAAAAAAAAACTTCACATATTGTGTGTGTTTGTGATGGTGAAGTATTTTCCTCTTCTCTACCTTGAAGAAAAAAATTCAGTGAGTGAGAGAGAGCATGACTAAAATCAATAGTGCCCAGCTGTGATGTAAATTTCATATCATTACTACTCCAAAAAAATAAAACGACAAATAAATTTCCAATTTAATTTGTTTTTCCAAGTTATTACTTTGTTATTTAAACATTCAATTAAAAACATGCCAACTTGTGTTCTTGAGAGTAAATTTTTTATTCAAGTGGCTTAACCTTTCGTAGTTCTTTCTCCCAGGATAATATCCCGCCTTTTTATCATTTAATTTAATTATTTGTATGAAAATGTTTTAGCAGAGAGACTTGGCCAAAGGAATTATTGACCGGAGAACAATTCCATCAGCAAAATTGGAATTAATGAATTAATAGAGGGGTGAAAAAAATTCAATTGAAATGATGAGAATAATGGAATTGTGGCAATCAACTATTATTCAAGACTTTTATCTTCGCATTATCTTCAGTAGAAATAGAGAGGATAATTAAATATTTAAATATTTAATTAAGAAAGTTCAATTATTCGGAGAAAAATGACGGAGATGTTTGGCTCCCCCAGGGAGGCTGTGCGTGTCAAAGTCAAGGTACACAGAAATAGTCTATTTAATCGATACTAAATGCAATTCTCTAGTAATTACGAGATTTGCATTAGATTCACATGCAAATTCGTGTTTCAAACTTGATCTTATAGAATAATTTTTTTATTTAATTCACAGAAATGCGAGACGAGACATCAACCAGAGTACAGAAAGTTTAGTGTAGATCCACAGATAACTTCTATCGAAGTTCTTCAGAGTATATTGATAAAGGCATTTGACATCAAAGGGTGAGAATTACAATTTCCTACATATTTATAGGATTCAAGTTTGTATTTACTGGGAATTTGTGGTATTTCAGAGAGTTTACTGTATCGTACAGAGCCATTGATGACTATGGATCAGAAACGTATCTTTTTTTATTGTCAGACTGGGATTTAGATGCTGCATTTATTAGGTGAAATATTTATCTCTTTAATCATTAGAGGAAAATGTAAATTTCAATGAAATGGCTTGAGATTGTTCTTTTTCAATGATTCTATCGAAAAGCTGAGGAAATTCCCAGTGAAAGACATGTTTCAGCATTAATTTTCACAATTTCTTCAAAAAATTCTACTTTTTTCGGCGAAAATTGAAGCTTTAGCCCTCAACAAAATTGAAAAATTGCAGTATTTCGAGGATATCTCTGATTCTATTGGTCGTAGGGACTTGGGACTAATCTTACATGAAAAGTGAGCTCGTTTGCCATCGATCTCTATGGTTCTAACTTTTTTCAAAGTTGATTTTTAATGTATTTAAGGACCATTTCATGGAAATTCATTCTTGCTCCATAAGTGGCTTGAAAATTCATTTAAAAGAAGTGAAAACCACATAGATAAATGGCAAATGAGCTCACCTTTCATTTAAAATCAGTGGCAAGTCGCTAGGACGAATAGAACCTGAGATATCCCAAAAAAAGTGAAATTTTTCAAAAACGAAAGTAACTTCACCTTCAAATCTTGATCAAATAAGTGAAATTTTCGAAAAATTGCAATAAATCAGTTTTGGCACATCATTTCCATTGGAAATTTTCTCAGCTTTTGGATGGAATAATCAAAAGAAACCCATCGCAAGTATTTTCACTGATTCCCAAGCAATTCGCATAATATAAAACTTTTAACATTCATTTTATTGTTCAAAGTGCATCCGAACCATATCTCTATCTCCAAGTAAACCTGAAACCCTTCGGAGAATCTGGAGATTGTGATTGCGAATGGGAGGAGCAGCAAACAACCCAGGAAGTAGCTACAAGGCAGCAAGAGAGTGGATTCCCATACAAAACCCCAAAATTACCAGGCTTAATAATGAATAAAATGGAGAAAACACTGAGTTTAGTACAAAGAGCTCTGGGAAATCTCAGTGACGAGACACAGCACAATTTTCAACAATCAGTATCAACTGGTCAGCCTCCACCGCGTCCACCCCTGACAGACGCGGAATTTCGTCGTTTTCTCGATCCAATAGGCCAAGTGATACACTCAAAAGAACTGCGGGCAGTTATTTATTTCGGTGGAATTGAACCGAGCCTGAGAAAAGTCGTTTGGAAGCATATCTTAAATGTTTATCCCGAGGGAATGTCTGGAAGAGAAAGAATGGATTATATGAAGAGAAAAGCACAAGAGTATCAGAATTTGCGTGAAAAATGGAGAGGATTAGTACAAAAGGGACAAAATATTGGTGATTTGAGTTATGTTACGAGTATGGTGAGAAAAGACGTTCTCAGAACAGACAGACATCATAAATTTTACGCTGGTTCTGATGATAATCAGAATATAGCTAGTTTATTCAATATACTTACGACTTATGCTTTGAATCATCCAAGTGTGAGTTATTGCCAGGGTATGAGCGACCTGGCATCACCGCTGCTTATAACTATGAGGGATGAGGCACAGGCTTATATTTGTTTGTGTGCCTTAATGCGTCGTCTCAAGGATAATTTTATGCTAGATGGTATTGCAATGACAACGAAATTTACACATTTGGCCGAGGGTCTACAGCACTATGATCCTGATTTTTATGCTTATTTAAAATTACATCAAGCAGACGATTTATTATTCTGCTATAGATGGCTTTTGCTTGAAATGAAACGCGAATTTGCACTGGAGGATGCACTGAGAATGTTGGAAGTATTGTGGGCAGCACTGCCAGCAGCTCCACCAAAGGGTGAATTAAGTCTAGCCGAAGTGCCATTTCCACCACCATCACCACCAGTTAGTCCACATATTAAACATATACGTGAAAATGCATATACAAAGGTATGTGCAATTAGACGACAGAGTTCTTCCGCTAGCATTGCCCAAGCAAGTGGTCATAATTCACTGAATAATCATAGTAGAGAAACAAATAATACATTAATTAAAAATCAAAAGAACACTGGTGAAAATGAAGTTAATGAAAAAACTAGGGCAAATGATACTTGTAAGATAAATGAGGGTGATGATGAAACTAGTGACAAGACTGAAAAGAGTGAAAGAAGTGAAAAAAAGTGTGCTCGAGTTGTAAAGAATTTAAATGAATTCCTGAATTTTACGAGTTTAAATAAAACGAGAGTTGGTCCAGCATCTACAGATGAGAGAGAATTGAGAAGAGCATCGAGTGAAGGCAGAGTTGTTCGGGTAGTGAGAGATGATAATGGATCTCCAGATGAGCCTGCCGATCAGGATTTCTTCCCAATGACAACTTCAATGACGAGAGAACTGAGACTAGAATTAGAATCATTGGATAGACAGGTTTTTGGTCCATCATCGTCTACGGTGAATCCAAGTGACAGTTTGAAGAGAGAAGTTAGCCTTGATATTGTAGAGGGTGAGCCCGAAGTTGGTGGGAGTCCAGCAACTGATGTATTCATTTGGGAAAATCCACTTCACTCTTTGCAGATCAGAAAAAACCTAACGAGTGCAACGACCCCCGATGAGCAGGCTGACTTGGAGTTTGATGGTGAAATTTTCGAGGATCAGAATGGCGTCAAGTCAGTCACACCAATTAGATTACTGAAGCGTACTGCCAGATCAATTTCAGCTTCCGACAGTGAAGGAGACAGTTGGCGTCAAAGCACAACAGAATTTTCAGCACCCAATCAATCAGCCCAAATAATACAAGAACAGTGTGAAGAGGCAACTGAATTAACTGCATTAATTCCAGCTGGTACTAATGATGATCATTTCGTACCTGGTGATGCATCAACTTTACCACCACCATCTGAATTTGGCGGTGGCAATCCATTTCTCATGTTTCTCTGTATAACTCTACTTCTTCAGCATCGTGATTTTATTATGAGAAATCAAATGGATTACAACGAGATGGCAATGCATTTTGATAAAATGGTACGTCGTCACAACGTTGTGCGTGTGCTCAATCAAGCAAGGCAGCTATTTGCTGGATATTTGAGAAGATACTCGGCTCCAGGAAGACCTGATTATGTTAGTGTTTAATAAAAATGAACGAATTATAACATTATTGTGCACCGAGTACCTAAAAATCCTATGTACTTAATCAATATTAACTTTAAGCGTTCATTCCAATTCTCTTGTTTTTTTTTTAAATTACTTTATCTAGTTATTTTTTTTCAATTCACTTACAAAAAAAAAAAAAAGTTCTGAAATTGTTTAAAATACTTGTAATATAATCTTCACACACAGCCTGTGCTCATGTGTTTGTCGTCGAATGAATTGATAATGCGACAATAAAATGCATTTAATAATTTACATTAAATCGCTTATTTATTATTACATTGAAGTATCTCTACGGATTCATAATTTTCAAGGTTTCTATTGTAAATACATAATTATCACATGGAAATTAATGGAGAGATTTTTGAAAATACAACTTATTTACGTCTACCACCACCGCCAGCCAAGATTGTTAAGATTCTGACGAAGATATTCACGGTATCCATGTAGATGTGCATAGCGCTGAAACAGAAATTAATAAACATGAAATATTATATTACATAACAAATGTGGTAAAGTACTTTTTTGACGAGTATAAAGTTGCAAAAGGAGCCGAAGGCAAGTTTTGTAATTACACAAGTCTGAAAATCTTTATCATATCTGTAAGATTCAGTTTTTTTTATGTATAACGTTTAAAAAAACTGTTTGAAATTGAATATTTTCAAAAAAACTTACTTATTAACTGGATCATAGGGTCTAAGAGCTTTTCCCGAGTAATCATAGCCACCATAATGAGGATGAGTCTCAGCAGATTTTATGAGCCGCTGTGTATCATAAAGTAGATACATTGAGAAGAGAACAAGTCCGCCATACAATGACATTGCGTACAATCCAGAGCCCAGAGCTGTCGTTGGTGGCAGAAACATGCTGCCAAGTGAGCTGACGAAGACAACACCCAATCCAATGCCGAGTGGTCCAGCCATGTTCAAGAATTTGTCACTCGGTGCACAGACAGCAACTGCTGATAATCCTCCAACTACTCCAGCTGTGTAGCATGCTGCTCTGATGACAATTGCACCACCCACTAATGACAGGGGTGCAAGTACAGCTCCAATAACACCACAATGGAGCAGCCAAGCCATTTGTTTCGGTCCGAAGCCCTCCTGGTAGGGAATGCTGTTGGCTAATATGCTCGTTCCAATCATTGCTGCTAAACTAACGCCCATTCCAATCCAACCGCTCTGGGCAACCATTCGCATCATGGCTGGAGATCGGAAACAAGCCGCTGCTGCTGCACCACTGGCTAGGACTGAACCTCCGAAGTACATGTAGGTGGAGTGGATACGATCTTTGACGTACTGGGGCCACAATCTGAAATTAGTAAATAGTAATTAGTAAATATTAATCAATTCAGTATTGATTATTTGAGGGAAATGGTAAAGGAGACTTACACTGCGTGGTCAATGGCTCCGGTACCGGAAGACATTCCTGCACCATAGTAGCACAAAGCTCCAAGTCCTACGACTGCACTACCAGCAACAAAACCCTTGCCAACATTGAAAGCTAGAGGAAATGTTAATGAGGATTTAATGAGTAATTCTCACGAAAATAATTTATTATTCATGATACTAGAGATAGCAAAGATCTGATAACTTTCTGGATTTTTTTAAACAAGCAAGTGATTACGAAAGAATAATGTTAAAAAATTTGCAGCTATAGTTTTTCGAATTCTCTACATGTGCATATTTTTTATTTTTGTAAAGATATTTTTAGACAAATATTATGGAAAAATTCTTTAATTAATAGAAATATTGGCGGTAGATTGTTTTTGATGATTCCATTGGAAAGCTGAGGAAATTTTAGGTGGGAAACAACTGCCAGGATTATTTTTTTTGAATGTTTGGCAATTTTGACTTTTAAGAGGCTTTTAGAGGGGTAACCTTTCCTTTTTTTGAAAATTTTCAGTTTTTTGAGAATATCTCCGGTTCTATTCGTCCTAGCGTAAAAATTCCGACGGGAGGTGAAAGGTGAGATCATTTACCATCGATTCATGGGGTTTTTCAATTTTAAAATATCAATTTTTAAGATACTTATGGGCTTTTTTGTGAAAAAGTTTTGAGAAACAGTTTTTGGCATATAACTATCCTAAAAATCGATATTTTTGAATTCAAAACCCCACAAATCGATGGGAAATGAGCTCACCTTTCATTTGAGACCAACCTCGAATCGCTACGACCAATGGAACCAGAGATATTGGCAAAAAACTAAAAAAATTTAAAAAAGCAAAGGCACCCCCAAAGATGCCGAAAAATATCGAATTTTCTAAAAAATCGAAAAAAATATATCTGACACTCGTTTTCCAGCCAAAGTTTCATCAGCTTTTCAATAGAATCAGCAAAAAAAATTCATCTCTAACCGTTTCATGACAGAGTCCATTTTGCTCCACCCTCTCCGATATTTGTCAAGAAAAAAAGAGACTAAAAATATTCATATCTGCTATTTTCAGTATCACGATTATTCGAGTTATTCGCAAGATTTACCAGTTTCACCAGCTGGCTTCACAGCCTCTTCAACAATTGATGTCCTCTTACGTGCTGTCCTCGTAAATGTACTACGCCCTTCATTTCCAAAGAATCTCGTCACTTGGACCTTACTCACTTGAGGTACCACAGGTGTTTTCAGGAGAGAAATCACCTGGGGTGAGATCGTTGCTTTGCATACTCTTGCGAGCAACATTTTTCCTGTCAAAGTTCACTCTGTAATGACGAAGAAAGAATCTTTAGGTTATGTCAAACTTTTGAAATGAAATTCTGCCTTATATTGTTAATCGTACGGTGAATTTCAATGATTCTGAGTAATTGCATCAAATAATGCAAGTTATTAAGTACTAATGGAAATTTTTTTACGATAGTTATGACTTGTACAAGTAATTTTGACTCACATGACGCAATTTTGGTGCTTTCTTATGTTTTTCTCGTTCTCGATTGTTCTCGTTCTATCAACGTTTTCTTTCATCACCGACAGCGGTAATGGCGCTTTTTTCGAATGATTTTTGAATTATGAATCACCTCATCCCGACATGTTTGAGGAAATCTAAAGGAATTTTCCTAAAATATGCTTGATAGAATTCATCATAAGCAAGCTGGAAATGCTAAGTTTCATTGTTCATAGTGAGAGATTGTTCACTCCCATAAATCTAAGACATAGACAATTACCAATGCGAGGAGTGGATATCATTTTCAAGTATTATTTTTGATGTAAAAAAGGCATGGAAATTAATGGTTGATAATTTTTAATTCATGACAATACAGTGATTAGAAATATAAAATAAATATGACAAACGACTGTGCATGGAAATTTATAGAAAAAAAAATTATATAGAATACTTACGTCTTATCGATGTCCTTCATCACTGCTGATCATACGAAAACGAAGTCCTCCTTGTACGTCTCTCCCTGCATATCAAGTTCGCCAGATGCTAACTATAAAATAAAGAAAAAATGAGAGGGAAGATTTCCATGCTTCGAAAAACTCCAGGGGATGCTTCTAAGAACGTCCGGCTCTTTGCCACGCTTCGTTCACAAATTCTGACTTCCAATGAAAAAAAAACTCCAGGGGATGATTCTAAGAACGTCCGGCTCTTTGCCACGCTTCGTTCACAAATTCTGACTTCCAATCAAAAAAAAACTCCAGGGGATGATTCTAAGAACGTCCGGCTCTTTGCCACGCTTCGTTCACAAATTCTGACTTCCAATGAAAAAAAAACTCCAGGGGATGATTCTAAGAACGTCCGGCTCTTTGCCACGCTTCGTTCACAAATTCTGACTTCCAATGAAAAAAAAACTCCAGGGGATGATTCTAAGAACGTCCGGCTCTTTGCCACGCTTCGTTCACAAATTCTGACTTCCAATCAAAAAAAACTCCAGGGGATGATTCTAAGAACGTCCGGCTCTTTGCCACGCTTCGTTCACAAATTCTGACTTCCAATCAAAAAAAAACTCCAGGGGATGATTCTAAGAACGTCCGGCTCTTTGCCACGCTTCGTTCACAAATTCTGACTTCCAATCAAAAAAAAACTCCAGGGGATGATTCTAAGAACGTCCGGCTCTTTGCCACGCTTCGTTCACAAATTCTGACTTCCAATCAAAAAAAACTCCAGGGGATGATTCTAAGAACGTCCGGCTCTTTGCCACGCTTCGTTCACAAATTCTGACTTCCAATCAAAAAAAACTCCAGGGGATGATTCTAAGAACGTCCGGCTCTTTGCCACGCTTCGTTCACAAATTCTGACTTCCAATCAAAAAAAACTCCAGGGGATGATTCTAAGAACGTCCGGCTCTTTGCCACGCTTCGTTCACAAATTCTGACTTCCAATCAAAAAAAACTCCAGGGGATGATTCTAAGAACGTCCGGCTCTTTGCCACGCTTCGTTCACAAATTCTGACTTCCAATCAAAAAAAACTCCAGGGGATGATTCTAAGAACGTCCGGCTCTTTGCCACGCTTCGTTCACAAATTCTGACTTCCAATCAAAAAAAACTCCAGGGGATGATTCTAAGAACGTCCGGCTCTTTGCCACGCTTCGTTCACAAATTCTGACTTCCAATCAAAAAAAACTCCAGGGGATGATTCTAAGAACGTCCGGCTCTTTGCCACGCTTCGTTCACAAATTCTGACTTCCAATCAAAAAAAACTCCAGGGGATGATTCTAAGAACGTCCGGCTCTTTGCCACGCTTCGTTCACAAATTCTGACTTCCAATCAAAAAAAACTCCAGGGGATGATTCTAAGAACGTCCGGCTCTTTGCCACGCTTCGTTCACAAATTCTGACTTCCAATCAAAAAAAAACTCCAGGGGATGATTCTAAGAACGTCCGGCTCTTTGCCACGCTTCGTTCACAAATTCTGACTTCCAATCAAAAAAAAACTCCAGGGGATGATTCTAAGAACGTCCGGCTCTTTGCCACGCTTCGTTCACAAATTCTGACTTCCAATCAAAAAAAACTCCAGGGGATGATTCTAAGAACGTCCGGCTCTTTGCCACGCTTCGTTCACAAATTCTGACTTCCAATCAAAAAAAACTCCAGGGGATGATTCTAAGAACGTCCGGCTCTTTGCCACGCTTCGTTCACAAATTCTGACTTCCAATCAAAAAAAACTCCAGGGGATGATTCTAAGAACGTCCGGCTCTTTGCCACGCTTCGTTCACAAATTCTGACTTCCAATCAAAAAAAACTCCAGGGGATGATTCTAAGAACGTCCGGCTCTTTGCCACGCTTCGTTCACAAATTCTGACTTCCAATCAAAAAAAACTCCAGGGGATGATTCTAAGAACGTCCGGCTCTTTGCCACGCTTCGTTCACAAATTCTGACTTCCAATCAAAAAAAACTCCAGGGGATGATTCTAAGAACGTCCGGCTCTTTGCCACGCTTCGTTCACAAATTCTGACTTCCAATCAAAAAAAACTCCAGGGGATGATTCTAAGAACGTCCGGCTCTTTGCCACGCTTCGTTCACAAATTCTGACTTCCAATCAAAAAAAACTCCAGGGGATGATTCTAAGAACGTCCGGCTCTTTGCCACGCTTCGTTCACAAATTCTGACTTCCAATCAAAAAAAACTCCAGGGGATGATTCTAAGAACGTCCGGCTCTTTGCCACGCTTCGTTCACAAATTCTGACTTCCAATCAAAAAAAAACTCCAGGGGATGATTCTAAGAACGTCCGGCTCTTTGCCACGCTTCGTTCACAAATTCTGACTTCCAATCAAAAAAAACTCCAGGGGATGATTCTAAGAACGTCCGGCTCTTTGCCACGCTTCGTTCACAAATTCTGACTTCCAATCAAAAAAAACTCCAGGGGATGATTCTAAGAACGTCCGGCTCTTTGCCACGCTTCGTTCACAAATTCTGACTTCCAATCAAAAAAAAACTCCAGGGGATGATTCTAAGAACGTCCGGCTCTTTGCCACGCTTCGTTCACAAATTCTGACTTCCAATCAAAAAAAACTCCAGGGGATGATTCTAAGAACGTCCGGCTCTTTGCCACGCTTCGTTCACAAATTCTGACTTCCAATCAAAAAAAAACTCCAGGGGATGATTCTAAGAACGTCCGGCTCTTTGCCACGCTTCGTTCACAAATTCTGACTTCCAATCAAAAAAAACTCCAGGGGATGATTCTAAGAACGTCCGGCTCTTTGCCACGCTTCGTTCACAAATTCTGACTTCCAATAAAAAAAAACTCCAGGGGATGATTCTAAGAACGTCCGGCTCTTTGCCACGCTTCGTTCACAAATTCTGACTTCCAATAAAAAAAAAACTCCAGGGGATGATTCTAAGAACGTCCGGCTCTTTGCCACGCTTCGTTCACAAATTCTGACTTCCAATCAAAAAAAACTCCAGGGGATGATTCTAAGAACGTCCGGCTCTTTGCCACGCTTCGTTCACAAATTCTGACTTCCAATCAAAAAAAACTCCAGGGGATGATTCTAAGAACGTCCGGCTCTTTGCCACGCTTCGTTCACAAATTCTGACTTCCAATAAAAAAAAAACTCCAGGGGATGATTCTAAGAACGTCCGGCTCTTTGCCACGCTTCGTTCACAAATTCTGACTTCCAATCAAAAAAAACTCCAGGGGATGATTCTAAGAACGTCCGGCTCTTTGCCACGCTTCGTTCACAAATTCTGACTTCCAATCAAAAAAAACTCCAGGGGATGATTCTAAGAACGTCCGGCTCTTTGCCACGCTTCGTTCACAAATTCTGACTTCCAATCAAAAAAAACTCCAGGGGATGATTCTAAGAACGTCCGGCTCTTTGCCACGCTTCGTTCACAAATTCTGACTTCCAATCAAAAAAAACTCCAGGGGATGATTCTAAGAACGTCCGGCTCTTTGCCACGCTTCGTTCACAAATTCTGACTTCCAATCAAAAAAAACTCCAGGGGATGATTCTAAGAACGTCCGGCTCTTTGCCGCGCTTCGTTCACAAATTCTGACTTCCAATCAAAAAAAACTCCAGGGGATGATTCTAAGAACGTCCGGCTCTTTGCCACGCTTCGTTCACAAATTCTGACTTCCAATCAAAAAAAACTCCAGGGGATGATTCTAAGAACGTCCGGCTCTTTGCCACGCTTCGTTCACAAATTCTGACTTCCAATGAAAAAAAAACTCCAGGGGATGATTCTAAGAACGTCCGGCTCTTTGCCACGCTTCGTTCACAAATTCTGACTTCCAATAAAAAAAAAAACTCCAGGGGATGATTCTAAGAACGTCCGGCTCTTTGCCACGCTTCGTTCACAAATTCTGACTTCCAATCAAAAAAAACTCCAGGGGATGATTCTAAGAACGTCCGGCTCTTTGCCACGCTTCGTTCACAAATTCTGACTTCCAATCAAAAAAAACTCCAGGGGATGATTCTAAGAACGTCCGGCTCTTTGCCACGCTTCGTTCACAAATTCTGACTTCCAATCAAAAAAAACTCCAGGGGATGATTCTAAGAACGTCCGGCTCTTTGCCGCGCTTCGTTCACAAATTCTGACTTCCAATCAAAAAAAACTCCAGGGGATGATTCTAAGAACGTCCGGCTCTTTGCCACGCTTCGTTCACAAATTCTGACTTCCAATCAAAAAAAACTCCAGGGGATGATTCTAAGAACGTCCGGCTCTTTGCCACGCTTCGTTCACAAATTCTGACTTCCAATGAAAAAAAAACTCCAGGGGATGATTCTAAGAACGTCCGGCTCTTTGCCACGCTTCGTTCACAAATTCTGACTTCCAATAAAAAAAAAAACTCCAGGGGATGATTCTAAGAACGTCCGGCTCTTTGCCACGCTTCGTTCACAAATTCTGACTTCCAATCAAAAAAAACTCCAGGGGATGATTCTAAGAACGTCCGGCTCTTTGCCACGCTTCGTTCACAAATTCTGACTTCCAATCAAAAAAAACTCCAGGGGATGATTCTAAGAACGTCCGGCTCTTTGCCACGCTTCGTTCACAAATTCTGACTTCCAATCAAAAAAAACTCCAGGGGATGATTCTAAGAACGTCCGGCTCTTTGCCACGCTTCGTTCACAAATTCTGACTTCCAATCAAAAAAAACTCCAGGGGATGATTCTAAGAACGTCCGGCTCTTTGCCACGCTTCGTTCACAAATTCTGACTTCCAATGAAAAAAAAACTCCAGGGGATGATTCTAAGAACGTCCGGCTCTTTGCCACGCTTCGTTCACAAATTCTGACTTCCAATCAAAAAAAACTCCAGGGGATGATTCTAAGAACGTCCGGCTCTTTGCCACGCTTCGTTCACAAATTCTGACTTCCAATCAAAAAAAACTCCAGGGGATGATTCTAAGAACGTCCGGCTCTTTGCCACGCTTCGTTCACAAATTCTGACTTCCAATCAAAAAAAACTCCAGGGGATGATTCTAAGAACGTCCGGCTCTTTGCCACGCTTCGTTCACAAATTCTGACTTCCAATCAAAAAAAACTCCAGGGGATGATTCTAAGAACGTTCGGCTCTTTGCCACGCTTCGTTCACAAATTCTGACTTCCAATGAAAAAAAAACTCCAGGGGATGATTCTAAGAACGTCCGGCTCTTTGCCACGCTTCGTTCACAAATTCTGACTTCCAATAAAAAAAAAAACTCCAGGGGATGATTCTAAGAACGTCCGGCTCTTTGCCACGCTTCGTTCACAAATTCTGACTTCCAATCAAAAAAAACTCCAGGGGATGATTCTAAGAACGTCCGGCTCTTTGCCACGCTTCGTTCACAAATTCTGACTTCCAATCAAAAAAAACTCCAGGGGATGATTCTAAGAACGTCCGGCTCTTTGCCACGCTTCGTTCACAAATTCTGACTTCCAATCAAAAAAAACTCCAGGGGATGATTCTAAGAACGTCCGGCTCTTTGCCACGCTTCGTTCACAAATTCTGACTTCCAATCAAAAAAAACTCCAGGGGATGATTCTAAGAACGTCCGGCTCTTTGCCACGCTTCGTTCACAAATTCTGACTTCCAATGAAAAAAAAACTCCAGGGGATGATTCTAAGAACGTCCGGCTCTTTGCCACGCTTCGTTCACAAATTCTGACTTCCAATCAAAAAAAACTCCAGGGGATGATTCTAAGAACGTCCGGCTCTTTGCCACGCTTCGTTCACAAATTCTGACTTCCAATCAAAAAAAACTCCAGGGGATGATTCTAAGAACGTCCGGCTCTTTGCCACGCTTCGTTCACAAATTCTGACTTCCAATAAAAAAAAAACTCCAGGGGATGATTCTAAGAACGTCCGGCTCTTTGCCACGCTTCGTTCACAAATTCTGACTTCCAATCAAAAAAAACTCCAGGGGATGATTCTAAGAACGTCCGGCTCTTTGCCACGCTTCGTTCACAAATTCTGACTTCCAATCAAAAAAAACTCCAGGGGATGATTCTAAGAACGTCCGGCTCTTTGCCACGCTTCGTTCACAAATTCTGACTTCCAATCAAAAAAAACTCCAGGGGATGATTCTAAGAACGTCCGGCTCTTTGCCACGCTTCGTTCACAAATTCTGACTTCCAATCAAAAAAAACTCCAGGGGATGATTCTAAGAACGTCCGGCTCTTTGCCACGCTTCGTTCACAAATTCTGACTTCCAATCAAAAAAAACTCCAGGGGATGATTCTAAGAACGTCCGGCTCTTTGCCACGCTTCGTTCACAAATTCTGACTTCCAATCAAAAAAAACTCCAGGGGATGATTCTAAGAACGTCCGGCTCTTTGCCACGCTTCGTTCACAAATTCTGACTTCCAATCAAAAAAAACTCCAGGGGATGATTCTAAGAACGTCCGGCTCTTTGCCACGCTTCGTTCACAAATTCTGACTTCCAATCAAAAAAAACTCCAGGGGATGATTCTAAGAACGTCCGGCTCTTTGCCACGCTTCGTTCACAAATTCTGACTTCCAATCAAAAAAAACTCCAGGGGATGATTCTCAGAACGTCCGGCTCTTTGCCACGCTTCGTTCACAAATTCTGACTTCCAATCAAAAAAAACTCCAGGGGATGATTCTAAGAACGTCCGGCTCTTTGCCACGCTTCGTTCACAAATTCTGACTTCCAATCAAAAAAAACTCCAGGGGATGATTCTAAGAACGTCCGGCTCTTTGCCACGCTTCGTTCACAAATTCTGACTTCCAATAAAACAAAAACTCCAGGGGATGATTCTAAGAACGTCCGGCTCTTTGCCACGCTTCGTTCACAAATTCTGACTTCCAATCAAAAAAAACTCCAGGGGATGATTCTAAGAACGTCCGGCCCTTTGCCACGCTTCGTTCACAAATTCTGACTTCCAATAAAACAAAAACTCCAGGGGATGATTCTAAGAACGTCCGGCTCTTTGCCACGCTTCGTTCACAAAATCCTGATTTCTGAATAAATGAAAAAAAAAGTGAAATGCGCTTATTAACAAAGGGTTCCGTGGGCTACATAAAGCTTGTAAGATACTCTCAAAAAATCTATTATTGAATGTTTTTAAATTATAGAATATTATTAAATTGAAAATTGAAAAAATTCCTTTTGACGTTCTAACCACGGTTTAATTTCTCCAAGCCCCTGATTTCAATACCTGAAACAATGAGAAATATATACACGGTAAGATTGAAGAATTTTTTCTTTTATGGACCAAAAATTCCTATACACAGTCGTTTGTCGGGGGAAAAAAATCGTTGACTTAATTCGCTAGTAAATTTTCTAGTAAAGAAGATAATCTCGTTGGATCAGCGTTCTTTTCTGATTTTTGCTCCATACTCCTTTCATTTCCTAGAGGAGAAAATATCTTATTCCGGAACACGATTTTTTACCAATAGTTTTTTCCAAAATTCAGTCTTTGAATGATGAATGAAGAGTAAACTCACCCACAAAAATAAAGTAAACAGCGAATACGAAATACTCTTATGTATTTTACCTTGTCTGCATCGGCACTTCATATCCACTGGCAGCAGTATTGCTGTTGTCGTTGTGCGAGTGAGAAAAAAACAACGGCCTCTCATTGGTCGGGAGAAAAATCGATGCATTTTGAAATTAAGGCGAATAAGAAATGAATATTCTCAATAATTTATTTGACTTTCTTAGATCCTCGTTCATTTAATTAGTATAGACGTATCCATCAAAAATAGATAAATTTTGATTGAAAACCCGTAAAAATAAACGGAGATAAATCAAATCAAATGTAATCGACACTGTCGTTCAGTGATGGGCGATTTTGAATCGATCTTGTAAGATCGATTCCTTTTTTTCTGAAAATCGATCTTTTTGGGCGATTCTTAAAAACTCGATTAATCGATTCTTTTTTAGCAGAATCGTATCGATTTTTTTTTAAAGAACAACAATGAAAAATAGTCTTTTGAGATCAAAATTATTATTAAATGATGAGGAAAACTTGAAGTAATTTATAAAATAAAGTTGAAAACTTGAGGATATCCAAGTAGTTCCGATAATCTTTTTTTTCTTTCTAATTTTGGTCACTTTCGATAGAGTCGCACGAGAAGATATTTTAAAAATTTACTTTACACCATGTTACTGGATGAATTAAGCTAAAAATAATTTTCAAAAACAATTGTATTAACAATCCTGCATTTTATATTGATAATGTATCAGAAAAAAACGATGACAAAACTGAACTAAAGAAAATGTGTTTTTTTTTTAATTATTTTCCTATTTTTTAATTTTTTTTTTTTTTTTCAAAAATTGATTAATCGATTTTCTCATTTCGATTTTTTTTAAATCGATTCTCAAAAAATCGTTTGTTATGAAGATCGATTTTTCAAGAATCTATTTTTTTTTCGTAGATCGCCCATCACTACTGTCAGTCCTCTAACATGGTACTCGCTGGTGTCATTGTGCGAGTGAGAAAAAAAATGGCCTCCGATTGGTCGAGAAAAGAACCGTTGCACTTCAAAATTGAGACGGATGAAAAATTAAAAATGAAAATTTCCAACAATTTTATCAACTCTCTCAGATACTCGTTCATTTAATTCCGATATTTATCGATCAAAATTTCAATTCCAAAACTTCTAGAATCAATTTGAAATATCGAACCCAGAGAAATTCGTGTTCAATTCGCGTCAAAAATCGTCCAATTGTGAATTTTTTTTTCTTTCCGCAAAAAAAATCATTTACTGATTCATTTCTCCCCTTTTTTCCATCAATTATTGAAAAAAAAAGGAAAATAAAAAGATTGTTCCTGTTACTCACTCATTGTTGATTTCTCTCCTCTTTTTTTAATGTCTCTTTCATTGTTTACCTTTGTCGAATCTCGTAGGGGACAGGAGTTTATCCTGAAAACAGAGACAATTTTGGGGTTATTCATTTATCATCAATGCAAAAAGAAAAATACAAAAATACGGATAAATTATACCATTTAAATTTGATTGAAAATTACAGAAAATTATGTTTTCATCTTCAAAAATGTTAATCATAACGCTACAGTTGCTTTACGCGCGGGAAGCGTTGTGTCTGACCAGACGAAGACTACTTGAACAGGCAAGAACGCGTTTGCCGCCAAAAAGGGGGGGGGGGCGAGATTACTGGACATCGTTGAATATTTGAAAAAAATAATGAAAAAACGTCTTGAAAAAAATAATTAATTGAAAATAAAATTAAAATAATTGATTTAAAATATTTCTAATAATATTTCATTATCGATATTTTTTTTAATAAAAAATATTTCATTTAATTATCGTTAAAAAAATAGAAAAATTATTTATTGCTCCCTTGATTTCGAAAGAACTCACCAGTTGATAAGAACAATGATTCTGATTTGATGTCATGTGGTTTTCAGTTGACGTCTCCCAAATTATTTCCCGCACTTTTTTCCAGCTGACGAATGACACACAGAAAAAAAAACACGTTCAACTCGAGCACGATAAATCCACAAGTGAATCAATTTTTTTTCCATTGTTTTTCACACTTCTCACACAATCTATCTGTTCTTCCACAAATATTCCATAAAATATCCTCAATTAAAGCGAAAAATAATTGTTCTTCAAGAATAATCACGAATTGTCACCATTCACGTGAAAGAAAATAATGAAAATCCCGAATAACAATTGAAGAAACGTCTGGCTCTTGCAAATAATATTCGTTGAATGCAAATGGCGGCTCTCGTTCACCCATTTGGCGCCAAAATTTTCCCCCACTCCCACCGATTCCCAAACTTCCACAATAATATTTAAAAAAAAACAAAAAACATGGATAATAATATCAAAATATGATAATTAGCAGTAAAATCCGAAATTGAATTATTGAGATAAAATTCTCGAATATTTTTATGATAAATTAATACAAGAAAGAAGAAAAAACAAGAAAGTTCAACTCAAACGACTCCAACAAAATGAATCCATAAGAAAATCAATTTTTTTTTCATTTTTCGGCACGATTTTTATATAATTCATCTGTTCTCCCACAAATATTCCATATAACATCCTCAGTTGTACACGAAAATCGATTAGACACCAAAAATAATCACGAATCGTCACGAGAAAGAAAATAAGATGAAAATCCCGAGCAACAATTAAAAAGACGTCCAACTCTTGCCAATAATATCCGTTGAATGCAAATGGCGTCTCTCGTTCACGCTTTTGGCGCCAAAATTTTCCCCCACTCCCACCAATTCCCAAATTTTTCCAAAATATTAAAAACAAAAAAACATGAATAATAATATCAAAAAATGATAATTAGCAGTGAAATTCGAAAAAGAATTATTGAGATGAAATTCTCGAATATTTTAATGATAAATTAATTCAAGAAAGAAAAAAAAACGAGAAAGTTCAACTCAAACGACTCCAACACAATGAATCCATAAGAAAATCAATTTTTTTTTCATTTTTCGGCAGGATTTTTATATAATCCATCTGTTCTCCCAAAAATATTCCATAAAAATAATCACAAATCGCCACGAGAAAGAAAATAAGATGAAAATCCCGAACAACAATTGAAAAAACGTCCGACTCTTGCAAATAATATCCGTTGAATGCAAATGGCGTCTCTCGTTCACCTCTTTGGCGCCAAAATTTTCCCCCACTCCCACCGATTCCCAAATTTTCACAATAATATTTTTAAAAAAACAAAAAAAATGAAAAATAGTATTAAAAAATGATAATTAGCAGTAAAATCCGAAATTGAATTATTGAGATAAAATTCTCGAATATCTTTATGATAAATTAATTCAAGAAAAAAGAAAAAACAAGAAAGTTCAACTCAAGCGACTCCAACACAATGAATCCATAAGAAAATCAATTTTTTTTTTCATTTTTCGGCACGATTTTCATATAATCCATCTGTTCACCCGAAAATATTCCATAAAAATAATCACGAATCGCCACGAGAAAGAAAATAAGAGGAAAAACCCGAACAACAATTGAAGAAACGTCCGACTCTTGCAAATAATATCCGTTGAATGCAAATGGCGTCTCTCGTTCACGCTTTTGGCGCCAAAATTTTCCCCCACTCCCACCGATTCCCAAATTTTCACAATAATATTTAAAAAAAAAACAAAAACCATGAATAATAATATCAAAATATGATAATTAGCAGTGAAATCCGAAATTTAATTATTGAGATAAAATTCTCAAATATTTTCGTGATAAATTAATTCAAGAAAAAAAAAAAAAACGAGGAAGTTTAACTCAAACGACTCCAACACAATGGATCCATAAGAAAAATAATTTTTTTTTTCATTGTTCGGCACGATTTTTATATAATCCATCTGTTCTCCCAAAAATATTCCATGAAAATAATCACGAATCGCCACGAGAAAGAAAATAAGAGGAAAAACCCGAACAACAATTGAAGAAACGTCCGACTCTTGCAAATAATATTCGTTGACTGCAAATGGCGTCTCTCGTTCACCCTTTTGGCGCCAAAATTTTCCCCCACTCCCACCGATTCCCAAATTTTTCCAAAATTAAAAAAAAAAAAAAAAAAAAACATGAATAATAATATCAAAAAATGATAATTAGCAGTAAAATCCGAAAAAAAATTATTGAGATGAAATTCTTGAATATTTTGATGATAAATTAATTCAAGAAAAAAAAAATAAGAAAGTCCAACTCAAACGCCTCCAACACAATGGATCCATGAGAAAATCAATTGTTTTTTTCATCGTTCGGCACGATTTTTATATAATCCATCTGTTTTCCCACAAATATCCCATATAATATTCTCAGTTGCACACGAAAATCGATTAGACACCAAAAATAATCACGAATCGCCAAGAGAAAGAAAATAAGACGAAAATCCCGAACAGCAATTAAAAAGACGTCCGGCTCTTGCAATTAATATCCGTTGAATGCAAATGGCGTCTCTCGTTCACCCCTTTGGTGCCAAAATTTTCCCCCACTCCCACCGATTCCCAAATTTTCACAATAATATTTTTAAAAAAACAAAAAAAATGAAAAATAATATCAAAAAATAATAATTAGCAGTAAAATCCGAAAAAGAATTATTGAGATGAAACTCTCGAATATTTATGATTAGTTATTTAAATAAATAATCATAAAAAAGAGTAAATTATATATTGAAAAAATTGGCCGTTACACGTTCGAATTATGTTTACATATGCACACATACACAGTAAAAGTATGTGTCTCCTCACACTTTTTCACATTGCGAGAGAAATTGTTCTCATTGGTTATTCGGAGGGCGCTTCCTCGGCCATATTCGGAAGCTTTATTGGCGCCAAATTTCGAATTCAAATAATATTTTTTGAAATGATATTCCATAATTTTTAATATATCATGGGATAAAAATCATTTAATAAATAAAAAATCTTCAATCAGTAAAATAATGGATGATTTTATTATGAAATTATTTCTAGAATTTTTTTTCAGTTTTTAATTAATTAATTTTCATTTTTTAATGAGCAAGTTGGTCATTTGTGAATTGAATTTCCACTATGATTTTTACAAACGACCAACATTGCGATTTCTAGAAATCCACTTAGGGAGTAATATATAAAAATAATCGAAAAAACAATTCAAATAAAGAAAAATTACATAAATTTGCATTTTTCAATGAGCAAGTTGGTCATTTGTGCATTGAATTTTCACTATGATTTTTACAAACGACCAACATTGCGATTTCTAGGACTTCACTTAGAGAATAATATATAAAAGTAATCGAAAAAACAATTGAAATAAAGAAAAATTACATAAATTTACATTTTTCAATGAGCAAGCTGGTCATTTTTGAATTGAATTTCCATTATGATTTTTACAAATGACCAACATCATTATTTCTACAAATCAACTTAGAAAATAATACATGGAAATAATCAGAAACCATTGAAATGAAGGAAAATTACATGGAACAAAAACAGAGTAAAATGCATTCTGAAGAATAATTTTAAAAATATAAAATTTTAAAATTTTATAAACATATAAAATATATATTCAAAAGTTATAAGTTTATATAGTTTATGAAATATATATTTTGAAACATAAATTTCAAAAGTTTAAGAATATAATTAAAATAAAATATATATGAAAATAATCGAAAAAACAATTGAAATAAAGGAAAATTACATAAATTTACATTCTTCAAAGAGTAAGTTGGTCATTTGTGAATTGAATTTCTACTATGATTTTTACAAACGACCAACATTATCATCTCTACAAATCAACTTAGAAAATAATACATGAAAATGATCAGAAACAATTGAAATAAAGAAAAATTACATAGAACAAAAACAGAGTAAAATGCATTTCGAAAAATAATTTTAAAAATATAAAATTTTAAAATTTTATAAACATATAAAATATATATTCAAAAATTATAAATTTTATATAGTTTATAAAATATATATTTTAAAACATAAATTTTAAAATTTTAAGAATATAATTAAAATAAAATAACGTGACCCGCTACAAAACTTAAGCTGACTAATCACATTGAAAATTCGATAAATCGTAAGAAATATCGAGTATTATCTTCCATTGAGTAAAATCTGAGTACGGAGAAAAACAAAGAACAAAAATTATAAAATTTCATACAAAGGCGAGAAACTAACTATAAATAAATTAAATTTTTCTGTCTTCAACTTCTTGAATTTTTTCAATATTTATGGTTTAGCTTTTTCGACAATCGTGCGATTGTCTTTGTGATATTATGTTTTTGTTTGCTTGTCATGTTCTCAGGTCGGGTCTCATGGGATCTATCATATTCATCAGCCGTTGGCACCGATGGATATCCAATTGGAGGAACTGGCTTGGGGAAAGATTTCCACTCTGGATGATGTAACTGGACTAAATTCCACAAATAGATTTGATCCAAATAAAACCTCAAAACGTCATCATTTTTAGCAAGTTGTCGCCACTCTTTCATGGTTTTCTTCCCAGTCGGTGGATGCAGTGGAGCATTAATACCTGGACGGACATTGGCGATTGGTCGAACATTGAATAATGGTGGAGCATCGACACCTGGACGAAGATTGGCTGTTGATGAATCATTGGCAACTGATGGAGCATTAGCAACTGACGAAGCATTGACTTCTGATGAATCATTTGCAATTTGCAAAGCATTGATAACTAATGGAGCATCAGAACTTGAAGAAGCATTGACTTCTGATGAACCATTTGCAATTGGCAGATCATCGACGACTAACGGAGTATTGGCTTCTGATGGAGCATCAGCAACTAGTGGAGTATCGTCACCTGGACGATCATTGAGAACTGATATAACATTGGCCACTGATCGAGCACTGACATCTGGACGAAGATTGGCTGTTGTTGAATCATTGGCAACTGATGGAGCATCAGAACTTGATGAAGCATTGACTTCTGAAGGAGCATTAGCAACTAGTGGAGTATTGTCACCTGGACGACCATTGAGAACTGGTAAAACATTGGCCACTGGTCGAGCACTGTCACCTGGACCAGTATTGTTACCTAGTGGAGTATTGGCATTCAGTAGAGCACATAGTAAAGCACTGGTACCTAACGGACCATTGCCACCCGTTACACGATTCATCTCATGGATTTTAAGCATCGTTGCTGAAATAAATGGAACAGAATATTTAAAAACCTTTGAATTAATTGAAAATTCCTGAATTATCTTCTTCATAATGATTTCAGTGAAAAATTAAGGGAATTTTTGATAAGAAAAAAATAAGAAATCATTTCACAAGCTAAAAATTCATTGCACTATATGTTCTTCATCTGTTGAAGACTGGTTCTGTATCTAATTTTTAATAAAATCATCATGAATGTGTTGTTTTTAAGTACTTAGATTAATTTCGAGGATTTTTGATTATACAGGATATCAAATGCCAATATTTTTGATTCATTGCTTATCTCTATCCTATTTCATAGTAGCCTGCATGATTAAAAAAAAAAAAAATTGTAAGTGCATTCCTACTTACAAGCAGTTTTTGCCAATACAGAGTTCTGGTAAGAGGCAAAGAAACTCGCCACTGCTCGAGCACGTTCTTCAGCAACTATAAAGAAAAAAAAAGGAGAGTTAAATTAGAAATGGAAATAAATTTTGGAAATTGTTCAAATGAAATCACTTGTTCTAACAATATTCATTTCACTTCATTTTCTATTGAGCCTGTTAATTTAATTCTGATATGTTCGTTTCACTCTTTATGTCTGACTGAATCGGAAAAAATGCTTGGACTGTTACTACTTACAAGCATCTTCTGTGAATGAAGAGTTAGGGAAACCAAATGATCCTTCGTGATTCTCCAATTCATGATGAATTTGATCGATCACTGCAACAAATGGAGAGTTGAATAAGAGATAAGAATTAATCATGATTTTTGAGGAAATTGTTTGAATGGAATCAATTGTTCATACAAAATCTATTTTTGCTCCATTTTCTTCAGAGTTCCCAAATTAAATTTCAATAAGTCTGGTTCACTCTTCTTCATGTTTATTTTGTTCAATATTTCTCTTTTATTCGAATTCTAACGCAAAGAATGTATTTTTTTTTCACTCTTTACGCATAGAGGAAGGTGGGGCAGAATGGACACAAGTGGTAAAATGGAAACAGATTGATTTTGGTATTTTATACTATGAAATTTACTCGAAATGGATGGAAATACTGGAGATAGAATTTTTCTGATGAATCCATTAAAAAGTTGAGAAAATTTCACGTGAAAATCATATAACGAAAGTAATTTTTTTTAATTTTTCAAAAATTTCAGGTTTTGCGCAATATTCGAAGATAAAACTCTTCTGTTTTTGGAAAATTTAAGGTTTTTGAGAATATCTCTGGTTCTATGGATCGTGGCGACCTGGGGTTGATCTTAAATGAAAGGTGAGCTCATTTCCCATCAGTGCATGGGGTTGAAAAGAGAAAATTCTTAATTTTTCGAGTACTTATAGGGCAAAAACTGATTTTTCAGGAAATGGGCTATAAGTATTTAAAAAATTTTAAACCGCGAAAATTGATGGGAAATGAGCTCCTCTTTCATTTGAGATCAACTCCAAGTCGGTGCGACCAACAGAACCAGAGATATTGCCGAATAAGTGAATTTTTTGGACTTTTGAAAGAGAAATCCCTGCAAAACTTGGCCGAAAAAGTGAATTTTTCAAAAAATTGAGGAAAAAAAGTTCTGACACGTGTTTTCCGTCTAAAATTTCCTCAGCTTTCCAATGGAATCATTGAAAAATTTGAATTTCGAACCGTTCAATAGGAGTGTCCATTTTACCCCGACCTTCCCCTATATTCTACCTAATGTTCCCTGTATTTTTCTTTTTTTTCCAAAAAAATGCATGGAATTTCAGCACTTACAATTATTCCGAGGGATCCTGACCATTGGAGGCTGCGGAATCTTGCCAGAAGTCTCAAAAACACGACCTTCTCTGTTACCAACTGCAAAATAAACCAGAAAGTTCAATTAGTCATGGGAAAATAATAAGTGATAAAATTTGTTTTTATATAATGAATTTTCTTTACACTTACCATAATCATTTGAGTTGCCTCCTGACTCATCCATCTGTTCTGGAGTTGATTGTGCTGTAATGAATAAAGAAAAAATTTTAGAAGAGCGATATTAACAATTTTTTCAAATTCATCACAATGAGCAATTGTGTCCACAACTCATTCATAATTTTATGAGATGAAATTTTCTGCATTATCTGGATTTATTGTAACTGTTAATCACATCAATCACAACAAATGCAGATAAAATCCATGAATATTCGCGTCCAGCAAGTATAAATGTATTTTTTAAAAACATATTATTATAAATTTGCATAATTATGTTCAATTGAAACTTATGGATTTGTGCTACTAACTGGAGTTTGTTGGAGAATTCGATTCTTGGCCTCCTTCATACGCACTGTCTTTACTTTCTTCATTAAGGACACATTCAGGCTCTAATTTCATACAGTTGTTGATTGTTGATTCAACAAGGGACTCTTGCTCCTGTACTGTAAATGTTAAAAAACAGAAGAAATATAAATTATTCGATTGATCACTTGTTTTTTTATTGTTTCTTTCTTTTTCCAGCACACCACAACTATGCATGTGGTCAGTGGCCCTTTTCACAGGTCTCAAATTAAAAAAAAAGGCAAGCTGTACCTTACACGTGCAGTGAAGATTTTCAAACTCGTGTGATCACAAAATTTGCCTTTGGCTCGTTTTGAAATTTCAAACTCGTCAAAAAATACTGCAGCACTTGTTAGTTAATGTATTATTATTTTGTTCAACTTACACATCATATAAACACGTGCTCTGATGTCTGCCAGCTCGACCACAGCAACCATTAAACGATTTTCAGTAAGTCCTTAAGAAAAAAGAAATTAGGTGAATAGATCAATTGTGTGTGAATTATCCTGCAAATTTTCCATAATGAATAGCTTTCGAGCAATTCTGCAAGAAACATCTTCCCATTATATTTCCAGAATAATTCACGATTATTCGTCGAGTTTTTTTCCTGTTGCGGTTCTCATTTATTAGGAAAAGGTGGGGTAAAATGGACATTCCAATTGGGCAGTTTGAGATAGAGATTTTCTAATAATCCCATTGAAAAGCTGAGGAAATTTTAGGTAGAAAACATGGGTCAGAATTAATTTTTTTCAATTTTTTGAAAATTTCACTTTTTTGACCAAGTTTTGAAGGAGTTTCCCTTGAAAAACTCTAAAAAATTCACTTTTTCGGTGATATCTCCGGTTCTGTTGGTCGCAGCGACCTGCAGTTGATCTCAAATGAAAGGCGAGCTCATTTCTCATGAAATTATATGGTTCAAATTTTTTTAAAATCAATTTTCCAAATATTTATAGGTCATTTTCTGAAAATCAGTCTTCACCCTATAAATACTTGAAAAAATTGATATTTTTCTTTTTGAACACCATAAATCAATGGAAAATGAGCTCATCTTTCATTTAAGATCAACCCCAGGTCGCTACGATGAATAGAATCCGAGATATTCCCAAAATACTGAATTTTTTCGAAAAACAGAAGGATTTTACCTTTGAAACTCGAGCGAAAAATGAAATTTTTAAAAAATTGAAAGAAATAACTTCTGACATATGATTTCCATGTAAAATTTTCTCATCTTTTCAATGAAATCATCAGAAAGAAGGTATCTCCAATATTTCCTTCAATTTCGAGTAATGTACACAGCATAAAATAACAAAATACCGAAAAAGTGTCCATTTTACCTCTTGTATCTATTTTACTCCCTTGCCCTATTTTCTCGTTACTCATTACCTGGAGTTTCATCTGACATATCATCCTCCTCCACTAATATGCATTGGTAGCCCAAGAAACACCGGACATACTCCGTATTCGTGAATACACAGTACTGTTCCGGGATGTACGGTCTGGCCTTCAGTTCTGAATCTATAATAGAAGATTTCGTGATTATAATTTATTCTATGCAATTTAATCAACAAATAGCGAAGCAGCATGACAAAATTGAGCTAATAGAGTTTCTTGAATGTTTTTAGATTGGAGAATTCTTTTAAAAATTCCGTCATGCATAACAATTTTTTATATAATATCGTCACCTTAGAAAGAAAGAGGCGTAAGTGCTGTGTATGAGCTTAGCACTTACGCCCCTTTATTCCTAAGGCGACGATATAATAAAAATACACACAAAATCAATGAAAAAATGCTAAGTTTATGATCGATTATTTAGTAACGTTGATTTTACCTCTCTTCAGTGCAAGATGTCCTGCGCCAAAGCAATTAATGATGATCTCTACAGCCCAATTTGATAACTCAGCTGGTGCTTTACCTTTCCTCTCTGTAAAAAAATGCACAATGGATTAAGAAACTAGGAAAACAATAATCTGAGGAAGGTTGCTAGTAATTAGCAATAAATTCATGGAAATTTCATCGTCCTTTTTGTTGTGAAAATTAGAACACATTATCAAAAACTATAAACATGACTGTGGAACCCAATTTTTTATGTATGAAAAAGATTTTACCAAAATTTAATTCAGTTTCCTGGATATTTTTCAATGATAAATGATCGAAAAAGTAAACTAATCCTCACTGTTAAACATTCCCGTCTGAAATTTCCGTACAAAATTCTGGAAATTTCAAACGAGACACATTCGTACTGAAATGTCAGATAATTACGTCATTGAAAAATGAACAAATCGTCTATCTTCAAATAATTTCACGTCTGAATATCAATGAAATTTGTAAATTTCAGTTTAATTGTTTCTTGAAAATTTAGTAAAAATAGGAAAAATTGAAAATTCAAGTCATTTTGATCCTGAATATTTATATTCAGTTGAAAATTCAAATAAGTTGTAGAATTTGCGTCTAAATTCTACTTAAAACTCATGAATTCCTTTGAATTTCCTCTGAAACTCACAGATTTCATCATTATCTTCTCATTAAAAAAGAATCTCTTTTTTTTTCATTTAAAAAAAGAATCAATATACCGTTTGTAAAAATTCCCATCAAATTGTCTATGAAATTTCCATTTTTTCCTAACAGTGTTGCTCTATCCCTCGTTAAATTATTAACTGCAGATACTTACTTTTCGGTGGTGAAGGACCATTACTCAATTCCAAAGCCTTGCATACTGGCCCTGAAAACACAAAATGGAAAAGAAGAGATCAAATAATTCTCTTCAATCAAATAAATCATTTACCATTCGATAATTTATCTCGAAAATAATTACCTCGATAACGATCAAGTCTAAGAGTGAATACAAAGTCTTTATGGAAGCTGATCCAGCCTCCACCTTTGAAAAAATGTCTCGTGAAGCCATTTGGATCTATGAACGAAATAAAATTCATTAAACATGAGAAATTGTACTTTACTTGGGATCAATTATGTTCGAATGTATCACAAATTAATGGAGATGCTGTATTTTTTGTTTCCTTTGGAAGAGTTTTTTTTCAGTGATTAGATAGACGATTAGGGAAAAGTTAGGGTAAATTAGAGTGTATAAAATAGGGAAATTACGTTGAGAAACTTGAGATAGGAGTGATAAATGGAAAAATAAATTATTTATATATAATAGAAAAATAAAGGATTTATAATCAATGAATTAAAAATCAATTGAAGTCGAATATTGAAGAGATCATTGATAAAAATTGAAAAAAATAAAATAAAATGTAACTCAAGCCTCTAATAAATAGAGATTAGCATATTTGCAGCACCATGATCATAAATTTTGATAATCTAGTATATAATTAATAGTTTGGGAATCTATATGAGTCTCATAATTGAAAACCAGTTGGAAATTGAAGAGAAAATTAGAGAAAACCGAGGAGATATGGAAATCCGAGGCAAAATGATGAAAGATTTTTTTTTAGGAGTGAAGAACTTCCTGGAAAAATCTGAAAAAATTTGAGAAGATGCTTTAATATGTGGACATTGTTGATGAATTTTTTCAGATTTTTTAAGGAAGCCGCCATTCTTTAAAAAAATCTGGCATCGTTTTACATCATTTGTCGATTTTGCCCTGGATTCCTCTGTAAAAAACCTTTAATTAATTACATAATTTTAAATGAAAGAAACCGTCTATCTTTTGATGTTGGTGTCTATCTATTGGTCAGTTTATTCTAGACAAAAAGAAATTTTTACACATACACATATCTCTGACAAAAAGAGAATTTAACGAAGCAATGCTTACCAACAAAGGGCTCATGCATTCTAGGGGCCTCAAAATCCTCCTCTGGAGCCTCCTCCGGATGGAAAATCTCTACTTGAGCATTTTTCGGCTGCGGTGGAGCTTCATTCATGTTCAAATACTTAGGATTCGCAGATCTCTGCCTTTTTCTCGACATGATGACCTTGGAATGACCTTTTTTGGCGCCAAAAGAAACCTATAAAAATGAAAATCTTAAAAATTCTGGGAAAAACATTGATTTTTTCCGTTAATTTTATAATAAAATACTTTGTATTTTCGTAAAATGAAAAAAAAATACAAAAAAGTTCTCGGAAGAATGAGTTTATCAGGAAGAAACACTTCGTGTGAATCATTTACTTGATCAAAAGTTTATTAACCTTATTTCTTCGGACAGACTGAATGAAAAAAGAACGAAATAATATAAAATATTTTTTGATAGAAGAAAAGAAGAATAACTGAAGGAAATATTGATGATTAAAATACTTTTGGAAGAAATACAAAGGTATAATGGAAATTCGTATTGGCAGAATTCCGTTAAAACGTTCTCAACAACTGGAGTCAGCTTCGTGGTGGAATGAAGCAGCATCGAGGCGGGAAATTTGAATGGAGCGTTAACTTTATCTAAATTTTATTTCATTTAAAGTGTGTTCAATGCAGTATAATATTATTTAATGATATTCATTTCATGAAAAACGAACATTCAATCATGAATGTAATAAGTGTATTTATTATGGAATTATTTTTAGTATTTATTCATATGAAAATTAATTACATAAAATTTTTAATATTTCTCGCAAAATTCATACGTTTTGGAGATATGTGCAATATACTTTGTAAATGAAAGTATAGGTATAGGGGGAGGTAGGAAAGGGGTAAAATGGCCATATATCATTTTTTGATGTTTTATATTATGACTGGCGCCGTCGGCGGCCGCCTCCGTTGATTAGTGTAGATTTCTATGTTTTATTTTAAATTTTAATGATATCTCGTATCGATAATCGTATACTTAGCAGATAGAAAAATTATTTTCAAAGCTAACTAATCCTTAAACGTTTCGGAATAGTTTAGGGAAGTATAGGAAAGCATTTTTATAATTTGGGAAAGAGTCGTTAATTTATTATTAATTCAAACTTTTTTTATGTATAGATATCAGAAATAGCGATCAGAGATAGCAGAATTTAGGATTAGTTAGAATTCAGGCTCAGCCAGGCTCAGCCAGGCTCAGCCAGGCTCAGCCGGGCTCAGCCAGGCTCAGCCGGGCTCAGCCAGGCTCAGCCGAGCTCTGCCCGAATTCGTTGCCCCAAATAGAATAATTTGAGGTCCCCTCTTCCAAAATATCATGGGCTGTGGCCTATTTCCTCTTGTTATGGGGCTTATTTTTTGGAAATGATTGAAAATCATCATTCCCTTTCTACTTCAAGGACCTTTAGGACCTACAGAAAGGAAATCAATTGATTTTAGATGGAAAAATCAAAACCCGCAGCTCGCGTTGCCCCAAATAGAATAATTTGAGGTCCCCTCTTCCAAAATATCATGGGCTGTGGCCTATTTCCTCTTGTTATGGGGCTTTTTTTTTGGGAATGATCGAAAATCATCATTCCTTTTCTACTTCAAGGACCTTTAGGACCTACAGAAGGGAAATCAATTGATTTTATATGGAAAAATCAAAACCCGCAGCTCGCGTTGCCCCAATCAGAGTAATATGAGGTCCCCCCTCCCAAAATTTTTCGTGAAAAATCATTTATAAATCCAGAGCTACTCGTAAATTTGAATTCTGCCGCTGAAAAGCACGGTACGACCTCATGCGGACGCTCAATGCTACCTTCCAGCGCGGGGAACTGACATCCATTTGAAGACGTACTCTTGTTCCTTTCGAGATTTTCTATTTTTTTGTAAATATTTCAGTTTTTAATTGTCAAATTGCGAAAATTTCGATATTATTTTGAAGATAAAAAGTACGATTGCTCTCAATTCATGCGATTTTCAACGGATATTCAACAATTTTCAATAAAACTCAGATATTTAATGAAAATCCAGTTTCTCCCCTTCACATTCACTCCAAAAATAATGAAAAAAAATAATTCAGGAACTCTAAAGAATTCCCTGTGGACCTCATTCTCCCTTATTCCCTCCTGAGGGGAAAAATTCCAAGTAATTCTCTTTAAACATAAATGTGACTCCTCCGATATTAAGCGCATGCGTATT